>OZ057408.1:233600-374700 GCA_964056735.1 Allodiplogaster pararmata | reverse complement strand
AAGAAAAGAATAATAATAAGAAGAGAAGAATAAGAAGAATTCAACAGAAGAATTTTTTCATTCGGTGAATTTAATTGTCAAATAACGCTCAAAGATCATCGCGGATAAAACACTCAATAAGAATATGTATACAGATTAAAAGTTTTATTTGAGGCAAGTCTTAGCCTGTAAAAAAATCACTGTCAACTTTTTGAAATTAAAAAATTATTTACGACGTTTATTTAAAAACTTTCTTGAGTTTTTATAAAAAGCGAAGTTAAGAAATATGGGTTGGAACTTCTTTGCTAACCGTGCGCGTCGAGAATCTTGCGCGCGCCTACGAACGTGTCAGCGACCTCGATGACACGGGAGCGTCGATTTCGTGTTGAAACCTCCCAAGTGTCCGGAACGTCGGATACGGTATATCCGGGCAGCGTACGGCTCATGCTCTCCTTATGAGTTGACGAGATAGTCTGTGTGGGGCAAAAGGTATACATATACATAGAGCCAAGGAAACTAAAATAGTAACTTTACTGGTAGTCTGCCGGATAAAAGAAATGAAGTTAGCAGTTTGTCAGACAAACGTGACGAAGTGTAACCTTTCCTGTTTTTTGTCTTTTCCAATTCGAAAAAATAGGAAACTTAGACTCAGAAACAAAGAGAAAATTTGAACCTCTTGTGAACGGGTCCGCCTTTTTGTGGGGACAGGCGGTAGCGGGGATGACTTCTCCTTAATATAGCCAAATTTACCACTACAATAAGAGTGTTTTGAGCGGATTTTGTCTAAAGCAATAAAAGCGTAGTCGAGAAAATGGACGATGATTTCGCTGCTCATGCTATACGCCAAGAAATCCCAGTCAGTTTCAAGAACTTGAAATTCGATGTTTTTCATACTGTTTCAACAAAAAAAATCTCACTTTCCTATTATTCTATCACTAAATAGCTTTCTTATTTAATAAGCGAAGAAGTTTTTTTTAATGAGCATTCTTGCTAAACGTTTGGGTGTCTAGAAAACCGTTTGGTTGTCTAGAAAACCGTTTGGGTGTCTAGAAAACAGTTTGGCTGTCTAGAAAACCGTTTGAGTGTCTAGAAAACCGTTTGGGTGTCTAGAAAACCGTTTGGGTGTCTAGAAAACCGTTTGGGTGTCTAGAAAACCGTCTGGGTGTCTAGAAAACCGTTTGGGTATCTAGAAAACCGTTTGGGTGTCTAGAAAACCGTTTGGATGTCTAGAAAACCGTTTTGATGTCTAGAAAACCGTTTGGGTGTCTATAAAACCGTTTGTGTGTATAGAAAACCGTTTGGGTGTCTAGAAAACCGTTTGGGTGTCTAGAAAACCGTTTGGGTGTCTAGAAAACCGTTTGGGTGTCTAGAAAACCGGACAGAGTAAATTTCACTTTTTAAATGAGCAACTTTACCTAAATTATTTTTTATCAGCCAATGAGATATTCCCTTACAAAAGAGAAATGTTTTTTTGCTGTGTTTTGTATACCTCAACCCTCTTCCATAGGTCTCACCTAACGTTGCTTTCGTCGTAGCACTTCAGCTTACATAGGATTACTCGATTATTGGAAGTTGTAATGTCCTGGAGAAGGCCTAACTAACCAAATCATCTTTTTGGTTCATGCTTGCTTTCTTATTTCGCCCATTTTCTTATGAGGCTAAACATTGAAGGTTTGGAATTTCTGAAGGGCATTTTTCTTTCACTATGATTAAATTTATGTACATAATGATTCGCGGAATCGGAATATTTCAAATCTGAAAAAAGTTTTTCAGAAGTCTCTTTCGATCATTGTCAATCTTTCGTGAGAGAATGATCAAGGCTCGCATACGAGGAAAAATTTCAAGGCAGCTATCCGTTCTGTCCTCCTCTACTCCACGGAAACTTGGCTCATCACGCGCACCGCTGAGAAAATATTTCGCATGAACGAGATGAATATGCTGCGCTGCACTCCGGAAGTAACTCGTCTTGACTACGTACTGTGTTTCACATTGTGAGAGGAAGACTTCGCGTCGCCTCAACATCGGAAAAGATGAAAGAATATCGCCTTCGCTGCTATGGCCTCGTAATGCGGAAAGACGCTTCTGATGTCGCCCTATATGGCGTGACTGTCGCTGTTGCGGGTGAAATTTCAAAATACAAGCACAAACAAGATAAATGTACACGCTCAACTAAGATTCCCGCTTTGTTTTCCTTCATTCTAAAGACGCCTCGGAAAGACGATTCTGGAGAGCTAGAGTTCCCACCTGGACCATACGCCGATCTGACTGGCTCGAGACAACGGTGTGAAGAAGCTAATCGATCAATTTCAGAGACATGAAGTTGTATACAGAACCTTAGATTCTGATTCGTTCAATTTCTTGCTGTAGTATAGGTAAGAACGAAAACTATAGAGAGATAGGAATGTGGAGTTTAATTCGGACTAAGTCCTCGAAGCGTTAAAATCCTGCTAGATGATTCTACCATGCTGAAAAGTCGAGGAATGAAGATTTCGGTGAGAATCGAAAAGCATGAAAATCGAAGCGGTGACTCAGAGGGATAGTTTAGTGTTTAATCGATTGAACCAGGCGAGAGCTTTTATAACCAATTACTTTTTAATTATTAGAAAAAAGCAGCTCAACGTTTTTAACGCCGTTTCTCGAACTAGGGATTTGATTAGTGGTACCGGTTCAGGAGTGAGGTGCTTCCGGTCTCATTCAGGACATCCATGGCTCAATTTCGAGCAATACAAAAGTTTTTATAGGAACTTCTTTTCGACTACAGCAATACTACTACCAATGCCATTCATTAATACATACATACATATGTATGTCTTTTAAAGCTATTCCCGTAAGAATCTTTTTTGCTCAGAAGGAAAGAAAAAGCTACATTTTCGAGTTTTTCGCCCAATTGCTGAGATTTTTTTATTATCAAAAATCAGGGTTTCGAAACCAAAAACCAAGCTATCTTTGTTTTGAAATTTTTACTCAAAAAAGGTTTCTGCTTCTTCTCAGTTTTTTCTCGCTAATGCTCTTTGAACATTTTCAAATTAGTATGTTGACGAATCAATTAAAAAAAATCTGCAAATAAAGACGTCTTTGGCTTGTCGCTGAGCCATACGAATGTATTTTTAATTTCCTTTTTTTCTCACAAGCACAATTTTTTTCTCATAAACCCTTGTACTCCTTCAAAAAAATGTATTTCCATACAGAGCATCATCTATTAGACGTTATCCTATCTCTTCAAGCCATGTAAACGATGATTTTACAAGTAACTTTTTGGCTTTGTGTTAATGAGTTGGCTTAATGTGTTGGATGAACTGATTTTTCCGTTGTTAAGTACAAAGGAAGAGGGGTTGAAAAGTGGGTACAAACGGAAAAAGACTGGATTCGAACGCAAATTACACTGGGTACATGCTTGGAGAAATTTTAGCAAAAAGGGCAGAAAACGGAATGGTTTCTGCTCTTTTTTTGTCCAGTGGTAACAACAAAAATTTGTCCAGTGGTAACTCATATTTTAAAGGCCTTTTCAGCGTTTGAGGTAAGCATGCGGGTAAATTTCTCATGCTCCACGTTTTTTTATCAGCTTTGCATTTCTTGTCCCTTTGATTAAAAACCAGAATTTAACCCTGCTCATCGATCCTATATTCATTCAATGGATATTTGATGCATGCGGATGAATTTGATAATCCAAAGTTCTGAGGGAACTTAAACTGCTCTAATGCGTTTATGAACAACAATATTTAGCCTGTAGGTTTATTCAGTAACCCGAATAAGTATGATAACCTAGGATTAGTCAAAATTTCTCACAATAACCGAATTTTTTTAGTCGCTTGCTGTGATTCTTTAAGCATAGAGGCGATAGGAAGGTCAAAGTAATGATAAAGGGTATCGCAACTAGAATCGTTTGAAACCTCTGACAAAACTCGAGAGCTCTCCTCGATGAGAATACTCGGTATCTTCTTGCAAGTTGTCATGACGTAAAAGCCCTGTAGTTTCTCTTTTTTTATGAAGTATAGCTTTGCCGGTAAGCACATCACAAGGTCGCAAGATAAGGTGAAGCCACGGGGGAAAAGCGAGTAAGCGCTGTTGGCATAAATATGTTGTATAAAACCAAATAGAACATGGATAGGAAGTGAACATAGCTTATTGGCTCTTATCAATGCAATCATGGACATAGGACGCGTGGGAAACGTTGATTTCAGTTTATATAGAGTCACACCACCATAAAGTATAATCGTTATCCACCGATTAAGGAAACTCGAACTTCTAGAGAACGAAAACTCTTGCGCAGGATAGCAAACGAAAACTTCTCTAGGGATTATTTGAGTCAATAAATTGTATATTTATAGCAGAGATGGGATAAACATATGAAACCTAGTTATTTGACGGTTAGTTACATGTTTGAAAACAAAAATAGATTCGGAAACTTTTTCTTCAAAACTAATCGATAATATCTGCATGCTCTAATCTTAACATGAACGACATGGTGGAGGCGACTCTACGGAAAACGGCAGCATTTGCAAAAGAGACCTACGATACTGAGACAGGTGAAGGTCGCTGCTAGCTGGAGGATCATAGACTAGTTCAAGTATCTAGACTTTCAGCGAGGAGTACTATCCAACTGGCAGTATTCACAGCCACCAACCACTGAAAGCTGGGGGAAAAACAACTAAAAAAGAAAGCAACGAGTGAACAGCGGAAAGTTCAGCAGAGGAGCGAAGTTCCACATCACAGGCCCAAAGTTTCTTAGTTTTTTTTCCACGGCGAACCAAAAAGCTTTAAAATCGTTACTTTTGTAAAAGAAACTTTGTTCATGTAAAGTGTGTATATAGACAGAGTAGCAACAGTTGGTAACTAGAATGTTCTTTTTGAGATAGCGAAACACTTCATGACTATGTATGGTTCTATCGAGTAGCTCAGAAGAAATTCAACGCTGAAAACCCGAACAAAGATGCAGATTTAGTTATTCAACCACATATTTTAATGTAGTTATTTATTCCAAACATATTTTAAAAAAAGCATGCGAAAGAAGGGAAGAGAGAATGAGAAATAGAACCTGAAAAGAAGAAAAGGGAAACGTAACATAGGAAGAAATGAATAAAGCAACGATGAAAGTCATCAGATAACTCTAAGTAATGGAGCGTTAGAATCCAACTTTTCACTTTGCAAAGTAATTTTCTGCAAAGTGATCCCGTTGAACGCTCCAATGTCTCACCACGAATTACCTTGAAAAGAAAAATGGAGTACGGTATTACTTTTACAATAACTTTTACTTTTTGGACGTATTTTTTTTTATAAAATTAACAGAAAAATCGTCGATTTGTGTTTTTTTCCACGGTAATTCGTGGTGAGACATTGGAGCGTTCAACGGGATCACTTTGCAGAAAATTACTTTGCAAAGTGAAAAGTTGAATATTAACTCTCCATAAGCCAGTGAGACTTTGATCATCAAGAAATTGACTTGGGTTAGTTTTTTTGCATTCAAAATGAGTTTACTCCTTGTTAAGTTGACTGATGACTTGTCAAAGATTTATCATTGATTTCTCGATATGCAGTACTAACGATAAAGAGATTTCCCGATATGCAGTACTAACGATAACTTCTTACTCATTCATTCATGAGTTTATGGAGCGTTAGAATTCAACTTTTCCCTTTGCAAAGTAATCTCTGCAAAGTGATCCCGTTAAACGCTCTAGGCCGCATCCCGGCCTCATCCCTTTAAGCGTTTAACGCTCTAAGCCGCATCCCACACTTTGCAGAGATTACTTTGCAAAGTGAAATGTTAAATTCTAACGCTCCATAAGCTCATGAATGAATGAGTAAGAAGTTTTCAATCACAAAACTGAGGCCGCCTTGCTTTTCACTCAAAATCATAAACTTTCTTCATATGTTGTGAGCTTCCGAGAATGTTAACTTGAAACAGAATAATTGCGAATATAATTGTCCCTTTTCTTAATATTTCTTTCCTTCTTCTCTCTCTTTCCTTACTTTCTATGTTTTCTGAACTCCATCTATCGCAGATCTTCAACCTATCCTCATTCATCTCCCCTATAACCATTTCCTTGAGAAAGTTTCCATCGATATGTATATAATATTAGCCTGAAAAAAGTTTAGATATGACTGCGGACTGAGCGATGCTCTCAAAGAGCAACTACCTCTCGGTGTGGATCAACATTCACATGGTGAAGGCTGCTTCTGCTCCGGCGCAACTCCTCGATCTCATCCTTGTACTTGTCAAACATGCCACGAGGAATATCGAGTCCTCCACCGCCTAGAGGAGAGCGCGCCGGCGGCGCTGAGAGTTGGGACGCATAGCCCCCAGCCATGTATGAGAAGGGCTGCGAGTATCTTGTAGAGTGCGACGAGCCGGGCCTTGTTGAGGGTGAGTAAGCGCGAGTAGATGGACCTGCGCCGGTGCCAACTGACTGCCGGTATCCTTGACCAGGTCGTGACAAGGTCGCGTCAAGGTCAGTAGCCCGACCTGTCGGCCGATTCTCTCGGTACCATTCTGGTACATCTAACTTCTCGGTTGACTTGCGGAAGCGCATCTCATGCTCGGAGATGTGGGGTGTCTCGGGACCCCGAGGCTGCTTCCGGAGCTCGTTTTCAGGCGCTGCCGCTTCTTCGCGACTCCTGCGAACAGCAAATGTGTTTGAAAAACAGTAGAAATGGGAGTCAATGAACATCTTCTAACCCATATTTTTTGCTTGCGTAACGGCAATAGCGTTCTTATTATTTTTTTGTTCGACAATCTTTTTTGAAGTTCGAGGTTTTTGCTTGAAAAATCGGAAATTTTAAGTAAATTCCGGAAGTTCTATGTATATCACGAGTTTTATCACCCACTGAGTCTCAAAAAATTCAGAGAAGTTACGAGACAATTTCTCTTTTTTTAAATTTCTCTGAACAAAAGCAGCAGCAACTTCTTGTCCATCAAGTAGTCGGCGCTCTTGCTTCTGATGTGAACGACGCCTGGTTGCTCTCCATTACCGTAGTCCCGTCTGGAGTAGCGACTCTCTTCTAACATCGAGCCACTTCGACGATGGACGTCGTCCAGATTGGTCTCCTCTGTCTGCAATGACAGAATCTATTAATGAATATTGGGGGTTCCCTCTATAAATATCTCATTTTTCGTGAGAAATTATTAACAATTCCTCTGTGCTGATGAACTTCTGTCGATTCTTCCAAGGTTCATTGATTCTGGTTTTTTCCGATTCTAGTATTCGTTCGGATTCAATTTAGTCACAATGATTCGTTTTTCCTTTTTTTCACTTTCAGTCACTGTGACTCGAAAAATTAAAGAGTTTTCGAAGTGAATCAGAAATGACTATCTCAGCTGCCTTATCCACTATATTATATTCTAGTTTTAGGATCCGTTAGTTGAATCTGAAAGTTCTTCACCAGAATTAGCGCTATGAAAGCATTCGTAAGAAGCATTATTGAGAATTGGTTTAAATTGTTTTAGTTAACAAGGAGAGCTTTCTGGAGAGAAAAATTAGTTACTTTAGCCATTGGTGCAAGATAAGTTATCTTATAGGCAAAGTCTGGCTGACCCGGATATAATCAGACTACGAAACAAATGATTCGCTTGTGTTGGTTAGAAAAAACTGTTGGGAGACCGGGGTCAAAAAGACTATGAGTACTATGTTGAAGCTCACTTCCACAGTTCAAAGGTATTGACGCCAAGTTCAAATCATATCAGATTATTTTGGTGAAAATCATTTAATTCCGCTCCAAGATCCCGCCTTTTGTTCGAGGGACCCATTTCCTCTTTTGTTGTTGCTAGGTTTCATGTTTTACTAGATCAATAACTCTCGGTTTTTTTCTTCTTCATTGTCAGAAAATACCAGAGATTTCTTAATTTTCAAGTAAGAAAATCATCGACTTTGTTTGATTTATCAACACAAAGCTATAACTGCATAATATAATAATATCTTTACTCTATCTATGTACATAAGTAACAGAACAGTTCCCTTAGAGACAAATCAATTTTTTTTACTTCAAAAATTGTTGAAATAATTGAAGGAAAGCAAGTGATTGACAAGCATTGAACGCAATTGATCTCTTGGAGAGGCAGATAGCGAGATGAGGCTGTTAGTAAGCTAGTACATATTAAAACACAGGTTGAATACATTCGGGTTCACGTCTTGTTCACATGAAGAAGCAATGCGCAGTCCCATTGGTTTTCGCTGATAACCTTGTATTTGTAAGCTTCAATGCGGTACATAGTTTATGCGGAGTCGCCAATATTTCAGTTCAATCCGAGGATGTGCTTTTCCTAAAGGGAGAGATGGACAAGCGTGTGCGCGCAGTGATTTTTTTATAAACGCGCGCTTTTAAGCATGAAAGCTACTTAATGAAGGTGTTAGCTCCAACCACTATAAAGCCTAAATACAACTTGCACTGGGCATCGTCTAAGTCGTTCACCGCCGCACCTCTCTTAGGACTGAAGCAATGTCGGGCTTCCCAGTATCCACATCCGTCTCCAGGTAGCTGCTGCTGTACTGACGCTGTCTACTGTAGAGGTTGGGCTGAGACAGGCGGTTACGGTAGGCGGCGTACTTTTGAGCACTTTCCGCCATGAGCCGCTCGAACTCCTAAACAACGAGGAAAGAGGGGAAGGGGTTTATTGTAGGGGTGAATAGGTGGGAGCTAACACAGGGATAGAAGAAGAATAAATTGAGAGTGATCAAGAAAGAAAAAATAACAAGAAAGATTGTGAGAAAAAAGAGAGGGGAGAAGGAGAGAGAGGAAAGAGAAGGAGAGCAAGAGAGAGAGAGAAACAGAGGAAAAGAGATGAAGAGAGTAAGAAAAAGGTAAAGATAGAAGGAGAAAGAAAGGGTAAAAGGAAGAGGGGCGAGAGAAACAGAGAGAGAAAGAGAAAGAGAAAGAGAGAGGGATAGAGAGAGATGGGTTGGGAATGAGATCGAAGGGCAGAACGCAGGACGCACAAAACAGCTCACACTGAACATATTCAACAACCAGCAGTGGCAAACTTATATACTCAAATCTTTTTGAATGTCTTAGCCAAAATTAAATGTTGCAGCACGGTGAGCTCGATCTTCGAATTTTTACTAACTTTTTTATCATTAAACTTTAACTGTGATATTGCATAAGAGTTTAAAACCATTGAGTCGGATTTCATAAGTCAGAGCTTACATACGTTCTACATCGTCTCTTTATTCTAAGGCAAACGAGCTCTGAGAGGTTGAATTTTAGTTAGAGGTGAATTTCGATTCGCTCAGTCTCCTATTATATTAAGAATTTTTTCTCTCGAGTATTTGTATTTCTGTCTTCTTCTCGTTTTCTTTTTACAAACCATCCATTCATTCTATTTTTTGGGTTTAACGATTCTAATCATAGAGCAAATCATAATACATAATGTTTTAACAAAACTTCTCAGATACATAATTATCGTCATTTCTTGATAAAAAATTTCATCGGTGCGACATGGTGTGATAAGCTGCTGTAAGTGATTCAGTGCTGTCTTTGAGGCTTGAGGATTTGATTCATTGTCTGCTGAGAACTCGGTGAACCGGATCGAAGAGTGTTCAGCTGGTACGAATGAAACGTACCTCTCCGTAAGGAGATGGTCCCACTCGAGAATAAGGTAGATGCTCAATGTCGGTCTTCGAAGAGAACTCGTTCGCATGGAATTTCTGCAAAAGAGGCCCGCGATACGTCACGTTTCGACGCGTAAGATCCTCCGCAGACTTGCGAAATCGGTCCGCCGCGTAATCTGCAAATTTTGATCACACTACAACTAGAACCAGTGATTTGTTGAACTTCTTGTTCTGATTCACAAAACGTGTATTATATTGTTTGTTTTTTTAACTACAGAACAATCGAGAACGCCCAGCAAAATTTCGTTATAAAACGTACTCTTCTTCAAAAGCAAGAACCAGACGATGCGGACAGTTTTGATTTTTTGCGATGAAAATTTTCCATAAAAATGAGTTCTCAAATTATGCTCAGTTTTTATTCCAATTTGTACCAGAGATTATTTTCTGTTTTCTTATTTGTTTTCAACTTGTTTGCTAGTTTTGATTTATGAAAACTGTTAAACAAAAAATTCTCAATTCGTCTTAGATCTCGGAGACTAGTGACGAAAAAGTATCTGATTATCCTTTTTTTCTCGGTTAATGAGTCTTAATCGTAATTTTAACGCGCGCTCCCGTTTTGAGACTACATGACTGGGTTCGATTCCGCACGGTGGACTAGATTTTTTTCTGTGTGATAGTTAAATCAATTGTCATCTTAATCTACTTTTTCATTATAATATACTAAATCATTTATCTTTCCTACTACATGTATACTTTCGTGATAAGGACTAATTGTTGGTTCATTGAAGTTGTTTTAGTCTCAATTTTACAGGGCGTTCCGAACTCATCACCGAAGAAGAGGACGTGACACATGCATGGTACAGGACTGTGTTCACGAATCAGAAATGGCAGGAAAGAAGTCAGAAGGAAACTGTGGAGAAAACTAAGAGAGAGAGAGAGAGAGAGAGAGAGAGAGAGAGAGAGAGAGAGAGAGAGAGAGAGAGAGAGAGAGGGAGAGAGAGAGAGAAAAGGGGGCGATGAGACAGAGGAACAATGACACCGAAAAAGAGGAAGAGAGAGAAATAATGGCAGGGACAAAAAAAGAACAGTTAGAGATGAGTGTGAAAGTAAAAAAGGCGGAAAATTTTTGACAAGTCATCCACAATTCCTTGTTTCAAGCACATTTCATTGTGAATCTTGTTTTCACAAAGTTTTTGTTCCCTATCCGTATACATTGTTTGCTTGCATTGTGTGACACTCCGACCACGTCAGCATAAGACAAGAAGGCGAAGAAGTAGTTTAGAATCTCTTTATCGTTACCATTTCTCACTATACAAAACGAGAGAGATGGAGAGCGGTTGATAGTTATAAGAGGAACATAGCGGAGCAAGGGAGAGGCGCACCGAGAAGGAAAAAGTTCTTGTTGTAGCTGTGTAACTCAATCAGAAAATGGAAAACCACAAATGATTCGTGAACCATTTTGGTGTAGCACCTCATTAGCGTAGCTACAGTCTAACACGAGTAGTCGGCTAATCAGAACAATATTGTTGACTATAACTCTTTCCTATGCCCTGATTGATATTGATACCCAGAAGTTGTGCCAATCATTCGAAGCGATACCTTAGATACCAACGGGTTCTGATTTAGCCGCCCACGTGTTGAGAATTGACAAAATATTAAATATGAAGTAGGGTTGGCTAACTCGCGAGTCATCGTACGGAACTCGAACATAAGAAAAGAGTAAAACGTGGCCGCTTTGTCACACACTGCAAGACAAACAACACACCTATGAATCAGGCGTAACAAAACGAATGAATAAAACGATTGTTCGGTTGGAAAATTGGCGGAAGACTTCGAAAGCAAGGAACGGTGGGGGAAAGGAAAGGCATGCTGTGATCATCTTACTCGCTGTTTGAAGAAAAAAATCATTGCTTGAGCCTAGACACAAAAGGTTAAGCCTAGACATTTAAAAACCGTAATGACTAATGAACTATAATATTCCTTAGTAGAATTGTTTTCGAGCTACTTTTTTGATTTGAAAAGTTTTGGTAGATATATATATAATTTTAACGGACCGGTTATGGCATATCTGTAGTAAATCTGATGGAAAAAAGCTATTGAGTTGTTCAAAGATTATCTATAACATGATTTCGGCACCTAATATTGTAGCAATCCAAATTCTAAACAGGGAGAGAACGAAGCAGTTAAAACAGGGGAAATTAGAAGGAGAGAGCAAAGGAGATAGACTGGTAGTGTTCAAGACAGGGGAAATGTGCGTGTGTGCGAGTGGCTTGATTTGTCGCTGATTGTCTTTAAAATGATATAAAGTAAACTAAAATAGTATTTCTATTTAAAACCGGGACATAAATTTGAAGCATGAAGTAATAAACGCTTAAAATAATGTTTGAATAGTTATACATCACACATGTACGAGTTTTTCGTTTCATACTTCAATATCTAGCACACTGAGGTAGTCACGGAGGTATAGAGTGAGCATTTAAATGCTTCTCTGTCTTTTCTCTAGAGGACCGCTTAGAATAAAATGAAGAATCAGTCAATAGAAACTGTTCACTTGAATGGCCAGTTCCAAAATGCAAGTGCAATATTTAACACAGGGCAGTCATTTATAACGTGAAAGAGGATTTATAAGTGAAACGTATGAACTATAAGCTTAAAAGATCTACATTAAAGTAGAAATTTTCTTTGAAAAAGGAGATTCTCCATGAAAACCTATTCAAGCTTTGAACAGGGGAATCATAGATGACTCTATTACCTGAGTTTTTCAAATCGAACATACATTACACTAAAATCATCTCTGAACAGTTATTCGATATTATGTATAAAAAAGAACTATATATATATACACATACGTAACTATACAAACTGTAAAAGTAATCTTAAATCAAGAACTTATCATGAACAAATGGAGAAATAGAAAGGCTTAGCTAAGGTACAGAATTGGCAAGCTTGGAAGTTGGGAGTGGAAATTTAAGTCGAATGCAGGAGAAAGAAGATTGCACGGGCTTTATATTGATCGGTAATAACCAGGATTTTTCTGGATTTAGAAAAAATTGGTTTCTAAACATATTACCTAATCAGTTCAAAAGAAGCGGTGTAAAGCACAGAGTGTTGGACACAGACTTCAGCGCGCGAATAACATGCCCCGCTCTTTCATACGTGCATACCAGTCGAGTCGCCGGTTTCGTGACCACCGCCGGCGATAAACTCGCGGCGTGCCCGATCCATTCTAGCGCGCAGTCGCGAAGATGTTCGTGTTGAGCCGCTTCGGTTCAGGTCCGAGTTGGGATTGAAAATGCGGTCACGGGCAGCTTCATCACCGAGGCCACTGCCTCCACCGCCTTCGAGGGCGTATGAGTAGGTGGTGGCAGAAGTTGGAATGACGCGGTCGTCTACCCAGACGTTACGGTCAACGCGCTCGATTACCTCAAAGCGAATTTGTGAAAGGGATTATATTTGATTACTAATTATAGGCCGATAATTGATACTAATAACATCGACATTTACACAGACATATAAATATGTATGTAAATTTGTCTGTGGACAATAGTTAAACCTGAGATCTAGAAAAAAAACCTTGCAGAAAAAATTCCCTGCAGAAAAAAGACTGAGTTACTCGGTTCAAAGGCAACGAAATGAGCGTTAGAGAGAATGAAATAGAAAAAGAAAAAAGAGAGAGGATGGATAGAGAGTGGTAGAGAAGGTGAGGGATAGATAACTAATAAAAGCAAAGCAAACCTGACGTTCCACTTTGGTGGTCACTTCCCCGCCGACCATGCTGATATTCTCCCGGGAAAAGTATGGCCGCTGCATCATATCCCGCAAGGAATCACCGGAGAACAAGTCTGTCTTCTTCTTCACCTAGAAAAAGAGATATCATAGCTTTTGCGAACCTTCGCACCTTTATCATACCTCCCCCCAATGGGTTCTCATACCCCCCAATGGGTACATGGTGGCAGAAGTTGGAATCACGCGGTCGTCTACCCAGACGTTACGGTCAACGCGCTCGATTACCTAAAAGTGAATTCGTGAAAGGGATTATATTTGATTACTAATTAAAGGCCTATAATCGATACTACAGGGTGCACCAAAAGTCCAGGTGTGTAGTATTTTTCCGATAAAAGCTTAACGGATTGAGCAAATCAAACAAATTTTTCATCAGAGTTTATTCAAATAGTTTGGGATATAACTGCGTTTTCAAATTTCAAACAGCCCTCCTTTCTCCTTGACACAGGCGCGGAGTCTCTTGTGGAACGCACCCACCCTGGTGGACAGGTAAGCGACGTCAAGATCATCCCACGCCTTCTTTAGGGCGCGCTTCAAACTTTCCAAATTCTTGTGTATGGAAGCACAGGCCTTGCTCTCAAGGACCGACAACACAGAGAAGTCCAGAGGATTCAAATCAGGTGAGTATGGAGGCCATTCGGCGGATGTGATCATGGAGGGGAAATTCAATTCAATTCTTTATTCCGCCAGAAACAAAACATCATGATGAGTGACAAAACACATGACACTGTCACAAAAAAAGTGAATTCAGTGAAGGCGATGGAAAGTGAGATGGTCTAAATATGACAAGAACAATCATGAACATTTCATTTTAGGAAAATCGGAAAGCACACAAAAAAGCAAAGAAAGCAAAGCTTGTATCTTCAGTTATGAAATATTCGTCCGCAATTAAGAACTATTCATCCGCAATAATAACTTGAAATTCCAAATATTCAACTCCCTCTTTATCATTCGAGAGCTAACCGAGAACACAAATATAATGGAAAAAAAGAGGAGAAACAAAACATTTGAAGAAACAAACCACTTGAATTAAAAATGTATTCTAGAGTTCGTGACAATGGTCTCACAATCAAGCTTGATAAGTTCATTTTTAAAAATGCTAGAAGAGCTTACAGAAACCAAAGAGCAAGCAAGGTAACTTATTCCAGACATTAATCATTCTTGAGGCACAAGTGCTTGTTCTGCTTTGATATTTACACGGCAAGCAAATTCTGTAGTTATTCGATTCTCTCAGCGAATAAGGCGATGGGCTAATTTTAAACATATTTGAGTAATCTATTTGAATATTTCCGTGCAGACATTTATGGATTAACACAAGATCGGCCACATTTCTTCTATATTCAAGCGAAGAGATGGAAAGAAAATTCAGTCTAGCAACATAACTCATTTTGGGTAATCCCGCCCTTTGTAGTAACCTTCGTGTAAATGATCTTTGCACTTTTTCTATGCAGTTAACGAGACCGATAGTTACTGGGGACCATACCTCACTCCCATATTCAATAAGGGGTCTTATGTATGTGGTGTATATTCTGAGCAAAACATTAATTGATTTGAATCTAAAAGCTCTAAAGATCATGTTTATACATTTTTGGGACTTTAGGGAGGTTAGTTCAATATGTTTAGAGAATGTGATATCTTCCTGAAATGTAATGCCAAGATCTTTCACTAATGAAGTAGTTGGTATAATATTGTCTTCTAGGTGATATGTTACTTTTGGATTCCTAGGACCACAATGCATGATAAAGCATTTTGGAGTTGATATCACAAGTCCCCAGGTCAGTGAGTAATCGGAAATGGAATCCAGAATTTTCTGAAGAGAGTCTCTGTTTTTGGAAAAAAATTTGAGGTCATCGGCATATAGAAAACCATGGACATCTGGCTCTATGTGCTCCATGATATCATTTATAAATATTGAAAAGAGGAGGGGTCCAAGGCAACTCCCCTGGGGAACGCCACTGTTGTATACTTAAGAGCCTGATAATGTATCTCCGATTGAGACTTTCGAGGACCTGCTCGTGAGAAAATAACGGATAAGATAGAGGAGTTTGCCCGTTATTCCCACTTTTTCCAGTTTATGAACAAGAAATATAATGTTTACAGAGTCGAAAGCCCGTGAAAAGTCGACTAGACAGATGTCAAAGTCTTTTTTTTCTGAAGCGTGAGTTAAATGGAATGAGCCTCTAGCAGGGATGTTACCGTGGACCGTCTCCGACGGAAACCATGTTTTTTGGGATGTACTATGCCATTGGTTTCCAGATATTGATAAGTTATATTGAAGATCAGTCTCTCGAATACCTTTGACATAGAGCACACCATAGTGATTTGACGATAATTTTCGATCTGAGAGCGGGGCCCTTTTCTATGAACTGGTTTGATTATTCCTTTTTTCCAGGCCAGAGGGTAGTGTCCTAACGTTAGTGAGTTAGTGAAAATGATGGAGAGAGGTATGGTCAGTGAGTCCAGACAGTTTTTGAGTAGTCTACTTGGAATAAAGTCAGGGGACGAGTTCAGTTTCGGAGCGATTCGTTTCAGGATGGAGTTCACCTCAAAAGGGGAGATATCATTAATGTGGTCGAGGTGAAAATTCGGGCG
Organism: Allodiplogaster pararmata; assembly: GCA_964056735.1. Lineage (NCBI taxonomy): Eukaryota > Metazoa > Nematoda > Chromadorea > Rhabditida > Diplogasteridae > Allodiplogaster > Allodiplogaster pararmata. The sequence goes on along the minus strand of OZ057408.1, from coordinate 358,807 downwards.
AGAGATTCGGAGGGGTCCACTGATTGGTAAGGGTTGTAACTTATCAAAGTACTCGGCGAAGTGTTGTTCGAAGGGGATAGTAACTGGTTTATTGTTCACTATGAGAGCAGGAATAGATGTGTTGCTTTTAATGCGGTTGGATATAGTTATGAAGAATACCTTATAGTTTCTCGGGAACTTAAGCTTGTCTTCCCTAAGAACCTCGAATTTGACTAGTTCTTTGTGAAGTTTCTTGGATGTGCGTAATGATGTAATGGAGAGAGGGTTGTGTTTGTTACTTCTCTGTAGGAAGCTGTATAATCTTCTTATCTTGGGGGAATACTTCAAATGTGTTCTGATATTCTTAATTTTAGGAATCCTATTATCCATTATGAATTGGATGATGTTGGTTAATTTATCGACACTTTCGTCAATAGTTAGGTTTGAGAGCATGTAAGTCCAGTCGATGCTAAAGAGGTCTGAGTTGATTATTTCCCAATCTGCCCTTTTCCAGTCTAACGATGAGTTGGTGCTTGTGATAATACGCTTGTCTCTATCTCTGATTTCAAAGTATATTGAGGCATGATCGCTGGTGGAGAAGGGAGGCCTGACAATACAGTCTTTTATGTTATTTGAATTACAGAGCAGGCAATCGAGTGTATTTTGAAGTCTAGTGGGAGAAAGTACGAGTTGTTTAAGATTGTTGTCGCATGTCATGTTCAAGAACGCAAGAGACATAATACATGTATTGGGAGCGGTGGGAATTGTCCAGTCTATCTTGGGGAGGTTCATGTCTCCGCACAGAATGGTGGGATATATGTACTTCAGTAACATGAGAGGTGATAAACGAGCAGAGATCCTTTGTATTTTCTATTCCACAGCTAGGAGATCGAGATATATTAATCAGTCTAATGGCCGAGTAAGCAAACGAGAAAGATGTGTTAAGATAAATGTCTATTATCAACCTCTCGCACTGAGCCTTGTTATATTGAACAAATAAAGATGAGGAGATGGCATTATCTACTATAATGGCTACGCCTCCTCCTCTTTGTGCCAATCTGTCACCTCTGAATACCGTGAAGGGTAAACTATCGGTTAGAATGGAGTCGGGAAGCTCACTGTGCATCCATGTCTCAGATAGTAAGAGAATGTGATATTTACAGCAACGAAGAAGAAAATAAAGATCATATAGCTTATTCATCACTGATCTACAGTTGAAAGACAAGCATTTGATTACTTCTTCTCTAGCTCTTTTATCCGACTTATTCTATGGTGAATAACGAGAGGTTTTCCTAACATTTCTTCTTCTGGAAACAAATTCGTCTGACTTTCTGGGGCATGAGGTAGATTCTTCGGCGTTTCTGGTATTGCGTCTGCTTCTGACTTGTTGCGGCTTCACAGAGCTTTCCGCCAGAGAAGGAAAGTCAGTTGGAGAAGCCTCGAATGTAGATGTCGACCGGGACCCAGAGTTCACCAGCGAAGACGATGGCATTTGGGAGTGTTGAGTTGAACTGGCTAAGGGGGATAGTGACGAAGAGGCGGGAGGAGGGGAAATTGGTCGATATGGTACTCGTTTGTAAGACTGGGCAAAACGAGGGAAAGCAGGGATTAGGTGAGCGTCGACCACTTTGGCAGAGGGAAAAGATGGGTTTGTGGATATTCGGATGCAGTCTCGCTCGGCTTGAAGCTCTGCCGGCGAGAGGTCAGCTCGGGAGTAACATCCTTTAGGAAAAGAGTGTTTCGCCTTTCTGCAAAGTTCCAGAAAAAGGTTACGCTTTCCAAGCGATGAGAACTCAATTTTCATGGGACGGCCATGAGGAGCAGAGAGACGTGGGCGATCAATTGGGTGACGATGATGATTGATATTAACCTTCTCTAGGTCGTCAATAAGGTCCGCTGAATTGAGGCTGATGATAAGACGTGAGATAAGATCTTTGTCTTTGCAACACGTATCATCCTCTGACTTGCCTTCTGGAAGTCCGATAATAACAGCTCGTTTACCTTTTCCTATGAGCATATCCTTGTCTCGATAAGTGGATTCGACGATAGCTGAATACAAGTGGCGTCTAAGTGTGGCCGGAGAGACAGATGACTTTATGGATTTCATTTCTTCACTAATCCGTAGAAGTTGCTGTGACTGGTCCAGAATTACTTTGTTCATGTCAGAAATCTGTTGGGACTGAGCAAGTATCATCTGTTGAAGCGGCTGCATAACTTTTGTCAGCGTTTCTCGGACAAGACTATCGATGAACGGAAGAGAGACTGTGGGAATGGGGAGGTTGCAAAGATTAGGAGAAGAATCGCCATCAATTGGTGCAAAAATTGGTGTGAAATTGCTCTTGCACCAGTCTTGCATCACTTTAGCCTTGTGGGCGGGCGCAGAGTCCTGCTGGAACGTCCATTTGCGTCCCGCAAAGTGAGCCTGGCTCCAGGGAAAAATGAGAATGTCGTTCAGGTAGTTATTGGCATTCATTTTGACTCCCTGCTCGACGAAAACGAGTGGAGTCTTGCCAGTCGCGCTGATCCCGGCCCAGACCATGACAGAAGCGAGATGGCCCTTTCTCGAAACGTAGCGACCACTCTTATTGGCCTCGTTGACCGACTTCGATCAAATCCTATTGTTCTGGTCTTTGAAGGACTGCTCAATGTTGAACAACTTCTCATCGGTGAAGAGAATATCCAAACAGTCCACCGGCTTGAACCGCTTTGACAGTTCACGACATCTCCGAAGACGGGTCGCCTTCATCTGGTCCGTCAATGCGTGATTCTTCTGCATCTTGATGGGGCGAAGTCCCATGCGGGATTTGACGATCGTCTGAACAGAACTAGCCGTGATATTCAGCTTTTTTTTTTCAAACGCCATTTGCAAGCCGCTGGACTGAATGGAAGGCGGCCTGCAAAGAAGCCTTTCATAAGCGAAAAAAATCGTAAGGTTCGAGTTCAGTGGGCTTAGGATCACCTCAGTTGGACACGCCGTGAGTGGTCTCAGATTGTTTGGAGCGATGAATCCAAGTTTAATATGTTCTGCAGTGACGGTCTGAGGTGGGTAAGACGTCCAGCGGGCAAGCGTTTCTTTTTCCGCCAGCGGCATGGGTCCACTGAAACGAATTTTCGGAAATCTCGATCGTTACGGCTATGAGAACATAATGGAAAGCACTATGCACCCTTGGGCCCTCTCCAAATTCGGTCGTGGGTTCACCTTCCAACAAGATAACGACCCGAAACATCGATCTCAGCACGTTCAGAACTGGTTTCGCCGTCGGCATGTGGATGTTTTGGACTGGCCGAGCCAGTCTCCCGATTTGAACATCATTGAAAATTCATGAGAACATTTGCAACGAGAATTGACAGGAAAAACATGCAAAAATGCTGATGAAAAGTTTAAGCAGCTAGAGGAGGAATGGAAGGCGATTTCGCAGGCAACCATCGACTCTTTGATTGATTCTATGCCTCGTAGATGTCAGGCAGTCATTGACTTCAAAGGATATGCCACCAAATACTAGAATATTTGTTTTAATACTTCGAAAAAATTGAACATCTCTATAAGCACTTTTTACTATTTCCATTTTTTTTAACGAATAAACCTAATAAAGCATTTTCCAAAGTTGTTCTCTTACTCGAAACATGTGAATTTGGCTTGTAAAAATATCTGGAAATTTGAGCTTTATTCGTTTTTTTTGAAAAAAGTTATGTTCAATAATTCAGTATATGATAACATTTTGGGCGGTACTGTATATGTATGTATGTAAATTTGTCTGTGGACAATAGTTAAACTTGTGATCTCGGAAAAAAACCTTTAAAAAACTTCCTGCAGAAAAAAGGCTGAGTTACTCGGTTCAAAGGCAGTGAAAAGAGCGTTAGAGAGGATGAAATAGAAAGAGAAAAGAGCGAGAGGATAGATAGAGAGTGGTAGAGAAAGTGAGGGATCAGATCAGATCACTTACGCTTGCCATCTACGACAGTCTTGGTTATATTCTTTTTACATTCCTATTGTATTGTATGTGGAATTAGATCGAGATTAGTTTAACACGGATGTAGAAGGTACGATTCAGTCACGCTTTGTTCCGAATAGTCTTTTGAGCTCGATTACTTTTAAAACATACACCCAATTACTTTGTCAACCAATATGATTCATAAAATGAAAACAAGATATTTTTAGATTCGTTGATGTACTAAAAAGTCAGTAGGATAAAGAAAAGTTTTAGAGAAAGATTAGCTCTTTTCGCTTATTTTAGTAGATATGACATCATAACGTTAAACCATCATCAAACATGACGAAAGAGTAGCAAGAAGGTGTTTGAAATTCAAAAAAGTAACCACTCAAGTGAGTAACCTTCCATTCCTGCTGTGCCAGCAGCCTTCTCTTCTCCTCCTCGAACTGTTCGGCGACGGTCAACTGTCGCGCGATGTGGTCGAGTTTGTCCCGAGAACGTTTGTCCTCCTGAGATGAACACAAATAACTTAATTGCACCGCGTTGTGCGACTTGATCAGGTGTTGAGTTTGAAGAGAAAAACTAGTTCATTTCAAGTTTAGAAAGTATTCAAACGTCAATTATTTAAAAGCTTGAAATTCAAGAACGTGGAGAGTTCAAAAGTAAGTATGATTTCTGATCATATGATGACTCTATTCGATAATGACCCCTGCCCCCCTAGACTTTGACTCATCATCAGGGCTGGGCTTTTTTGTTTGTTTTTTTTGTGTTGATTTTTTGGTTTTTTTGACTGTTTCTGAAACAAAATTGCCTCAAATACTTAAAAAAAGTCGACAAAAACCAAAAAAATTCAAAATTTTCACCTAAACAATTTTGGTTACCTTTCTGCCTTAATTACTAAAAATCGAACAATTCATGTGTTTCCTAGATATTCAATATTCAAACGAAAATATTCATAAATTTTCAAAGTTGCTTTTCTTGAATCAGAACTTACAACTCATCGGCCTTGATGAATAAGAATTTTCAAATATGAAAGTAGTGATAAATTCATAATAGAAAAGAAGACTCTAGTTAATTAAATGAAGTTTTTCTCCTTTTTTAGTACAGAAAAATCAAAATCACTGTGATATTTTTCATTTTATGTTTCTATTCCTGAAAGATGTTAACTTGAAATTTCTAAAACTTACTCTTGGAATGATGAAAACTTTGATTCTGAATAAAACTGTAATTTATTGTTTTATGATAATTTTTAATATGGTAATAACTTTTGTTTAAGAATAGAACGGTGCTTTTCAATTTCTCTTTCAGCACTTGAAGCTTTCTTTGTTAAAATTATTCAAGGCTTTCATCCTGCTCATGATTAAAGCCTTTTAACTCACTTTCCGCCGCTCGTCTTCCCTCTGTTGAGCGGCGATTCGCTCAGCGTCTCGCAACGCTTGCCTTTCGGCCTCTCTCGCTTTGACGTTAGCGAGTCGTCGCTCCTCTTCTTCCCGGTCTCGCTTCCGAGCCTCTGCTTGGCGACGTTCCATTTCACGTAGCTTCTCGGCTTCTTCCGCTAGCTCTCGAATCTCCCGCTCACGATCTTGTTCCCGTAAACGATCGAGATTACGGTCCCGAGCCGACTGAAATAGTGACTGATAACTTAGGACTGGATCATTTTATTCGATTGTCAAATATGGCTCAGAGCTCACAGTATGGAGTGAGAACAACTTTTATTCATGGATATCAGCTTCTGATCTTTTCCGATAATTCTAGTTTCTTCTATTGATAAACTGTGTTGCAATATCGTTTATATCTAAAATATCAGCTCATCCACAGACCAATTAAATCGTTCACTGAGTTTCTTGCAGGCTGTACATGAACCCATTGAAAACTAACTTTTTCCAACGCCATTATACGCTCCCTCTCAATCGCTTCATCGAGCAGGCGTTTCCGCTCTCGCTCTGATGCAGCTTTCCGCTCGAGCTCTCTCCGCTCCCGTTCCCTACGCTCCTCTTCCCTTCTCTCCTGCTCTCTCAGCTCATCTTCCTTACGCTCGCGCTCACGGAGCTCAGCGTTACGCTTTTGAGCCTCGAGTAGCTCCTTCTCTCTCCGTTCCTCCTCCTTTCGTTCTCGCTCTCTTCGCTCGTACTCTTGGCGTTCCATCTCCTGTCGCTCCTGTTCCAACCGGATGCGCTCGATGCGATCTCGCTCTTCTTGCTCCTGAAGACGCCGACGGCGCTCACGATCCGCGGCTTCTCGCTCGAGTCGAGCGATCTCGGCTGCTTCTTTCGCTTCCTCCTCTCGGCGCCGCCGCTCACGCGCCTCATCCTCCAGCCGCTCGCGATCTCTCAGCTCCGCCTCTCGTCTCTGTTGTTCTCGCGCTTCTTTCTCTTTCATCAACAACTCTCTTTTCTCCCGCTCTATTCGTTCCAGTTCCAGACGCTCTCTTTCGAGCCTTTCAAATTCCTCCTTTTCGCGCTCTTTCTCCTTCCGTTCACGCTCAATTCTTTCTCGTTTGATCCTTTCTATGCGCTCAATCTCGATGCGTTCCCGCTCGATCCGTTCGCGTTCCAGTCGCTCGAACTCAATTCGCTCCATCTCGCGGCGCTCCTCCTCGAGGCGCTTTTTCAGCATAGCCTCTTTCTCTCGCTCCAGCCGTTCCCTTTCGAGCTTCTCTTGAATCTCACGCTCTCGCATCAGACGCTCTCGCTCGACTTGACGACGCCGCGCGACGTCATCGTCCTCAAGGAGCCGACGTTCTCTTTCTCGCTCTTCCCACTCCAGGCGACGGCGCTGCTCAGCCTGGTCTCGTGCTCTTCTGCAGAGGGAAACAATCAGTGAGCTTATTCGAAGGTAATTTACAAATCAGAGCTAATTGTTATTGATTCCCAAGTTTTCAGTAAAGGCTTCTAGGATGAAAGGGTCATGAACTTAAACATGAACGAGTCTATCATTATCAGTGTCTTTTTATTTAATATTGAACCAAATATAAAGTGTCAAACCTATCGCTCTCGATCCGCTCCCTCTCTGCTTGCTCCCTGGCAAGTCGAACGCTCTCCAGCTCTCGTTCTTTGTTAGCCCAGTCATTTCGAAGTTGCTCCAGTCGCTCCTTCTCTCGCGCCTCCCACTCCCTCCGAAGCTCCTCATGTCTTCTTCGTCGCTCCTCTTCGTCGCGTTTTCTACGCTCTTGCTCCTCGCGGATAAATCTGAGGCAGGGAATTCTGTTGAGGACAAATAAATCGGGAGAAAACTCTAAAGTTTTTTTCCTTGAGAACAAGTGCGAAACAATTTTTGTAGTAAAAAAAAAACGTTCCTGATTGTCACTGTGATTTTGATTGGAAATCTTTGTTACTTAGATTTAGCCATCCAGAACGCGTGGATCTCTTTCTCTCTTTAAATTGAAAAATTCGCCTCTGATAATAACCAGTATAAGTTGTTTCGGGTCCAAAAAAAGATTGGTCTCAATATCAAGTTTTTTTTCCGTTTACGGACAGCTTGTAGACTAAACTTTTTTATAGACTACTTTAACACCTTCAAACAGTTACTCACCTCTCTTCCTCTTCTACACTTCTAATGTAGTTTTTTCTTATCTCGACAGTTCTTTCCTCTCTTGTGTCGGGATCAGGATATGTTATGTATCTGTAAAAAAAACAATTTAGAGACCGAAGGTGCATCACATCGAGATCGATGTTTGAATTGTGAACTGAGGCGATAAGATTCAGTTGAAATTGTAAAGCATATCAGTCAAAAATTTGATTTCAAAAAGCTTTACAAGGCTAACCTGGTGTTGATTAGGCAGGAAAATTTTCCTAATTGTGAAATTGTTAATTTTGCTCATGCATAGTATTCATAACTGTAATCAACCGTATATAGGTTTTTTTTAAATCTATTTTTTAAACAATTATTATTGGTCGATTTGATCAGGGAAAAACTCGGAACATGTATTAAAACCTCTCGAGAGGCGAAGAGCGCCCAAGTGGGGGCTGCTGAGACAGAGCCTCCGTGCTGCGGGTGATGACCGTTCTCGTAAGCACCTTAAATTACCGATCGATTCATTGATTTCTGTTACTTTTTCACAACTTCTTGGGTCCAAATATTGAATTCTTCAAAAACTTCAATCATATGAGCCCCGTAATTCACTATCAATTTGGTACGAGGTAGTGCACCTAACTCAGATCGCTTCTATTCGTTTATACTAGTTTTACCCAACTCACTTCTCTTCGGTAGTACTCGTCGTGCATGTCGGATGGATTGCCGTTGTAGGCGGATAGAACGCCGTACCGGCTGCCCGCTCCACTACCGTGTCCACTCCCACCGCCACCTCGGTTATAGTCGGTGTAAGGTGCGCCGCCGGCTGAATAAGACGGCGCTGCGGAAGAAGCGCGCAGCACCGGAATCTCACGGACGGTGGAGCGGGAAGGCGCGTTTTCAGAGGAGAGAAGGTCCTCGCGCGAAGAGTAACTCTGTAAGAAAATCGAGTTAGAGGTGGGAAAGTTATTTATTTTGAGGGAGGAACCGATTCGCAAAGTGAAAACGCATACTAGAAGGTTATTGTTTTTTTTCACATGACACGTTCACATCGTGATCAGAGGAGGAAAAGAATTCATCAGCGTAAACGACAAGTCAAAAAAATTCAAATAATTTAGTTTTCAGCTCAAAAACGCGTGTAAACAGAAAAGAAATAAAAACACAAGTGTTTGGGTTTACAAGAAATAATTTAAGCTTTTTCAGAAGTTGTTCCGTTGTGTCTTAAGTGCAGCACCATTTATTATTATTATTGGAAATGACAATTGGTTTACAAACACATTCAATGATCTTGAGATCAGGATTTCTAGAGCGCTCTAGGATAGAGAAACTCTTCGTCTTATTACGCGTGACAAACACTCTTTTCTCAGTTATACGCCACGCCAAGTTCAACCGATTAATCAGCAACTCTCGGGCGGATGCTACTCCACTCGCTCGCACTGCAAACCATTCCGCATTCAATTACTTCGTGACACTGGGGGTTGAGATTCGGGCGCCGTTTTGTTGAATAAAAGGTAAAATAGAGGCACGCCCTTTCCATATCAAAACTATTTTCTCGTGAGAAAGATAAGTTTGTAAGAAGTAGACCTGAATGCCAAATGCATGCCACAGCAAACATTGGAAACCAGTAGAGAAAGGTTTTCTGACGACCGGGTTTTTCTGGCCGGCAGATGCAATTCGGAGATGATGTTCCGAGCAAACTTCGCCCCATCTACGCCTTCGAATTCCTACCAAGAAAAAAACCACTACGCAAACAAACTCGAACCTTGGCGTGGATCGCGTTACAGGCAGATAACGAGGTGGACGTAGAGAAGACTGAGTGGAGAAGAGAAGGCGAAAAGCGATAGAGGAAAGAAAAAAGAGGAAAATGGAAACAGAAATAGCCTATAGAAGGAATATAGCAAGAAACAAGTAAAGATAAAAATTCAAGAGAGGAACAGATAAAAAGAGAAAGAGAAGGGAGAGATCAGGATAGATAGAAACAGAGAGAGAGAGAGAGAGAGAGAGAGAGAGAGAGAGAGAGAGAGAGAGAGAGAAAAGAGAAAGAGAGAGAGATAGAGTTAAAGAGAGTTAGAGAGAGAAGCAATGAGGAGAAAGGCTATCCCTGGGGGGAAGAGAGCCTTGGAATAACGAAACTAGTCCATGCGAGTACGCGACTCAGTTGAGCTTTGCTTGTTGCTAAGCAAAGCAGCGAATAACAATTACTACGAGGAGATTAGACAGTTGCGGCGTATTTCTGAGTCTCAGTAGCTAATTTTGTCGTGTAGCTGTTTTGACGAAACAAAATAAAATCAAGCCAAGGATTTTTTTTCTCAAATCAGACGCTTCATCTCAATCTAAAAGACACGATGCGCAGAACATTTCCAGGTGTTGGAAGTGAAAGAGTTGAAGACGTTAAGAAGGTTAAACTATCCCACCTGTAAACGCTGGTCCACCGGGCGGGATCAAACCCAGTCATTCTAATTTCATAACCAGGCTTCACTGTTTGTAAAGTTTGTAGCTGAGCTATCAAATGAACTATGTATGTTGATATCGTTTGAACGATACGGCTCAAGGTCTGCAAAACGTGCTAGAAACCGCGTTCTATCTAGTCGATCAGACAAAATGACACGGGTAATGAGGAAATAGATAGTTGACCACTCTACCATTAGGAAGAAAAAGAATCCAAGGATTTCTTTGACCTAACTAGAAAGTCTTTTAGCATCCAATAAAAATTAGATAAAACTTATAGACAAATCTCAAAGCAGTTTTTACCGGAGAAAGCTTGAAATGTTGTCGAACTTTTCTGGACAGGAAAAAGTGTTCTGGGAAAACAGAAAAACTTTTAAAAAAACAGAAAAACTAGTAAAAAGTTGAATTTTTATTAATGATTAGTTTTCAGGCAAAAAGAGTAAACTTTTCTAACCATTTATTCGTTTAGCTTGAGTAGAACCATTGCAGTGGTTTGAAAAAGGCAAATTAGAAGGAAAATAAGATTTTTTTTAAAAGCACTCAGGTTTTTATTGCTAGTTAATAAAAATTCGACAGCACCTATGTATTTTGGCTTTTTGGCTTAAACTAAGAATCTTTTCATCTTTATATGTAAAGCTTGTACGGCAAGAGCAGAGACCGAGCACTTAAAGCATTGGCCGAGGCGGTATTAAATGGAAAGTAATCTGGCAAAACAGTTGTATTTTTTCTCAACAATGTTGCTAGGTGATACGCCGTTTTGAAATCAAATTGGAACATGAGAAATAAAAGGTTCTTAGGTGCCATGAAAACCTCAATTAATTCGAGCATTTAATCTTTGGATTTCACATTTTAGCTTTTTCGGCTGCCTCACTTCACCTCAAGATTATCATGCAGATTTCAGTTGTAATATGCTACTACTTTTCGGTATCATACTTATGCCTACTCCACTCCATTCAATTAAAAACAGTCAGTTATCTTCAAACCGTATAAAATATAAAGTATTGTTTCATAGGGGGTGCAGAAAGTTGTGGCTTCAGGTGAATGTTGACCCATTCGAAAATAGAAGCTCTTCTCGAAAACTTTAACATGAGAAAACACCTTTTTGTAGTAAAAGCGATGACGATGAGATACCATGCATGAAAAAGGTAGGAAGTTTCAGAGTGATATGCGCTATGTATACCCGCATTATCTTAATGAGTCGGGCGGCATATAAGAAAGGGAGAAAAGTGGTGGTGAGAAGTGCGGAGAGTTGTATAGCGGGAGGTAGAGTGATTGCGTATGTACGCAGTGGGTGGAAAGCTACTTATATATGTCGGAGGGCGTCTCTCGTGTTGCGGGTAAACAATGGGATGAAGTCGAGAACTACAAGCGGATTTCCTATATCTAACTAGCAGTATGAGTGAATGGCGAAGTTTTGAAGTTAAAGGCTGGGCGAACTGATGAGGCTTCTGCTGAGGGTTTCAGTACTCAGTCTTGGACATAGAATTATTCAGAGTCAAAGAAGGTGAACAGTTTCGATCGGAAGATGAGGAGGCTGCACAACGTAATTAAACACTTCGAGCACTAAAAAATTGAACTTTCACAAATGAGTGATTGGGATGGGTCGATGTAGGAATCCGAAAAATGTACGAAGAAAAGTTTTGAGAATGTTGAGTCAGACTTCTAATACTTATGTATTTTATAAGGCACAAGCTCATTTAGCTAACTTTTCAATTGTATTAGGGATTAATAATTTTTCTATCGCCTCAAGCAATGTTCTTAAAAACTAAAACATGTTTAAAACTTCATCAAACAGGGTCCTTCAATCATAGAAAGGAAAAACGTGGGTTTTCGTCTGCTCTTCTCTTCACATGCTTTTTTAGGGTCAGTTCTACCCTTACTTCTGTTCTAGACATTTCATTATTTTTCCTATTTCACGCAATTTGTTTTACACTATTTCTTCAAATCTCCATCTCTCTTTTAATTTTTTCTCAAACATCTCACCTTATCGTCCGCTTCAACCTCCCACTCTGTCACTTCTTAATACTCGGCTCCTAAAGTATAGTCAACTACGCTAGGTCGGTTCAAATCATCTAACTCTGCTTCTCGATTAGTTTTCATTCAATTTGAATCTTTGAAATCGAGAAGTGACCTGTGCATCTTGGAAAGGATTCCTCAACCTTAAATGCAACCATAAATTTCCGCGTTTCGGGAGCAAAAGGAAAGCATACACAACCCTTACTCTCTCCGGTAGTTTCTTTCTTTGGAATGTACCATGTGCTCGCAGCACTTCTGAAAGAGTTTTCTGCTAACTCTGTCTGACACACCTGATACCATAGAGATGAAGCTTTGAAGGTAAAACAAGCCAAGCATAGCATCTCTCTCTCTCCTTCTCTCTTTCTCTCTCTTTCTTTTTCTTTGTCACCACTATTTCGCTTTGTCTCGGTCTTTCTCTTTCGCTTAAAACCCTCTTTCCATACTCCAGAAGGGAAGGAGCCTTGTTTGTCGAGATTCAATCTATCGATCTCTGGCGAAGGTTAACTATTGTGGTCCCTTCATAACTGAAACAGTTTTGATAGAAAAGTTTTCCTCTGTTTTTGTGATGTTTTAGGCTTAAACAAAATTTTTAAAAAAAATGTGTTTTGAAGAAGAAAAATTTTTCAAAACAAATTTGGGTTAAAATTTCTATTCCTAAAATTAGTTTTGTTTTTTGTAATTGTAGTTCTTTATTACCACAGGAAAGCTTGTAAGGCCATCGCTTAGATGGAATCATGAAATAGGAAGGGGAATAATGAGGAATAAGACGGTCAATTTTCGTTGGTGTCCACTCTTGCTGTTGACAACAGAAAGTTCGGTAAAGCTATAACATTCGAGAGTTCATTTTGACTTTTTTTTAAATGACATTTTTGTTCATTTTTATCCACTATTATGGACTCTGGAATGGTTCAGAAGCGGGTTTTGCTCGAAAGATTCGCTAAGTTTGAGCCTGAACTAATTGAGAATACAGAGTGAGAACTAGCTACAGAGTATGACTTGCTTAAAATCGTGATTTGCTAACTGATGTTTTTTGCTTTTTCATATTGAATCGATTGCTGGCAAAATAGTGAACTCGCTTCTTTTGAAAAACCATAATTAACTCTTGTTCAAATAAGTTAGAGCTCAAAGTTTACTAAACAACTGACTGAGCATTTTCTGAGCAACTTACTCTGAAGTTTCAACAATCAGCAAAGAACCTCAAAATAAGACCTTCCAATTTTATTTTCCTTCAACTTCGTCTTCAATGTTTTTTTTAAAACTTAAACTTTTTCTCTAAATAAATAAACCAACAAAAACAGAAATCTGCTACATCAAAACAGAGAAACTTCTCAATGTATGATTTGACTATCTTTAAAATAGGGTAACTTGTAGAAGAGAAAGAGAGAACAATAAAATACAAATGGAGAGAGGGAAGATAGGGCGAATTGTCCAAAGGTAACGAGAGTTTGGAATTCTATTTCGAATTACAAGGTGAAATGAGAATTCAATACCGGACCTCTCAGTAAAATTGTAGAACAGGAAATAAGCCGCCCGGCCCCCCGAATCAGAATACATTCAAGAAAACACGAATACGTTAAAGAAATAGGAAATGATTTCGAGACCGATAATTTTACGAAACGTAGTAAGAGAAAAAAGAGGCAGAAAACACACAGTTCGAGAGAGAGAGAATATATAGAGAGAGATAGAGACACAGGTAAACACAGAGGTAGAGCGAGATAAGAAAAAATAACACAAAACCCCCTTTTGAAAAGAAAGAATTTTAACGACAACGTAAGACACAGAGAGAGATATGAAACAGAGGAAAACCAAGAGGAGCAGAGAGAAGGAGAGGGAAGAGGTGCGAGAGAAAGAGAGAAATATAACAGTAGAGCTGATTGAAGGAAAGAAAATTGCGCGAAAACAAATAAAAAGTTAAGGTAGGAAAAGGATAGGTAATATCTAGAAGAAATTGAAGGCCCGTATGTACATATGTATATTATGATGAATTCTTCAATTCTTTATTCCGCTTGAAACAAAAACATCATGTTGAGTGACGAAACAGATGAATGTCTAATGAACCATCGAAAGATGAAAACCGATAATATTTGAAGTACCAGAAAACGGAGGGAAGTATTGTTTTTTGTTATAGATCAATTGAATTTGGAACAATGTTTGGTTGTTTTCTTATGCCAAGATCATAGACATTTTCCACTTTTGACAAACATAGTTCAATTTCGTATCACATGTACAATTCTCTCAACGCAGAAGCAGTGGACACACTTTTAGGAAAGAGTTGAGAGACGGAGAAAACTAATCAGGATGTTTTGGCTCTCATAAAATGGGATCGGAGCGTTAAAAATGAGTCATTGAAGTTGGAGAAAACATTCGAAATTAAAGTTAAGCAATCTGTTTATTCCTTTCGAACAACATAAGAAAATAACTTACCTTTATGATAAAATCTTGAGCAGTTATTCGCTTCTCAGTAACATACAACAAAAAAAGGTGAAAGCGAATTTTCGTAGCGCGAATGAGATACTGTAAAAAAAAGAAATCAAAACGTAGACAACTCTTGAGACAAAAACATAAAAGGACAAATAAATAAAAGATACACGAGTAAACAAACCATTGTGGACTTACTAATTCAACAAGAATTATGTATTGATGATTTTCAAATATAATACATTTTATGAATGAAGGAAATTCATCACACGGGCAAAAATGGCACTCGACCGGGACCGAGCCTCCACTGCCTAACCGAGCTTGTAGAGCGTTAGCAGAACACAAACCGAGCACACATTGTCCCATGCGATTTCTTGCTATGTCTAAGGCACAACGACCGTTCTTTCTATTCACGCATGCTAAAAAAACGCATTTTACTCAAGAATTTACAGACAAAAAAATTGAAGCTGCGGGCAAAAAGTTAGATCTGCAAAAGAAAGAGCTAGGCGATCAAGAAGGAGAACGATTATGTGCAAGAATTACAGAGTGTAGGAGAAAAGTTGAAGAGGTAAGAGGAGAGAACTGGGTGAGGTTATCAGAAATAGAGTAAAAGAGAGAGTTACGAAAAGACTGAGAAAGAGAGAGAGAGAAAAAGAGAGAGACTGATGGAAAAATCGAATAATGCAGACTGATGAAGAGAGAAGAAGGAATGAGAGAATTAGAGAGATGCAAACCTGAATCGCGCTGCATAACGTACATACATGCATTTGTATGTATATCTTGGATAGAATCATGCCTATCTAATAGTCCTTCAAGCCTAGCTAGGTGGAAGAGCGAGATTACACCATGCCAGATTGGAAAGTAATGCTTTCTGTTACGATTCACTACCTACGATTACGAGTTTGCATGTGAAGAATATGTACATGAATGTGTAAAGAGCTACTAATCAATTAAGTTTAAAATTGTACATATTTGTACATACATATGTATGAACAGCTCGAGTAAAATGTTAGATAATGAATCGAATATCGGTAATGAACAATAAAACTATTACTTATTTCATTGTGTGAAGAAACATTCGCTAGAAGCGTTTAACAACATGCCTTCATCAAAACATAGGAAATCGACACTCACAGAATGTCTAGGAACTCTCATTCAAGACAACACTGGAGAAGCAGAATTCATGTATTCAGTGGGATTTTCGCACTTCTTGAAAAACACTAAAACTTAAAAAATTCTGGTTGAGATCAAATTTTGATCAAACTGTTTGCCAATAAACACAAAGTATGAAAGTGATTTATTCGTTCAGTACGTGGCGAGCTCTCACTGCGCAGTTGATGCAGTAACCGATCTGAATATAATACGGCCCGTCACAGGTCATTCCAACTGATCGTTGAACAAGAAGAACGATCGAGAGAGATATGAAGAATGAGTGAGAGAGAAAAAAGATAGTGTGAAGAATGGGTAGGCAAAGAATGGAATGCGTATTGGAAGATGGCGATGTTGAAGAGAGTAATAAGGTCACCTGAGGAGAAAGTGTAGCTGACCAAAGGGCGTCACAGAGAAGCATACAGAGACATGAATAGAAAGCAAAAGAGAAGAGTCAAAGAGAGGGAGAGAGAGAGGAACATAATCGAAACGTAGATAAGGTAGATGTGAGGGAGAAGAAGAAAACTAGCAAAGCGGTCCCTCTTTCTATCAAACTATCTACTTGCCTCTCGTTCTCGAGGTACCCCCAGGGCACATACAGAGAGAGAGACAGAAAGACAGAAAGAGAATCGGCAAACAATACACTAACATCGACCACACATCCAACAGCAGAAGCGACGAGGACGGATACCTTCTTTACCTAGCTACTGGCTGCTTCCTATTTTCAACCCAACCCCACATCCTTCCTCTTTCTTCTTTTCAAGCTTTCTTCTTCTATGAATCTCTCTACAACTAAAACCTCTTTTTTAAGCTCAATCTTTCAATTATTCCAGTCAAAAACTCTTTCGTAATAAGTTAAATTTTTTCCCAGTATAATACTTTTTCACTCCGAGACATCTCAAATTAATGGTGACATTCTTTCCCTGCCCCTATCAACTTGATCTACATACAAATACATACTCGAAAACCCTCTTTCTATCTCTCAAAGACCTTATTAATATGCTCCACCCCTTTTTCTCCGTTGTAATAGTAGCCTTTCTTCCTTTAAATGAAGAAAACTGTCGACTCTGCTAAGATAGCCGTCAAGGATACTGCACACATTACAAAAGAAGAGGTGGATTGAGGGAGAGAGGAAAGAGGGCAAGAAATGATTCGAGGGAGGTGCTGGCTAAAATGGTAGGGAAGAAAGAGAAGGAATAGAGTAAAAGGTTTCAGAAGAGAAAGGAAACAGAAAAAGGTAAAAAGAAGATAAGATTGCTTGAGAAACAGCGTTGATCTACTCAGAGAGCTGAAAGAAGCAACAAAAGTACAGAGGGAATTCAATTTGCAAAGAATGTTAAGAACAGCATGTGAAGATCTGATGAAGGATCAATGGGAGGAATGAATATTCTAGTATTCATAAATGAAAGAACATAAAATAAACGAAGAGAGATACGATAAGGATTATGTACATTCAAACATGGAGTCAGCTGAACAAAAGTAGTGAGAAGGCATTTATTGAATGAGAATAAGCTAAGCAGTGTTAATTCGGAACAGATAGACAATAAGAGAGATAGAGAGATAGAGAGAGAGATAGTGACTATCGGGATGAAAAATAACACTAAATATAACAGAAAGAAGGAAAAAACATACAGAGTTGCAGTCAAAGATCTAGGGCCGTATTCAGAGATCTAAGATGAACTCAGGGGTAAATTTTACCCTAGTCTATTGTGGACCTAAGTTCAACTCAGTTCTTTATTCAGAGACAAGACGGGTGAGAGCGTCTCAGCTTTCCTACTAAACTTTAGTATAAAGTTTACCCTAAAGTATACTATCTGAATTCCATTTTGGCGAAACTACAACTAAGTATGAAGTTTACCATTAATTTTAGTATAAATTTTTGTCTCTGAATACGGCCCCTAATCTCATTTATGAAACAAGATTTACGGTGTTAGGGGGTCCTGACACAATATATGTTTATTTTCAATTACATCCAGAACCTACAATCAAATTCCGAAACCAAAAACAAAATTCGAACCTCGTCAACTAGGAGGAGGTGAAATTGAACGAGCGGTCTCAGCTCTTGATGTTCTAGGAAAGATAGGGAGACAATGTGAGAGCAGGAAAAAAGGAAGAGGGAGAGATAAGAAGACAATTTGAGAGCAGGAAAAAAGGAAGAGGGAGAGATAGAGACAGGGGAGACAGTGATAGAGAGAGAAGCAGAGATAGTGACGGAAAGAGGGGGGCTATGTTTGGTGATGGTGTTGGGTTGTGAGAGCTCAGGTAATGTTGATTGAGCTCTCAAAGGGAGAGAAAGAGGAGCGAGGAGAAAAGAAAGAAGAAGAGTTTATGAGAGGCGCAGGGAATTTGAGAGGTAGAAGCGCATGAATAAAACAGAAATAGAAATGAAGAAGGACAAGAACAACGAACAAGAACAAGCGTTGAGGTGTAAGTGAAATAGACTATAGAGAATGGAAACCACCCAAGGGTATAGGGGAAAATAAGGAAAAATAAAGAGATGAAGAAAGAGAGGGAGAGAGACTTCATCAGGTAGCCAGAGGAAGGGGGAGAGCCAGCTGAGCTGTCCATTCTCTGTATTTCTCTCCCTTTGAAAAAGATAGACTCGCCTCTCTCTCTCTCTGCTGTTCTACCACCCTCCCCTGAGAATGAACTCTCTCATCATTCTCAACAATCTTCTATTTCATCGCCGATTAGTACTCTATAAAACATGGGCGTTTGTGCATGAAAGAGGCTTGCTAATATTGCCCACAACAGATGTAAAAGCAGGAGGTAAATCAAGGCGCAGCTCTGAAAAGGTGGTTTAAGAAAGGATTTCAATACACATATTTGAGATTTTCTTAGAAAAGGGATAAGTGATGTCAAGGATGCTAAGCAGAGGGAAGTTCACAAGTATCTAAAAAAAATTTGAGGCGATGATGGTCGCATAGAATATTACGGAAATCAGTGCTCTGGAAGATCCATTTATGAAAGCTCACATCACCTAAATTGGAAGAAAACTGGTTTTGATGAAGAACTGGGATAGGATTGGTTTTGTTGACCAACAAAATAATCCAGAGATGAAAATCTTAATAGATAGCAAAATACTCAAAAAGATTTCTGAAGGTAAATTTTGTTTTTCTATTCAATTTGTCCACTATTGCTTGATACAGTCTGTTCCTCATTTTGACTGAAAAGGTACATGTAGAAAGACGGATAAAAAATATTTAAAAAACTTTAAAATCTTAAAAAACTTTCTAAGAATGCATTAGGAATGGCACTAAATAACTACATGTAGAAGCGAACTTCAAAAAGCAGATTAGCCCGCTTCAGTAGGAGTTGCGACATGTCGGAAGGCTTATTTACATAGAATATCGGAGTTAAGATTTCAATCGAAGTTTTTTGTGTCCTACGAGATCGAATTTGAATCTAAGTTTTTTTGTGTCCTACGAGATCGAAGTTTTTTTGTGTCCTTGAATGTTGTCATTGACGAGAATGGACTGGTTCGAGTGGAAAGAAAACTTTTCTCACGGTCGGGAAACCGGGAATAGTGTATGTTACAGTTTTCTAAAAGCGGGCTCGTCACTAGCTACTCGCTGCTAGCAGGATCGCTATTACCCACTGGCTAATTGCTACTGGCTGGAGGCAAAAAACTTTATATCTAAATAAACGAGCCTTGTTGCTGGCAGGAGGAGGTGGCACTATTGTCGGCGCCGTCGAGTAAGTCGTGGAGGAAGAGAAGAGAGCGGGCGGGGGAGGTGGAGGTGGAGGAGGGGGAGGGGGCTCCGCCGGTGGAGAGCTCATCCCTTGCTCTGCAACACCAATAAATTTTTGAAATGAGAGCTGCTCTAACGAGTACAATACTAGTTTATGTGCGCTGTAACTAGTGAACTCCTGAGAGAAATACATGATGTACCTGGAACAAGCTTGGTGTATACATATGTGCGTATGTACTGTACACAATCCAAATACATATATGTATGTTCATGAGTGTAACTTGTATAATACAATCTTAGTTCTCAAGATGGGAACATATTCCTCCAATCGAATTTTTGAAAACAACAAAACTTCTTTCCGACTCATCCTTTTCAAAAAGGTAATTGACTTTTATATTTTAAAAAAGTTATCAGATACACAGTCTTGTATACACACAACATATGTATATGATCAAGTAGCTTTATGGCACCTCATTATAAATAGCCATTCAATGAATTTTCGAACCCAAAACTAAACAAGTCTTCTTGAATTCTTCAAATCGAGCCAGTTCTTAAATTTTTCAAAAAGACAAAACTTCATTTCAACGTTCCAACTTCTTTCATCAAAATACAGTGATAGCTGAAGACGGGAATTCGACCCATTTCGTTTAGCTCTGACTGCATCTAACGCCTTTTTTTTCTTCATTTCACTGAGATAAATGAAAAAAGAATAAATAAAACTATAAAAGTAGAAAAAAGTGCAGCATTAACTCTTTTAACATAAAACTTTCTGTAAAAAAAGATGAATGAAGCAACTTTTATTTTCATCAAACGGCCCAAGAAAGGTCATTGAAGTTATTTTTCGTAATAATAACTTTAAGTTTGCTCCAGGCTCATACCTCACGTTTCTTTTGAAATACCAGCTGTCTCTTCTAATATCATACGTATTTTTCTATCCCATCTTCTTTCAACCGGTTCTGAAAAATCGTCTACTTCTAAAAGATTTTCCCCTGCCCGATAAAGCCTTTAAGATCACATTTTAAGTTTTATAATGGAATCTACAGACCTCCTGTCGTGAGAGGAGGTGGAGGGGAGGGGATCCATATCATGGAGAACTAGGAATTACTCGCACACCAACTACACACTGCCCAGAGGGAAGAAGGCTCTTCCGCTTTTTTCCACGCCTTTCTCTACCCATCACATATTTCTCCAGGAAATTCACTCGAAACTGTTGAGTTTTCCCTGATGCTCTTTCTTTCTTTTCTCTCAAACTCTGTTTCACCTTTCAATTTTTCCGTATTTTTCCCCTATCTGGCTATCTGTTTACATCGTTTTTCATTGTTAACATTGTTTCCTGTACATATATGTCCTTTCCTTTGATTTTGCTCCTTTCCTACTTTTCTCCTTTTCTCATTTGCTCTGTTACTTTTCTTTTACCCTTTTCCTCTTTCTTCCGGAAACATATTCACCTGTAACTGTGAATGCCTTTCTTTGGAGGAAGAAGCTATTTTATGTGGGTTGTACGACTGAAAAAATGATAAAAGAGTTGGAAGAGAAAGAGAATGATTGGCGGAAATGATGAAGAGAGAAAGCGAGAGAGATTAATAGAGAGGGCAAGAGAGATAGAAAAAGAGAGGGAGAGAGAACAGAAAGATATGTGAAGAGAGAGAATGATGAAGAGAGAAAGCGAGAGAGATTAATAGAGAGGGCAAGAGAGATAGAAAAAGAGAGGGAGAGAGAACAGAAAGATATGTGAAGAGAGAGAATGATGAAGAGAGAAAGCGAGAGAGATTAATAGAGAGGGCAAGAGAGATAGAAAAAGAGAGGGAGAGAGAACAGAAAGATATGTGAAGAGAGAGAATGATGAAGAGAGAAAGCGAGAGAGATTAATAGAGAGGGCAAGAGAGATAGAAAAAGAGAGGGAGAGAGAACAGAAAGATACGTGAAGAGAGAGAATGATGAAGAGAGAAAGCGAGAGAGATTAATAGAGAGGGCAAGAGAGATAGAAAAAGAGAGGGAGAGAGAACAGAAAGATATGTGAAGAGAGAGAATGATGAAGAGAGAAAGCGAGAGAGATTAATAGAGAGGGCAAGAGAGACAGAAAAAGAGAGGGAGAGATAACAGAAAGATATGTGAAGAGAGAGAATGATGAAGAGAGAAAGCGAGAGAGATTAATAGAGAGGGCAAGAGAGATAGAAAAAGAGAGGGAGAGAGAACAGAAAGATATGTGAAGAGAGAGAATGATGAAGAGAGAAAGCGAGAGAGATTAATAGAGAGGGCAAGAGAGATAGAAAAAGAGAGGGAGAGAGAACAGAAAGATATGTGAAGAGAGAGAATGATGAAGAGAGAAAGCGAGAGAGATTAATAGAGAGGGCAAGAGAGATAGAAAAAGAGAGAGAGGGAGAGAGAACAGAAAGATATGTGAAGAGAGAGAAAAATGAAAAGAGAAAAGGAGAGAATCAGTAAAGAATATCATAAGGAAAACTCGGGAAGAAAAAAAGTAAGAAAATTTGTTGTTTTTCTCAGACAAACAAATCTCTGCTTCAATTCTCACACCAAATCAGTATGAATTAAGTGCAGTCTGAACGCAAACAAACTGTCAGCATTAAAAGTGAATCGAACCAATTGAAAGGGGAAACAAAGCGACCGCTCTGAAGAACGGCAGCAGCCAAGAAAAATAATATAGCGCTGCATCAACAAGGGAGCAAGGGAAATACACGTACCTCACTGTAGAGCAGGACGTAGAATACGGCAGAAAGTTCTAAGGACTGAGCGAAAAGGTAGGAAGATTAGATCGAGTAACAAGTGCGCAAGGAATAGTAAGACCACAGAGGACGAGACAAAGAAATATGTATAAAGAAAAGAGAGGTACTTAGATACAAAGAGGTACATAGAGAGATAGAGAGACAAAGAGATAAATCAGAAGACATAAAGACGCAGAGAAACATAGACAGACCGAGAGAAAGAGAGAGGGGGAGACTGAAAAAGTCAACGAGCCACGAATAAAAAGAGAGAGAATTATAGAGTACAGCAGAAAAGAAAAGGAAGAAAAGGGAGTAGGAAATTTAGTGAAAGAGGAGATAGTTAAAGTTAGCTTCTGCCCTCCCCTTCTCCTCCTATCTCCCCCTTCCCTTCTTTCTTCCTCTTCATTCTCCCCTTCTCCTCCTATCTCCCCCCTTCCCTTCTTTCTTCCTCTTCATACTTCTGTACACACAGAGCAAGAAGATAGGCGCGATCGCACCAAGATTACCGAAAGCGCGCCTGATTCGCTCTTTCCTCCGATTTTCTTCGCAGTGCGGCACTATCTGTCTCCCTTTCTCTCTCTTTCTATCGTTCTACTCTTATCTGTTTACTACTCTGTTCAAAGCATGAAGAGAATCATTTTGTGAGAGGGCAAAGTTAGAGAAAGAGAGATAAAGGGAAAGAGAGAGTGGAAAAAGGAAGTCTGAAAAACAAGGTAGAAGTAAGAGCGAAACTGTTATGCAGTCTCAGAAAGAACGGATCACTCAAACTGAAACTCAGAGTCGTCAAGCAAACATCGGCTTACACCTAAAGTAGTTGAAATGAGTAATTAAGCGGACCTTCAACCCCAGGAATTTACTTTCTTCTCTTCAGTAAAGAACTTGTGCAGATCGGAGAAACGAGCACGTTAGGATAAAACTCTAAATGAATTCTTGTGAAGAAGATTCTCTATTTGATCGCTTCTGAAAGGTTGCGAAGCTTGGTAGAAAACATTCGAGATCTAGAGAAAAAAGGAAAACATCAAAGACTAAAGAATCGCAGAAAGAAGAGAAAGAGCTCAAGGTAGAGGGAATTCACGTTTCATGAAACGTCTATTCTTCAGGTCAGCGTGACGAGCGACATCGGAGACTTCACAAAAAGAGAGATAGAGAGAGAAAATGAAAATAAGTAAAGAGATTACAAAAAAGAGAAATGGAGAGAAGTAAGAAAAAAAGAGAGAGAACGTGGTCAAATAAAATGGACCAACAATAAAGACAGAGTAGATACAGAAAGGGTTTTAAAAGCGGGTTATGTACTATATGTGAGAAGATGAAGTCGAAAAAATTAAGAACAAAAGGATAGAAAACAAAGAGAACGTGCGCAAATAAATTCAGGTGTAGATCTCTCGCTCCCTTTTTCAGTAAAGATGTAATATTTTCCCATTCTTGACACACTTCTTTATAAAAATTATTAGTTTGAATCATTATTGATTGAAGTATGCAGTGATTGACTGATTATAGTAGGTAATCATGTATAGTTAAATGTGTATAGATACAAATCCTAGGAAGGAAAAGAGAATGCTTATTCGCTAGGATAATAAAGGTCTCTCAAGATATACTGTGAATGATAGACAGATAAAAAGAGAGAGATGACATTCAAATGACACGCTACTGTGAATGATAGACAGATGAAAAGAGAGACATGACATTCAAATGACACGCTATCCGAAATTCATAAAAAGAACTGCTTTTAAAAAGCACCGTGCACTTCCAATTGTGAGCGGATAAGAAGAGTGCATTGAAAATCAGTTCTTACTAGTTATTGCATATCGATAAACATCGAAAGGTTAGTTATATAAGAGAAAGCAGTTCAAACAGAATCATTGAGCTAAGAACCGAAGTTTTTGACACGAAATAAAATAATAAGAAACTAAATGACGAGTCCTCGGTGATGTTGATCACAGAAAACTATGACCACAAGTAGGAGAGTTTGGATCTACATATTTATTATAGTTCCGTCTAGACAAGATCAAAATGGATATATCGAGCTGTGGTTAGTTGTTTAATAGAGTCTGGATCCTAAGCCGGATGGCCTCCTTAGCGTTAACTTTTCTAAGCCTTAACAGAGATATAGAAAATTTGGTAGAAAGCAAAGTTGTGTGAGCGCAGACAGCTTGAGTGTACACGGTCTGGCCGAAACCATACTAGACCCGAGAGAAGTTAAACGATTTGCGGTATAGGGTGACTGTTAATTTTAACCGTTTTTATCGTTCTCTTTTTCAGCTTCTATCTATCTATCTCACTTTCTACTTCTCTCTTTCACTTTCTGCTCATTCCACTTTTTCTCATCCTTACTCTATCAAACTCTTCCACTCTCTCCCCTTCCACTTTCTCTCTTTCTTTTCTCCCACTTTCCCTCTACCTTACTATCTACAACTCTCTCTCTCTCTAATTCTTTCTCTCTCTATTCAAGTCTCTCCCCTCTCTCAACCCCTCTTTCTCTCCATCGTCCATAACATTCTTTCGTCATTCCTTTCCGTATCGCACTCTTCCTTCTCCTTTTTTTCTGTATGATTGCTTCTTCGTGCTTTATATTCCCACTCTTCCTATTTTCCGGTTTTCCCATACCTTCAACACCTCCTCATTTCTTTGCTTTTACCTGATCTCTGGTCCTGAGCTGCCCTCACGCGACTCTTCGCTGAATCCGAATATATCTGACCATAGCGAGCAACCCGCTGCATAGAGCCTTCCACGTCGACGTCGATGGGCTCGATGTTTGACTGTTGATGAGTCGAATTACTGCAAATTCATTGTAGTCAATAAAGTCGTAATCAAGAAAGTATTTAGCGTTTACATGAACTTTGGTTCAATTGGAGCTAAAATATCAGTTGAAGACTGTGAAGCTCACGGATGGTTGAGTGATGTTAATAGAATTATCAACGCACCGTGAAAACTCGACATTATAGGAATTATTGGTGTTGTGATGCGGTCGGAGAGGAGGTGGCGGTGGTAGATCATTTGGAGGTGAAGACGATCGATACGAATGGAGATTACTCGTGTTGTATGGATATCTGAAAAAATTCAATTTGGGTTACATTCAGTAGGCAAGTATTTAGATGTTCGCTATATAATTATCGTAATGAAAGCTTGACTTACAGCAGAACTCTTCGCGTATTCAGATAAACAACATTCGCACCACATATTTTTAATAATCTACCAAATTTCGCTTTTCAAAAAGCAGTTTTGTTCATTTCCTAATGTGTTTTTTTTCAATACTTCAATCTTTCTGTCCTCTTACTTTCTTACTATTTTTTTTCTTTCTTTCTACCACACTTTTTTCTCTCTTATTTGCTTGCGTTCTTCCTACTCTGTTGTGTCGTTAACTAATCTCTTTCTTCTTTTCTATATTCCATTATTCTCTCTCTCTTCTTCAAATGCTAAGTTACACAGTTCAAAGGCAGTGACGCCTGGATAAGATGACAAATTGAACTGTAGATGACAAATGATTGAACTGTATTTTTCTGTTTTTATTGTTCTGCGTTTTCAATAACGTATAAAGCATATATATATAACTATTGCACCGAAAAAAGCTAGTCCACCGGGCGGGATCGAACCCAACCATCACTGACTCAAACCGTGAGCGCGTGTTTTCTGTGCGATAGTTCAATCATTTGTCATTTTATCCAGGCGTCAGTGCCTTTAAACTGTGTAACTTAGCATTTGAAAATTTATCATTCATCTTCCATCTCTCTTCTGTCTTAATCTTTAATTCTGGAGTTACTCTCCATTCGCTTGATAAGCATGCGTAAATAAGAGAACTAGGCATATGAGCCTTTCATATAACACCATCGCACGGAATAGCAATGTGTCCCCGTGGTGTAATTGTAACACGCGCTCCCGGTTTGAGTCAGAGATGGTTGGGTTCGATCCCGCCCGGTGGACTAGCTTTTTTCTGTGCGATAGTTCAATCATTTGTCATCTCTCTCTTCTATTTTTTTTTCTCTTATGCCAACGTGCACAAACATGAATTATGAAATCTGTTTTTTTCTGAAGTTTTGAAAATTGCCTTGCACACATAAAATGCTGAATAAGAAAGATGTCCTTGCATTCTTCCCTCTTATTTGTCTTTGATGGTTCACTTTTTTGGAATTACAAACATCTTCTTCTCGATATCTTTGTAGTAAATTTAGAATTCTTGTTTTTAAAGTCTTCATGGACAAATTCAACAAGAGATTGATGATTCGAATGAACTCAGAAAAAAAAAGATTTTCATCAATTCGAAGGGAGAAATTTCTTAGAGAGAGACAGAGAGAATGAGAGATAGAGAGAGAGAGTGGTCAAAGGAATTTTATTCATACATCAAAATTCTACATTTAGAATAATTTTATTCATACATGAACTTCAATGTGAAAATACTTTTTTTAATAGAAAACGCGTGAGGAACTGAACTGACGTGTTCATAGTGATGATTTCGGACTCGTCAATGGGGTTGGAAGTATCTAAGATCGAGTCGCGGCTCTCGTTCAACGCAATCGACACGGAGTCAAGTGAGTTCGTGTCGTCCCTGTAGGTTTTCAAATTATTTTTGTCCAGACTACCCATTCCCGGATTAGTGTTGTCATAGTATTTTCATGTCATTCACAAATCAGGTTAGATTCTTTAAATCAATTTTAAAAATTAACAAAAGCATTCATCTGATTCTTATATTTTTTAATTCAAAAAACTTCTTGTTTAAAGTTTATTACGGGCTATTTCGAAAGAAATAAAAACTAGAACACAATAAAATTACTTTGAAGGTGAACACCCGGAAGAGCTCAGGTTATTTATATTGATTGCACATTTCCGATTGATTTGATAATGATTCATGCAACAAAAAAATTGACTCATGCTCAACAGAATCAGGAATCATCGAGCTTGAGGACATATGTCAGATATCGCTGATTGAATTTCTTCTATTCCCATTATTGGTGATACGAATCGTCGTATAAGCAGTGTAAAGAAAGAAGTCTTCATCAGTAACAAATTAAAAAGTCATTCTTCCGACCGAAGAAGAAAAACTTATTCCAACGCATGAAAAATGATTTAATCCTTTGTCTGAAGACAGAACCATCATTTGGTCTTTAGAAAAGGTATTTTCTTGTAAGTTACTCACGAAATTTTCTTGATCAAAGCCTAATTGAACTTCAAAATAACCATGAAAGGGATGATAAAGTACCGTACAGAATTCTATCGAAAGTATGGTTTTCGTTAAAAACTTTTTCCCATTTTGCATCCATTAGTTTGGAATTACCATCATTTCTTATTCATACATAGGATCACGAAAAATTGAAACAAAAATCACAAAAATAGAAATACTATTACATAGGTGAAGTGCAACCAGAAAACAATTGTAAAACATAAAAACCATTTTTGATCAAACAAATTACATTTAATCTTAGACAGATCTTAAGCACGTTCTTACTTCCAGTGAGACAGATCTTAAGCACGTTCTTACTTCCAGTGAGACAGATCTTAAGCACGTTCTTACTTCCAGTGAGACAGATCTTAAGCACGTTCTTACTTCCAGTGAGACAGATCTTAAGCACGTTCTTACGTCCAGGGAGACAGATCTTAAGCACGTTCTTACTTCCAGTGAGACAGATCTTAAGCACGTTCTTACTTCCAGTGAGACAGATCTTAAGCACGTTCTTACTTCTAGTGAGACAGATCTTAAGCACGTTCTTACTTCAAGTGAGACAGATCTTAAGCACGTTCTTACTTCCAGTGAGAAGGATCAATTGAAGAAAATATGTAGTTCTAATAAAGCCACACAAGAGAAAGAAATCGAAAAAATTGAACTTTTTGTCAACATTAGAAAAATTGGAAAAGTGGAGTTTTGGTCCGAATGAGTTTTGTTTATGAAAAAACATCTTTTTCTATAACTAAAGCTCATATTGACCAAAAAATGACAAACAATTCAAAATATCAAGACAATATGTTCAGGATTTTCGAAGTTATTTTCAAAAAATAATTTTTTGATGAAATTTCGCACGGTATGGTATATCAATCATACTACCAAGTACACAATTATCATGCAATAATAGTATTTGAATGAGTGAAGGGAGGACTTAATCAAGAAGGCGGCGAAGAAGGAGGGAACAATGCAATCGGCGCATGCTCTATCTCAATGTCAAGTGCACAGTGCGTCATGAATCAAACCCCTCCTGAAGTTTAAAGAAAAAGGGTCGAGTTTGCTATAGTTCGGAAGACTTGGCATTGAGTTCACATCTACTGCTAAAAGCCTGATTCAGCCATGCCAGTGAGTCAAAACGAAGGTAGAAGAGAGAGAAATATGGAGACGACCGCTATTGTCATTGCAAGCGAGAGATCATGTACATCAAGGTTAAGAAGAGATATGGAAAAATGAGAAAATGAGAAATTTAGAGAGAGAGAGAGAGAATAAGAAAGCGAGAAAGAGATACAGAGAGAGGAAGAGTGGAGGCGCAGAAAGTTTAAGAAAAAAGAGGAGACAAGGATGAACAACAACGTTCGAGCCGAAGAAATAACAGTCAAAAAACAACGGGGTTTCTTTGTAAGGTACTTTTACATATACCTTTTTTTTAAAATCTTATTTGAAAAAAGAAATATGGAAGAGAAGCAGGATGCAATGAACCATGGAATATATAGGAAAGGGGATGTTAAAGGGAAAGACGGTATAATCAAAAAAAAATCAGAAAAAGAGGTAAAAAGAGCAAAAAAAGAGAAGTAGAAAAGATATAGACAGAGGAAAAGAGAGAGAAAATCAGAGAGACAGGGAGAGATAGAGAGAGGTGGGTAAAGAGAAATGTAGAAAAGATAGAAGATCAAAAGTAAGAGAAGTTGAATAGAGAAAGATTAAGATGAAGAGACAAATTGATGAGAAGAATCGGAACAAGGCGCGAAGTGGAAGTATTTGGTACATATTAAAACACGAGACAGTGAGATAGGCAGAAAGAGTGAATGTTTGTGTGTCTAAGGGAGAACCCCGAAGGGATGGTTAGCAACCGTGATTGTCCCCGTGGAAGGCGGACAAGGGATGGCTGTTGTTATTGCAGAGGTGCAAGAAACATATGAGAACAGTGAAAGTTAGAGTATGAGAGGGATAAGGTTCGATGTACAATAGAAAGAATGAATGACAGAAACGCTGTTACAAAACAAGAGATCGGAGAGAAAGACAGAAAGGGAACAGAATGGTAAGGCGAAATTCGAAAAAAGTGAGCAAGAATGAAAATATGCACGAGGACTAGTACGAGAAAATGAAACAGAACGAAAACAGAAAAATTCTAAGAAAGAGAAGAGATTAGTAAAATTCAGAAGGCGTGATTAGTAAAGAGAATCAAAAACATAAAAAAAACACGAAGAAATAAAAAAGGAACAGGAATGGAGAAAGGAGAAAAAAAAGAGGAAAAGATCAGAAGAAAAAGAAACGGAGATAGAAGAAAAAGAGGAATACAGGGAAGAAGGCCCAGTGGGAAAAGATAGAAACATACTCTGGGAAAGAGGAAGGATCTACCGATTGGGCCCGATAACCGCTGCTGACCAAGGACACTCGTGTATGTCTTCCATCTCTGTATCTACCGATTCTCCGCTATTCTCTTCTCTCTCAACCAGCTTACTCTTTTCATCTTCGAATTCAACTGTAATGGTCAACTAAGGCCAGTGCCAGGAAATGATATGGAAACATACCTAATTTATGTCAGTCAGATATGTATTATAAGGCATGAATGCAGGGCGACATGAAAATTCTGAAAAAAGCATCAACGAAGATCTTCGAAGATAAACAGAAAACATTAACCAAAATTTTTTCGGAGTGCGCTGTTTGAAAAAGAATCGTTAAACTTTCAAGATTTCTCATTTCTACAAAAATGAAGGATAAGTTGTAAATTAGGCTCTTAAATATCATAAAAACAAGCAGAACGGATGTTGAACATTGTTTCGTATAATTTGCAGAATGATAATATGGTTATAATGTCGAGAACAATTTATCAAAAGATTTTAACTCGATGTTTTTTCCAATTCGAATAAAAAAAATTGGGAAAAGCTATTGATTGAATTGCAAGTTCGAAAAAGGGCCGAAGAATGCCGAAAAAAATCATAAGAATAAAGAAAGCAATATAAGAGTTTATGATGGAGGAGGGAGTCAAAGAGGGCGCAGTGATAAGAAAGCGAAGCATCGAAAGAAGAGCGAAGATGTATAAGCTGACAACTACACCGCCCATTTCTTCATTCGGTCTCTGACTGTCTTAGTCTCCAACTTTCCCCCCTCTTCACTATGTTTTCTTCTTATCTTTATTTTGATTATTTTTCCATATTTCAATGTTCTTTTTTTCTTATCTCCATTTTCCTCTTCCATTTTTAGCGTTTTATTTTCATAACTTACAATCTTCATAACATCTTTTTCTATCTTTGCTTGCCTTCTTTCAAAAACTTATTCTTTTAGTTATATTTTCATCCTTTCATTTTATTTCTTCTTTATTCGAATATATTTTATAGTTCACCCTCGTAATTTTTTTCTTTTTCAACGCGTCGTGTCTTCAGCAGACTGAATGATTGGTTTGCAAATTATTCTTCCTCGCCACTCGTAAGCTTACCGTAATCCGAGTAGAAAATTGCTCTTTTTTGCCGTCTTATTATTGGATAGAGCCTAGTGAGATTAAAATTGAGAGTATAGATTTTCGAGATTACATTTGTAGATCATAAATTTTGAACTCTATATGCAGCTTCCCATGGCCTTTCTTATAATAACTTCTTGTCTAAAGCTTTTCAAAACATTCAATAAGTGAACAACAGAAAATGTTTTGTTTTGGCTTACCAAAAAGGAGACGGTATATTCTGGGATTGGAAAAAAGAAGCCGAGAACAGATTAACATCTTAATTTTGCATTAGAGGGTGGAGCGACCGACTGAGCCAGTTCGGACTCCGTCTTAATGTTGCAAAGACGGACTAGGACAATCCCTAATCAAGAGACCGTGAAAATCCACGTTGAAGACCTGACGAAATTCTCGATCTTCCGACACTTGGGATCATATCTCCAAAACAGTGACAAGATTGAATAAGACTCGTGTGAACGGTGCCTGGATGAAATGGAGAAAAGTAACTGGTGTTTTGTGCGATCGAAAAATGCCTTTGCGCTTCAAGTTGAAGATCTACTAGACAGTCGACCGGCCGGCCAGTAGCCTTGTATAAAAATTAGTGCTGGCCGATAACCAGAGCAGCCGAGCAGTGCCTCCAAACAATGTAAATGCGCATGATTAGTTGAATAATGGGCATCTCTCTCCGTGAACACTGGACAAAGGAGTCCATCAAAATTTGGCAAGACTTCTGTGGCGGCGTGACACGTCTCCAGAGCTGCACAAGAAACCACCGCCAGCATCGCCTACAGCTTGGACTTGGCAGGTCGGAGACAGAGAGGGAGGCTGAAAATGCGGTGGATGGTCCCTGACACGCTGATCCCTGAAAAGAATGTCAGAAACCTATGCCCACGAGGTGCCCTCAACCGGGATAAATAGAGAGCATTGAACCGAAAAGTGAACCCCGCCATCGCGGGACAGCGCTAAGAAGAAGGAGAAGAAATTTGCACCAAAGAGTTGAAAGCAAGCTATAGTTTTAGAAGCGGAAGGTCGCGAGCTCGAATCCAATTAAGCTTTATGGTTTGCTATGTAGATTACTTACTTTGTCCTTAATACTTAATACCTTTTTCACCTCCGAAATTTTGATAGCCATTAATCATGAACGAACGACTAAACCAATGAACCACTAAACATCAACAAGAACTCTGATTCTTTAATCTTTAATCTTTATTGTCACCGAAGGGTAACTTGTTGAGTTACCGCTTATACGGTGTATAAAATTGGTCAGGAAGAACGGGATAAAATCTTGGCATTTGGGGATCCACTCTTCAATCCGTTTTAAGGTAATCCGGTAGGTCGACGACTGTTTTTCAGTGCTCATTTGATAAACAGGTCGATTTTTCAGTGCTCAGGTCGACGAGGTCGATTCAACTTTTCATGTGCTCATTTGATAAACACATGAGGGCAATAGTCAAAATGAATAATCTCCGAGTGATAAATCATTTTTATTTTGTTGTATTCTTCAAAACTATTTCTATCGATGTTTCTTTTAACACTAACATATACATAGTATTAGTCAATCAAACATCTGATGAAGTGAAATGTGAATTTAAGTTAGGTAATATGAAAAGTCAAAAAACCGAATGCTCAAACTTATTTTTTGTAATTTTGAAATCTTCATCGAAATCTGCAATAATTCGAAGGGTTTTTTGCTGATGTAAAAATTGTCTTTTTTATCTAGAACAAATTTTTTTTTAAAAAAACTGAGATGAGTCAATAGCAACGTATAATAACTCATACTTATGAAAACTTCTCATACTTTATTTCTTGGAAGTTCGAAGTTCTCTCTGGTGTTGTTGAACAGAAACATTAAAAATTAAAGAAAAAAGTTGTAAGACTTTAAATAAATCAAAATATGAACAACTTGGTAATTGTTGGCTGCGACTGTTAAAAAATGTTTTAAACATTAAATCACTTAAAGAAAAGGAACCAATGATCGTTGTCATTTCAAAGAAAAGGAACCAATGATCGTTGTCATTTCAAAGAAAAGGAACCAATGATCGTTGTCATTTCAAAGAAAAGGAACCAATGATCGTTGTCATTTCAAAGAAAAGGAACCAATGATCGTTGTCATTTCAAAGAAAAGGAACCAATGATCGTTGTCATTTCAAAGAAAAGGAACCAATGATTGTTGTCATTTCAAAGAAAAGGAACCAATGATCGTTGTCATTTCAAAGAAAAGGAACCAATGATCGTTGTCATTTCAAAGAAAAGGAACCAATGATCGTTGTCATTTCAAAGATAAATACTTTAATATTAAGATTGCAAAATCCTCTGAATTAGTCTTTTTCGAGCTCAAATAATCGAATGAGAAGTTTTTAGGGGTTTCAGATGTATTCACTTTTTTAATTACAAAGTAATGGTTTGAAAGAAGAAAAACTGACTTATACACTAGAAGCAATCAAATAGAAAAGTTTTTTTCAGACGATTTTCCACCCAAAGTAGCAGTTAAAACACCAAAACAGACAAATGTTTGAAGAAAACGACCATTAACTAGAATGGCAAGACATTTGAATAGAAGAAAAGACTGGACTAAGCAGGGGTAACAAGGAAATGGCAGAGAGAATGAAAAAGAGAGATAGAGAAAAAAGAAAATTTAGGAATAGAGTTGCAGTTACAGAGAAAAATGAAATGAGAGTACTGAGAGAACCAAGTTTTTTTAAACAAGTTTTGTGCATTACAGAATGCACAACATAGAAGATGAAAAATAAGATTCTGAGCGTGATGGTTGTTTTCGTCCTCGCATTTCTACTTAGAGAGCCCTTCCCTGTTCTGTTTTGTTATTAAATAATTCAAACAAGGCGCGCTATACTGTGAAGCTGTCAGTATAGTCGCTATAAACACAGTTTTTTAAACATGCAATATGTATAAAATCGGCGAAGAAAAGGTACTATGTAGTTCCACAAGGCAAAAGAAATTCTAGTGAAATCTGACTTAGGAAGCTCATAACATCGTTAAGAGAACCCAGCTCATAACATGAATCTGACACCTTAAAGGCATATCGCCCAAACCGTATGAACTTCTCTTAGCCTCGATTGAAAATGCCTGACTCATAGTGCTCTACATATGTCCTTAACATTAGTACTTAAGACTTTAATTGAATTGAATTTTACATAAGAGTATTCCCTACTTCTCGTTGATCTATATATATATTTTATCTACACTTGTCAGTGCAAAAACAAACATTCAAAAACCACAGATAACAATGGTGTTTTTAAGAAGCAAAGAAAAAAAAGAAAAGAAATCTAAGACAATTCTTGTAACAATTTATTACAGAGCGCGTCATAGTGTCTAATAATTACATCCATACGTCTGCTGATTACACATGATAATGCACATTTTAAGGCCCATACAACAGAAGAGACTGGTTGGAAGCGGTGAAGACCCATTATTCGTCGGAAAAGACCCAAAAGTTCGCACCACAGACCCAATAGTTGGCATGAAGACCTTTAAACAGCCAACTGACATGTTGTAGTTCTGCTCGCGTCGCTGCTCAAATACAATCTCTTCTGTCGTGTCACGATCCGCATCTTTCTCAGTGTTCTCCCGGTGCTGCTGGAAAGGTGTTAAATGAGGAAACTCATAAGAGAGGGCAGGTTTTTCTTTGATCAACAAAATAAGAGGCAACAGTTGGCTATTGAAGCAAGAGTGAGAGTGTTTAAGTGTCTCTATCAGAGAAAATTTTTGTTTGTTTCTGCTTCTTGAAAATGCTGCCTCATCAGGAAGTTCATAGTAAGAGTTGAAGGCTTGTGAAAGAGGGATCTATTTCTAATAAAAAAGCAAAGCTCACATAGTTGATCATCAAAGCAACAGTAAGAGTTTCACAGCATGTTCAACTAAAATGAATGCTTTCCAGATTTACGCTCATTATAACTTACCATTTACACATCTCCGAAGCATTAGTCATAGGACCATGGTTCAGTTTACATATAAAGATCATTCACAATTCTGGCCCGTAAAGGCCCATTAACAGCCACTGTAAGGAAAAAGAACTGAGGTTTTTTCTTCCACGTTTTGTTTGCCAAATACGCTTTTCATTACATTCACCAGTTTTACCCTGGCTATGGTCTTGGAAATCACAATTTCAAAAAGTTCAACCAACCCATTTCTGCTAGAATTATTTTATAAAAATTACCTATTTATACAAATAGCCTATGATGTGTACTTTTGAAGCGGTATTATTATTTTTTGAAGTGTTGTCTATGATTTGCTGTAAGTGTTCTTTGAGTGGTTGAGAGTGCTTTTCGCAATAGTGTGCTTATTAAAGAAAGTTAATGCCATATTAGCTCTTCTTCTTCGAAATTCGGAGCCCGATCGATTTCTATCGTAAATTCAAAACTTCAGGTTTTCTCTTTCAAACAACATTCATTGAACTGTCAAACAACTTTTGAAACCTTTTTTTAAGAAGAAAATCTGGCCAAAATTCGCGTGATTCAGCAGTGCTTTTTTTGTTTCCAGAGCGGTAGAAATGAGGTAAAGCGTTTGCGTTGTTATCAAATGACGCAACTACATACAAGGAAAAAAGCTGCTACACGGGGCTGTCTTGAGGACAGCTATATATCTATCTCTGAACGGAATCGCGAACGAGTAACGTAATACACGACCGAGGACACATCTTTTTATTCTTCTTCTTCTTCCTAGCGTTTATCCCGCCGCCGGGCAGGGTTATAGACTGCACCATTTCTAATAAATTTCAACTGAAACTACTCGTTTCAACTGCGAGCAATAACAGGAACAACATAGACTGCATCACGCCATATCACTTGATCATATATATATTTTATCTACATCATACGATGCAAAATCAACACATATTACAACTAAAATTCGAGCACAAACATTGAATAAGAATACATATGAGATCATCAGCACTCAAGTAAGCGAAATACCTCTCCTATATTATTCCATCGACATCCTACAATGCAAGATTATGGTGAGACACACCATACATACATACAAAATGACACATACAAAGTATGGCTAGAAGTAAGGAAAATTTCTAAATGCTACTGATTATTTGCCCATTCACTGACCACATTCTCGTTACGGAGACGACTTATGAACTGCTCTACTGTCATCTGCATCTTCAGTCTTCAGCCCGGTCGTCATCATGTCTAATTCGATGGAGTCTCGCCACCTAGTTTTAAGTCTGCCTCTGGGTATTTTGCCCTCTACATACTTCAAGATTCCAGGACGATTGAGAAATGGAATGGGGATTTGATCTCATCAAGTGCCCGTACCATCTCAGCCTTGACTCTCGGAGCTTGTCGGATATAGGAACGATGCCTAGACGTTCTCGGATGGTTTCAATTCGCACCTTATCTAGACGAGTAAGTCCGAGGCTCCTTCTCAGCATCTTCATAACATGCAGTATCTGTAGATTCTTCGCTGTGCATGGAGCACCTTCGATGCCGTACAACGCGACTGGTCTGACAACTGATCGGTAAATTTTACTTTTCAGCCTGTCAGGCATTCGCCTGTCCCATAGTACACCGGTTGATTCTCTCCATTAGAGCCAGGCAGAATTGACTCTCGCATCAACTGTATATTTGGTATCTAGGTCTAAGGTGAAGTAGGATCCAAGGTAGCATCCTTTGTTCCACTTCCTTTAAAGAAGCCACACTGGTTGACGGTTCTGCTTTCGATTTTGCGCAGTCGTGCTTCGATGATCTTTTCAAAGATCATTGTGATTTGTGGAATGATTTTTAACGGCCGGTAGTTTACACATATCGTGAAATCACCTTCCCCTTTGTAGATGGGTATTGTAGATGATTTACTCCAGTCTTCGGGATACTCCAGGCGAGCAGTGGCTTTTTGAAAGAGGGTCGTGAGATGGAAAAGTTCACAATCATCTGCGAGTTTTCATGCAGAGGCACGACCGAGGACACATATGTATACAATATGTGTGATAGTTCTATAGGAAAAGCTGAGAATTATTGTTTTCTTAGTCGAACATGCTCATGAAGTGTTGTTATCAGAGATACCTAAGAGCATAGAAGAAGTAGACAGAGAAACAACTTAAGATTGAAGGCAGAGGAAGACAAGAGGTAGGAGAATGTTGGCAAGACGGTGGGAAGAGATAAAACGAGCTGTGACTCGGAGGAACGAGCTTTGTAAAAGTGTAGATTGGTGACCTTTTATATATATACTATATATTTTTTTATATATATACTATATATACTATATATATCTTTTATATATATACTACATATATCTTTTTATATATATATATATATATATATATATATATATATATATATATATATATATATATATATATATATATATATATATATATATATATATATATATATATATACCTGATACTTATATATATTTAACAATGAGCCTACTCGGGTACCTGTGATAGAGGAGCGGACTCGGCCATGATGTCATTGAGCAAGTTGCGAGTAGAGGATGTCGGGGGGGACACGACATCCAAAGACCTCGTCGATGGCTCCATCTCCCTCTCTTCCGCAGACTTTCGCGCAGTTTCAGGGATGGGCGGATTACTTTTATAGCCCTGGAAAAAGAAGTTTAATTGAAAAAGTAAACACTCAAAACTAGATTATAAATTTGACTGCTGATAAATTCTCTTGAAATGAGCGTGAGACATTTTCAAAGCTTTCATTAGGATCAAAGTGTAATGCCGTTCACCTTGCCCCCAAAAAAGTATCTAAAGAACCGATGTATGCTTTGCACCAAGAAATTAGCCATTTTCTTTGGGAACATTCACTGGACTACATATTTACTCATATTCAAAAATTAAAGGCATTTGAGGAGATTTAAAAAAAAAACACTTTTATTTCAAAAAATGTTGTAAAAAATACTGTCACTTCTTGATTCAAAACAAATTAAAATTTCCCTATCTTTTGAACAAATGAATGTAAAAAAAACTCGCTTCACAAACCGGTAATTTATAGCCTTATGGAACAGATAGAAAAAAGTAGAGATTGTGGCAGGAAAAAAGGGCTTGGAGCAGAATGAAGAGATCAGAGAGGTGAGCGGAGAAGCATAATATCAAGATTGAATGCAAGGGGCAAAAAGGGGACATAACTTTCAGAACTTAAAAAGGCAACAAAAAATAATAAACTTGATATGGTAAGAGAGAAGCTGTCAAAAATGAAAAAAAATGTTTCTTAAAACAAATTTTTAAAAAAACGGAGAAAAAATTGAGACAGGGAAAAAGAAAGATGAATAAGAAGACGGGGAGACAAGGGAAGGAAATTGATAAGAAGGGGAGAAAATGAAGCAAAAGAATCAGAATAAGTTCCTCTCGTTGGCTAACACTTCGATAAGCGTAGAAAGAAACGCGATTGGACAGTGAGAATGTTTTATTAGACTATGAAATATTATTGAGAATAAAAAAAGGAGCAAAGCAATCAAAAAATTGAAGAAAAAACCGAGTGACAAATAGGGAGAGGCAGAAAAAAACATAGATATGGAATTATAAATAGAAAAACAAAAAGAGAAAGTGAGAAAGAATGAAAAAGGGGTGAAGAGAAACAGTTAAATTATTATATTGATAGAAAAAGAAAACTTTAGCTTCACAGTCTTAGCATGCTTGAAAGTATTCTAAACATTTTTTTATCTATCAATCGTAATTCCCCAAAGAAAATACATTTCAATTAATTCAGGGAAAACAACGTTTCAAAAAATTAACAATATTAGTTTAGATGTATGAGCCTCATGAAGTGGAACATCTGAGGATGTTAAATTGAAGTTGTGAGCGGGTTTCTTATCACATTACTTAGTTAGTCTTTATGAAATCAGCATGAATCGGACGCTGCATATATGTTTATTGTTTTCAGCATCTTTTTAATTTTCACTGATGAATTGAGGGAACTGTTTCAATCACTCAGTTATGATTCATGATTCATATTTGGGAAAAAGAGAAAAATTAAACCTATGATGAGCAAAAATAGGTTTTAAAAAGTTAGATGCATATATGTTTATTATTATCAGCATCTTTTTAAATTAAACTGATGAAACTGTTTCAATTACTCAGTGAGGAATCATGAATCTTTTTTTTTCCGGGAAAAAATAAATATATGATAAGCAGAAAAAAATTAAACCTATGATAAAAAAGTTTTAAAAAATTATAGACATTTTCAAATAGAAATGGATAGCCTTGGAAAGATAGGATGCAGACAGAGAAGGGTTTTGCAAGTTCTGAACGGAATACATGAATGGAAAGCATAGATTGTGGAGAAATAGTCAAGATCAGAAAACTTTAGAGAAAGGAAGACTCAAAGAGGAGAGATTGGAGAGAGAGTGAGAGAGAGGCAGAGTTATAGAGAGAACGAGAGAGAGAGAAGAGAGAGAAGAGAGAGAGAGTGAGAGAGAGAGAAGAGAGAGAGCGAGAGAGAAAGGAAAAGCAAAAGAGAAAGAAAAGAAAGATTTGAAGAGAGAGTGAGGAAGAGAAAAAGAACGAAGAGAGCAAAAGATAGAGGGAAGTAATGAAGAGAGAAAGAGATTTCAAAAGCCTCAGAGTAGTTGTATTGAGTCAGCGTCTTGAGGAAGTGCAAACAAATCACACCAATACAGTTAGAGAGCACGCCCAAAATTGACATTGGAAGAGATTGCGAGAGAGAGAGAGAGAGAGAGAGAGAGAGAAAGAGAGAGAGATAGGGAGAGAGAGAGAAGGAGAGGGAGAGGGAGAGAGAGAATGAGAGATAGAAAGAGAGTGAGAGAGAGTGAAAGAGAGATATAGAGAGATAAATAGAGAGAGAGAGAGAGAGAGAGAGAGAGAGAGAGAGAGAGAGAGAGAGAGTTGAGGAGTGAGAAAAGCAAGACAGGCGTAGATTTGAGATGGCCATTTGTTGTGAAGCGTAAGAGAGATCAAGTCATTTACAAATCTAGAGAGAGATCCAAATTCAAAGACTTAGAAGAGGAAAGGTAAGAAGAATGAAATAAATGCATTCATTGTTCAAAAGTAAAGTAATAAAAGGAAGTTGAGAAATCATTTGAGACAAGAAAAGAAGAAGAAAGAATTTCAGTTCTCATTTTTCCGGAACGGTCGAACGGAGTGTTTTCAACAATATTTTCTTTTTCTGTGTCTCCCTTCTTCTGATTCATCCTCTCTTTTTTCTAGAATTCTTCCCCTTTCTCTGTTTTTCATTAATTCTTAACTCTCTCTTTGCCTCTCTCCAATTCACAGGATGCCTATCGATGGAATTTGTGAAGCGGACAAACAAACAAAGGTTTTTGTTTGAGCTTCCTAGAGCCAGCTTGACCCTTCTTCTTTTACACATTTTTTTCTTGAACCATTTCTTTTTCAGAATTATCCCGTTAAACCATGACCTTCTATTTACAGCCCAACCAAACTCTTTCAATCTCCCTCTTCTTTTTCAACTACTTCTTTTTCTCCCTCCTCAACTGTCTTTTCTACCTCTGTTTCTCTTTTTCTCCCTCCTCAACTGTCTTTTCTACCTCTGTTTCTCTTTTTCTCCCTCCTCAACTGTCTTTTCTACCTC
This sequence comes from Allodiplogaster pararmata, assembly GCA_964056735.1. Taxonomy (NCBI): domain Eukaryota; kingdom Metazoa; phylum Nematoda; class Chromadorea; order Rhabditida; family Diplogasteridae; genus Allodiplogaster; species Allodiplogaster pararmata. The sequence continues at coordinate 318,840 of OZ057408.1, read as the reverse complement.
TGTTTCTCTTTTTCTCCGTCCTCAACTGTCTTTTCTACCTCTGTTTCTCTTTTTCTCCCTCCTCAACTGTCTTTTCTACCTCTGTTTCTCTTTTTATCCCTCCTCAACTGTCTTTTCTACCTCTGTTTCTCTTTTTCTCCCTCCTCAACTGTCTTTTCTACCTCTGTTTCCACCTTTTTTCCCTTTGTGTCTCTTAAAGTCTCCTCAGACAGGGAGGCATTTTTTGCGTGGATATGTTTATTACATAGAACCTAGTTGAATACTCTGAAAGTAAAAACAGCTTTTTGTTTTTTTCGCGCTTGCGTCGTGAAACAGCAATAATAGTGAAGAAGATAGCTGGGATGAGGAATAAAACAATAAAACGGAGAGAACTGACACAGAAAGATAGATCGAAGGAGAAAAACAATGAATTAGTGGCGAAAAAAGCGATAAGAACAAATCGGATGGAATGTGAAACATGAGAAATTTAAAGACGGCAGCACAGAACGGTAGTTTTTTTGTTTAGCAGCGCATGAACGGGCAACGGGCATAAAAACCAATCTGCCTTTCCATGTTGCGCCCCGCATTCCTAGATTACTGACAGATAAGAAGAATGGAAGGTCATGCGGATGCGAAACAAAGGTAATGAAGAAAATTCATTCGTTGTGGAGGGAGAAATGAGGTTCAGAAGTTTGCATTTATAAAACAATGAGACAACGAAAATTCTCATATGGCTCTAGCGATGCTATAGAATGCAACTAATTAAATGTAAGAAATATTCTCTGTAACGCTTCCTCTATCCATATGTTTTTTTTCTCAATGTGTCGACAAGTTTTCAAAGTTTTTGAAAAAAGAAACAAACAATAATAATAAAAATTTAATCCGAAGAGCAATTATCGAAACGTATAGAAGACAGTCGAATATGTACAGAAGAAATAACAATAGATTAGTTAGAGGCACAGATAGATGACTTGAGGAGAATCATATTAGAGGCAATGAAATGACTTGACGAGAATCATAGGAGAGGCAATGAGATGACTTGACGAGAATCATAGGAGAGGCAATGAGATGACTCATTTTTGGAAGGACAAAACATCTCTTCTTTGGGCATTGAATGTGAGTGAGTAGCATTGGAATGGATGACAAACAAATGGGAGACAACAAATGACAGAGAATGCGGGAGAAGCAGGCTGATAAAAGAGCAAGAGAATCAAGAGAGATGACGAGAGATAGAGATAAAGAAAAGAGGTAACTAAAAAGAGAGAAAGATAGACAGAGACTGGGCAGCAGAAACATAGAATCGAATAGAGAGCGGAAGAAAATTCAAGGAGAAGAGAGTGAAAGAGAAATATGAGACATGAAGTATAAACAGAGAGATAAGGTTTTGTACATAAGTGAATACGGAAAAAAGGCAGGAAAAAAGACTTAGATAATCTCGCACAGTTGAAGAAGATACATAGATAGTTGGAAGAAGAAAGAGTAAGGGTCGGAGAAAAAAGAGGAAAGTTTGAAGAAAGTGAAAGAGAAATGGAAAAAGAGAGAAAGCTTTAAGATAGAGTTTAAATGGAAAGTAAAGAGTCAGAGAGAGAGAGAGTTGAAAATAGAGAGAGAGAGAGAGAAAGAGAGAGAGAGAGAGATTTATAGCGGTGTGAGTGCGGGGACTAACTTGTTCAACGGTGTGTGGTCGAAGCTGAGCTAAGCCCTTGAGCAGACCTTCAGAGACATATGGCTGACTCTGCTGAGGAGGATATTCTTTGGTTACCGATCGTTTCTCAATCATCGTTACCTTAAAAACTTTAAATTACTTTTTATCTCGCCCAATCCACTCAAGAAAGCAAGGAATACTGTAATTATGATTCATTTATCATTATTCACACGGTGTTTTCTGGTAGAAAAGTATTCCAGTTACAAAGTTTAAGGTCAGGAGAGAAACTTTTCTTTCTCTTCAATCTTTGTACCGAGTAAAGTCCTCTTAGACGCAATTTTTTAGAGCGACTTTACATAAAAAAACAAAACGAATGTTTCTCGATGTTCAGAATTGAGATGCGAGTCAACAACCTTGCGCTTAATGAGCGATCGTTTGAACAACTGAACAGAAAGAGCCTTGTGAAACTATTCATTTTAAATTTTTTCGGAAAAAAGCCTGACTTCTGGAGATAGCTGCTCTTCCTCTTCCATGGGAGAGAGCGAGAGTCGAGAGAGCGGGGCCTGTTTGTAGGTCGAGTTGGACTCGGCACTGTGGAAGCTACGCTCGCTCAGTCGTTCATCTGAAGCTCCGTACTCTTGTGGACTCAGAAGCTCGCTAGGAGTACGGTACTCCTGAGGGCTAGTTATCTGGCTCTTGACACGATATCCCTGAGGACTGGTGAAGTCGTCTCGAGACCGACTCTCTTGAGGACTCAACAGCAGTTCACTCGGACTACGGTAGTCCGATAAAGTTGACCTTGAAGAGGCGATCGATCGATAATCCGAACGGCTGGAATGAAGAAAAATTTACAATATAAAAAACATAACAGACGAATACAAAACTCGAAAAGAATAATAAGAAAGAAAGGAGGTTTAGAAAATTTACGAGATAAAAGATAAAAGATAATGTGAAACAAAAAATTTTTTAAATTGTTTTCTAAACTCTTTTCTCTTTTTCGTATTGGGAGTGGGTTTGAAAAATAGCTGCATCTAAACCGTCACCTAGTGTAAATAGCTGCATCTAAACCGTCACCTAGTGTAAATAGCTGCATCTAAACCGTCACCTAGTGTAAATAGCTGCATCTAAACCGTCACCTAGTGTAAATAGCTGCATCTAAACCGTCACCTAGTGTAAATAGCTGCATCTAAACCGTCACCTAGTGTAAATAGCTGCATCTAAACCGTCACCTAGTGTAAATAGCTGCATCTAAACCGTCACCTAGTGTAAATAGCTGCATCTAAACCGTCACCTAGTGTAAATAGCTGCATCTAAACCGTCACCTAGTGTAAATAGCTGCATCTAAACCGTCACCTAGTGTAAATAGCTGCATCTAAACCGTCACCTAGTGTAAATAGCTGCATCTAAACCGTCACCTAGTGTAAATAGCTGCATCTAAACCGTCACCTAGTGTAAATAGCTGCATCTAAACCGTCACCTAGTGTAAATAGCTGCATCTAAACCGTCACCTAGTGTAAATAGCTGCATCTAAACCGTCACCTAGTGTAAATAGCTGCATCTAAACCGTCACCTAGTGTAAATAGCTGCATCTAAACCGTCACCTAGTGTAAATAGCTGCATCTAAACCGTCACCTAGTGTAAATAGCTGCATCTAAACCGTCACCTAGTGTAAATAGCTGCATCTAAACCGTCACCTAGTGTAAATAGCTGCATCTAAACCGTCACCTAGTGTAAATAGCTGCATCTAAACCGTCACCTAGTGTAAATAGCTGCATCTAAACCGTCACCTAGTGTAAATAGCTGCATCTAAACCGTCACCTAGTGTAAATAGCTGCATCTAAACCGTCACCTAGTGTATAATAGCTGCATCTAAACCGTCACCTAGTGTAAATAGCTGCATCTAAACCGTCACCTAGTGTAAATAGCTGCATCTAAACCGTCACCTAGTGTAAATAGCTGCATCTAAACCGTCACCTAGTGTAAATAGCTGCATCTAAACCGTCACCTAGTGTAAATAGCTGCATCTAAACCGTCACCTAGTGTAAATAGCTGCATCTAAACCGTCACCTAGTGTAAATAGCTGCATCTAAACCGTCACCTAGTGTAAATAGCTGCATCTAAACCGTCACCTAGTGTAAATAGCTGCATCTAAACCGTCACCTAGTGTAAATAGCTGCATCTAAACCGTCACCTAGTGTAAATAGCTGCATCTAAACCGTCACCTAGTGTAAATAGCTGCATCTAAACCGTCACCTAGTGTAAATAGCTGCATCTAAACCGTCACCTAGTGTAAATAGCTGCATCTAAACCGTCACCTAGTGTAAATAGCTGCATCTAAACCGTCACCTAGTGTAAATAGCTGCATCTAAACCGTCACCTAGTGTAAATAGCTGCATCTAAACCGTCACCTAGTGTAAATAGCTGCATCTAAACCGTCACCTAGTGTAAATAGCTGCATCTAAACCGTCACCTAGTGTAAATAGCTGCATCTAAACCGTCACCTAGTGTAAATAGCTGCATCTAAACCGTCACCTAGTGTAAATAGCTGCATCTAAACCGTCACCTAGTGTAAATAGCTGCATCTAAACCGTCACCTAGTGTAAATAGCTGCATCTAAACCGTCACCTAGTGTAAATAGCTGCATCTAAACCGTCACCTAGTGTAAATAGCTGCATCTAAACCGTCACCTAGTGTATAATAGCTGCATCTAAACCGTCACCTAGTGTAAATAGCTGCATCTAAACCGTCACCTAGTGTAAATAGCTGCATCTAAACCGTCACCTAGTGTAAATAGCTGCATCTAAACCGTCACCTAGTGTAAATAGCTGCATCTAAACCGTCACCTAGTGTAAATAGCTGCATCTAAACCGTCACCTAGTGTAAATAGCTGCATCTAAACCGTCACCTAGTGTAAATAGCTGCATCTAAACCGTCACCTAGTGTAAATAGCTGCATCTAAACCGTCACCTAGTGTAAATAGCTGCATCTAAACCGTCACCTAGTGTAAATAGCTGCATCTAAACCGTCACCTAGTGTAAATAGCTGCATCTAAACCGTCACCTAGTGTAAATAGCTGCATCTAAACCGTCACCTAGTGTAAATAGCTGCATCTAAACCGTCACCTAGTGTAAATAGCTGCATCTAAACCGTCACCTAGTGTAAATAGCTGCATCTAAACCGTCACCTAGTGTAAATAGCTGCATCTAAACCGTCACCTAGTGTAAATAGCTGCATCTAAACCGTCACCTAGTGTAAATAGCTGCATCTAAACCGTCACCTAGTGTAAATAGCTGCATCTAAACCGTCACCTAGTGTAAATAGCTGCATCTAAACCGTCACCTAGTGTATAATAGCTGCATCTAAACCGTCACCTAGTGTAAATAGCTGCATCTAAACCGTCACCTAGTGTAAATAGCTGCATCTAAACCGTCACCTAGTGTAAATAGCTGCATCTAAACCGTCACCTAGTGTAAATAGCTGCATCTAAACCGTCACCTAGTGTAAATAGCTGCATCTAAACCGTCACCTAGTGTAAATAGCTGCATCTAAACCGTCACCTAGTGTAAATAGCTGCATCTAAACCGTCACCTAGTGTAAATAGCTGCATCTAAACCGTCACCTAGTGTAAATAGCTGCATCTAAACCGTCACCTAGTGTAAATAGCTGCATCTAAACCGTCACCTAGTGTAAATAGCTGCATCTAAACCGTCACCTAGTGTAAATAGCTGCATCTAAACCGTCACCTAGTGTAAATAGCTGCATCTAAACCGTCACCTAGTGTATAATAGCTGCATCTAAACCGTCACCTAGTGTAAATAGCTGCATCTAAACCGTCACCTAGTGTAAATAGCTGCATCTAAACCGTCACCTAGTGTAAATAGCTGCATCTAAACCGTCACCTAGTGTAAATAGCTGCATCTAAACCGTCACCTAGTGTAAATAGCTGCATCTAAACCGTCACCTAGTGTAAATAGCTGCATCTAAACCGTCACCTAGTGTAAATAGCTGCATCTAAACCGTCACCTAGTGTAAATAGCTGCATCTAAACCGTCACCTAGTGTAAATAGCTGCATCTAAACCGTCACCTAGTGTAAATAGCTGCATCTAAACCGTCACCTAGTGTAAATAGCTGCATCTAAACCGTCACCTAGTGTAAATAGCTGCATCTAAACCGTCACCTAGTGTAAATAGCTGCATCTAAACCGTCACCTAGTGTAAATAGCTGCATCTAAACCGTCACCTAGTGTAAATAGCTGCATCTAAACCGTCACCTAGTGTAAATAGCTGCATCTAAACCGTCACCTAGTGTAAATAGCTGCATCTAAACCGTCACCTAGTGTAAATAGCTGCATCTAAACCGTCACCTAGTGTAAATAGCTGCATCTAAACCGTCACCTAGTGTAAATAGCTGCATCTAAACCGTCACCTAGTGTAAATAGCTGCATCTAAACCGTCACCTAGTGTAAATAGCTGCATCTAAACCGTCACCTAGTGTAAATAGCTGCATCTAAACCGTCACCTAGTGTAAATAGCTGCATCTAAACCGTCACCTAGTGTAAATAGCTGCATCTAAACCGTCACCTAGTGTAAATAGCTGCATCTAAACCGTCACCTAGTGTAAATAGCTGCATCTAAACCGTCACCTAGTGTAAATAGCTGCATCTAAACCGTCACCTAGTGTAAATAGCTGCATCTAAACCGTCACCTAGTGTAAATAGCTGCATCTAAACCGTCACCTAGTGTAAATAGCTGCATCTAAACCGTCACCTAGTGTAAATAGCTGCATCTAAACCGTCACCTAGTGTAAATAGCTGCATCTAAACCGTCACCTAGTGTAAATAGCTGCATCTAAACCGTCACCTAGTGTAAATAGCTGCATCTAAACCGTCACCTAGTGTAAATAGCTGCATCTAAACCGTCACCTAGTGTAAATAGCTGCATCTAAACCGTCACCTAGTGTAAATAGCTGCATCTAAACCGTCACCTAGTGTAAATAGCTGCATCTAAACCGTCACCTAGTGTAAATAGCTGCATCTAAACCGTCACCTAGTGTAAATAGCTGCATCTAAACCGTCACCTAGTGTAAATAGCTGCATCTAAACCGTCACCTAGTGTAAATAGCTGCATCTAAACCGTCACCTAGTGTAAATAGCTGCATCTAAACCGTCACCTAGTGTAAATAGCTGCATCTAAACCGTCACCTAGTGTAAATAGCTGCATCTAAACCGTCACCTAGTGTAAATAGCTGCATCTAAACCGTCACCTAGTGTAAATAGCTGCATCTAAACCGTCACCTAGTGTAAATAGCTGCATCTAAACCGTCACCTAGTGTAAATAGCTGCATCTAAACCGTCACCTAGTGTAAATAGCTGCATCTAAACCGTCACCTAGTGTAAATAGCTGCATCTAAACCGTCACCTAGTGTAAATAGCTGCATCTAAACCGTCACCTAGTGTAAATAGCTGCATCTAAACCGTCACCTAGTGTAAATAGCTGCATCTAAACCGTCACCTAGTGTAAATAGCTGCATCTAAACCGTCACCTAGTGTAAATAGCTGCATCTAAACCGTCACCTAGTGTAAATAGCTGCATCTAAACCGTCACCTAGTGTAAATAGCTGCATCTAAACCGTCACCTAGTGTATAATAGCTGCATCTAAACCGTCACCTAGTGTAAATAGCTGCATCTAAACCGTCACCTAGTGTAAATAGCTGCATCTAAACCGTCACCTAGTGTAAATAGCTGCATCTAAACCGTCACCTAGTGTAAATAGCTGCATCTAAACCGTCACCTAGTGTAAATAGCTGCATCTAAACCGTCACCTAGTGTAAATAGCTGCATCTAAACCGTCACCTAGTGTAAATAGCTGCATCTAAACCGTCACCTAGTGTAAATAGCTGCATCTAAACCGTCACCTAGTGTAAATAGCTGCATCTAAACCGTCACCTAGTGTAAATAGCTGCATCTAAACCGTCACCTAGTGTAAATAGCTGCATCTAAACCGTCACCTAGTGTAAATAGCTGCATCTAAACCGTCACCTAGTGTAAATAGCTGCATCTAAACCGTCACCTAGTGTAAATAGCTGCATCTAAACCGTCACCTAGTGTAAATAGCTGCATCTAAACCGTCACCTAGTGTAAATAGCTGCATCTAAACCGTCACCTAGTGTAAATAGCTGCATCTAAACCGTCACCTAGTGTAAATAGCTGCATCTAAACCGTCACCTAGTGTAAATAGCTGCATCTAAACCGTCACCTAGTGTAAATAGCTGCATCTAAACCGTCACCTAGTGTATAATAGCTGCATCTAAACCGTCACCTAGTGTAAATAGCTGCATCTAAACCGTCACCTAGTGTAAATAGCTGCATCTAAACCGTCACCTAGTGTAAATAGCTGCATCTAAACCGTCACCTAGTGTAAATAGCTGCATCTAAACCGTCACCTAGTGTAAATAGCTGCATCTAAACCGTCACCTAGTGTAAATAGCTGCATCTAAACCGTCACCTAGTGTAAATAGCTGCATCTAAACCGTCACCTAGTGTAAATAGCTGCATCTAAACCGTCACCTAGTGTAAATAGCTGCATCTAAACCGTCACCTAGTGTAAATAGCTGCATCTAAACCGTCACCTAGTGTAAATAGCTGCATCTAAACCGTCACCTAGTGTAAATAGCTGCATCTAAACCGTCACCTAGTGTAAATAGCTGCATCTAAACCGTCACCTAGTGTAAATAGCTGCATCTAAACCGTCACCTAGTGTAAATAGCTGCATCTAAACCGTCACCTAGTGTAAATAGCTGCATCTAAACCGTCACCTAGTGTAAATAGCTGCATCTAAACCGTCACCTAGTGTAAATAGCTGCATCTAAACCGTCACCTAGTGTAAATAGCTGCATCTAAACCGTCACCTAGTGTAAATAGCTGCATCTAAACCGTCACCTAGTGTAAATAGCTGCATCTAAACCGTCACCTAGTGTAAATAGCTGCATCTAAACCGTCACCTAGTGTAAATAGCTGCATCTAAACCGTCACCTAGTGTAAATAGCTGCATCTAAACCGTCACCTAGTGTAAATAGCTGCATCTAAACCGTCACCTAGTGTAAATAGCTGCATCTAAACCGTCACCTAGTGTAAATAGCTGCATCTAAACCGTCACCTAGTGTAAATAGCTGCATCTAAACCGTCACCTAGTGTAAATAGCTGCATCTAAACCGTCACCTAGTGTAAATAGCTGCATCTAAACCGTCACCTAGTGTAAATAGCTGCATCTAAACCGTCACCTAGTGTAAATAGCTGCATCTAAACCGTCACCTAGTGTAAATAGCTGCATCTAAACCGTCACCTAGTGTAAATAGCTGCATCTAAACCGTCACCTAGTGTAAATAGCTGCATCTAAACCGTCACCTAGTGTAAATAGCTGCATCTAAACCGTCACCTAGTGTAAATAGCTGCATCTAAACCGTCACCTAGTGTAAATAGCTGCATCTAAACCGTCACCTAGTGTAAATAGCTGCATCTAAACCGTCACCTAGTGTAAATAGCTGCATCTAAACCGTCACCTAGTGTAAATAGCTGCATCTAAACCGTCACCTAGTGTAAATAGCTGCATCTAAACCGTCACCTAGTGTAAATAGCTGCATCTAAACCGTCACCTAGTGTAAATAGCTGCATCTAAACCGTCACCTAGTGTAAATAGCTGCATCTAAACCGTCACCTAGTGTAAATAGCTGCATCTAAACCGTCACCTAGTGTAAATAGCTGCATCTAAACCGTCACCTAGTGTAAATAGCTGCATCTAAACCGTCACCTAGTGTAAATAGCTGCATCTAAACCGTCACCTAGTGTAAATAGCTGCATCTAAACCGTCACCTAGTGTAAATAGCTGCATCTAAACCGTCACCTAGTGTAAATAGCTGCATCTAAACCGTCACCTAGTGTAAATAGCTGCATCTAAACCGTCACCTAGTGTAAATAGCTGCATCTAAACCGTCACCTAGTGTAAATAGCTGCATCTAAACCGTCACCTAGTGTAAATAGCTGCATCTAAACCGTCACCTAGTGTAAATAGCTGCATCTAAACCGTCACCTAGTGTAAATAGCTGCATCTAAACCGTCACCTAGTGTAAATAGCTGCATCTAAACCGTCACCTAGTGTAAATAGCTGCATCTAAACCGTCACCTAGTGTAAATAGCTGCATCTAAACCGTCACCTAGTGTAAATAGCTGCATCTAAACCGTCACCTAGTGTAAATAGCTGCATCTAAACCGTCACCTAGTGTAAATAGCTGCATCTAAACCGTCACCTAGTGTAAATAGCTGCATCTAAACCGTCACCTAGTGTAAATAGCTGCATCTAAACCGTCACCTAGTGTAAATAGCTGCATCTAAACCGTCACCTAGTGTAAATAGCTGCATCTAAACCGTCACCTAGTGTAAATAGCTGCATCTAAACCGTCACCTAGTGTAAATAGCTGCATCTAAACCGTCACCTAGTGTAAATAGCTGCATCTAAACCGTCACCTAGTGTAAATAGCTGCATCTAAACCGTCACCTAGTGTAAATAGCTGCATCTAAACCGTCACCTAGTGTAAATAGCTGCATCTAAACCGTCACCTAGTGTAAATAGCTGCATCTAAACCGTCACCTAGTGTAAATAGCTGCATCTAAACCGTCACCTAGTGTAAATAGCTGCATCTAAACCGTCACCTAGTGTAAATAGCTGCATCTAAACCGTCACCTAGTGTAAATAGCTGCATCTAAACCGTCACCTAGTGTAAATAGCTGCATCTAAACCGTCACCTAGTGTAAATAGCTGCATCTAAACCGTCACCTAGTGTAAATAGCTGCATCTAAACCGTCACCTAGTGTAAATAGCTGCATCTAAACCGTCACCTAGTGTAAATAGCTGCATCTAAACCGTCACCTAGTGTAAATAGCTGCATCTAAACCGTCACCTAGTGTAAATAGCTGCATCTAAACCGTCACCTAGTGTAAATAGCTGCATCTAAACCGTCACCTAGTGTAAATAGCTGCATCTAAACCGTCACCTAGTGTAAATAGCTGCATCTAAACCGTCACCTAGTGTAAATAGCTGCATCTAAACCGTCACCTAGTGTAAATAGCTGCATCTAAACCGTCACCTAGTGTATAATAGCTGCATCTAAACCGTCACCTAGTGTAAATAGCTGCATCTAAACCGTCACCTAGTGTATAATAGCTGCATCTAAACCGTCACCTAGTGTAAATAGCTGCATCTAAACCGTCACCTAGTGTAAATAGCTGCATCTAAACCGTCACCTAGTGTAAATAGCTGCATCTAAACCGTCACCTAGTGTAAATAGCTGCATCTAAACCGTCACCTAGTGTAAATAGCTGCATCTAAACCGTCACCTAGTGTAAATAGCTGCATCTAAACCGTCACCTAGTGTAAATAGCTGCATCTAAACCGTCACCTAGTGTAAATAGCTGCATCTAAACCGTCACCTAGTGTAAATAGCTGCATCTAAACCGTCACCTAGTGTAAATAGCTGCATCTAAACCGTCACCTAGTGTAAATAGCTGCATCTAAACCGTCACCTAGTGTAAATAGCTGCATCTAAACCGTCACCTAGTGTAAATAGCTGCATCTAAACCGTCACCTAGTGTAAATAGCTGCATCTAAACCGTCACCTAGTGTAAATAGCTGCATCTAAACCGTCACCTAGTGTAAATAGCTGCATCTAAACCGTCACCTAGTGTAAATAGCTGCATCTAAACCGTCACCTAGTGTAAATAGCTGCATCTAAACCGTCACCTAGTGTAAATAGCTGCATCTAAACCGTCACCTAGTGTAAATAGCTGCATCTAAACCGTCACCTAGTGTAAATAGCTGCATCTAAACCGTCACCTAGTGTAAATAGCTGCATCTAAACCGTCACCTAGTGTAAATAGCTGCATCTAAACCGTCACCTAGTGTAAATAGCTGCATCTAAACCGTCACCTAGTGTAAATAGCTGCATCTAAACCGTCACCTAGTGTAAATAGCTGCATCTAAACCGTCACCTAGTGTAAATAGCTGCATCTAAACCGTCACCTAGTGTAAATAGCTGCATCTAAACCGTCACCTAGTGTAAATAGCTGCATCTAAACCGTCACCTAGTGTAAATAGCTGCATCTAAACCGTCACCTAGTGTAAATAGCTGCATCTAAACCGTCACCTAGTGTAAATAGCTGCATCTAAACCGTCACCTAGTGTAAATAGCTGCATCTAAACCGTCACCTAGTGTAAATAGCTGCATCTAAACCGTCACCTAGTGTAAATAGCTGCATCTAAACCGTCACCTAGTGTAAATAGCTGCATCTAAACCGTCACCTAGTGTAAATAGCTGCATCTAAACCGTCACCTAGTGTAAATAGCTGCATCTAAACCGTCACCTAGTGTAAATAGCTGCATCTAAACCGTCACCTAGTGTAAATAGCTGCATCTAAACCGTCACCTAGTGTAAATAGCTGCATCTAAACCGTCACCTAGTGTAAATAGCTGCATCTAAACCGTCACCTAGTGTAAATAGCTGCATCTAAACCGTCACCTAGTGTAAATAGCTGCATCTAAACCGTCACCTAGTGTAAATAGCTGCATCTAAACCGTCACCTAGTGTAAATAGCTGCATCTAAACCGTCACCTAGTGTAAATAGCTGCATCTAAACCGTCACCTAGTGTAAATAGCTGCATCTAAACCGTCACCTAGTGTAAATAGCTGCATCTAAACCGTCACCTAGTGTAAATAGCTGCATCTAAACCGTCACCTAGTGTAAATAGCTGCATCTAAACCGTCACCTAGTGTATAATAGCTGCATCTAAACCGTCACCTAGTGTAAATAGCTGCATCTAAACCGTCACCTAGTGTAAATAGCTGCATCTAAACCGTCACCTAGTGTAAATAGCTGCATCTAAACCGTCACCTAGTGTAAATAGCTGCATCTAAACCGTCACCTAGTGTAAATAGCTGCATCTAAACCGTCACCTAGTGTAAATAGCTGCATCTAAACCGTCACCTAGTGTAAATAGCTGCATCTAAACCGTCACCTAGTGTAAATAGCTGCATCTAAACCGTCACCTAGTGTAAATAGCTGCATCTAAACCGTCACCTAGTGTAAATAGCTGCATCTAAACCGTCACCTAGTGTAAATAGCTGCATCTAAACCGTCACCTAGTGTAAATAGCTGCATCTAAACCGTCACCTAGTGTAAATAGCTGCATCTAAACCGTCACCTAGTGTAAATAGCTGCATCTAAACCGTCACCTAGTGTAAATAGCTGCATCTAAACCGTCACCTAGTGTAAATAGCTGCATCTAAACCGTCACCTAGTGTAAATAGCTGCATCTAAACCGTCACCTAGTGTAAATAGCTGCATCTAAACCGTCACCTAGTGTAAATAGCTGCATCTAAACCGTCACCTAGTGTAAATAGCTGCATCTAAACCGTCACCTAGTGTAAATAGCTGCATCTAAACCGTCACCTAGTGTAAATAGCTGCATCTAAACCGTCACCTAGTGTAAATAGCTGCATCTAAACCGTCACCTAGTGTAAATAGCTGCATCTAAACCGTCACCTAGTGTAAATAGCTGCATCTAAACCGTCACCTAGTGTAAATAGCTGCATCTAAACCGTCACCTAGTGTAAATAGCTGCATCTAAACCGTCACCTAGTGTAAATAGCTGCATCTAAACCGTCACCTAGTGTAAATAGCTGCATCTAAACCGTCACCTAGTGTAAATAGCTGCATCTAAACCGTCACCTAGTGTAAATAGCTGCATCTAAACCGTCACCTAGTGTAAATAGCTGCATCTAAACCGTCACCTAGTGTAAATAGCTGCATCTAAACCGTCACCTAGTGTAAATAGCTGCATCTAAACCGTCACCTAGTGTAAATAGCTGCATCTAAACCGTCACCTAGTGTAAATAGCTGCATCTAAACCGTCACCTAGTGTAAATAGCTGCATCTAAACCGTCACCTAGTGTAAATAGCTGCATCTAAACCGTCACCTAGTGTAAATAGCTGCATCTAAACCGTCACCTAGTGTAAATAGCTGCATCTAAACCGTCACCTAGTGTAAATAGCTGCATCTAAACCGTCACCTAGTGTAAATAGCTGCATCTAAACCGTCACCTAGTGTAAATAGCTGCATCTAAACCGTCACCTAGTGTAAATAGCTGCATCTAAACCGTCACCTAGTGTAAATAGCTGCATCTAAACCGTCACCTAGTGTAAATAGCTGCATCTAAACCGTCACCTAGTGTAAATAGCTGCATCTAAACCGTCACCTAGTGTAAATAGCTGCATCTAAACCGTCACCTAGTGTAAATAGCTGCATCTAAACCGTCACCTAGTGTAAATAGCTGCATCTAAACCGTCACCTAGTGTAAATAGCTGCATCTAAACCGTCACCTAGTGTAAATAGCTGCATCTAAACCGTCACCTAGTGTAAATAGCTGCATCTAAACCGTCACCTAGTGTAAATAGCTGCATCTAAACCGTCACCTAGTGTAAATAGCTGCATCTAAACCGTCACCTAGTGTAAATAGCTGCATCTAAACCGTCACCTAGTGTAAATAGCTGCATCTAAACCGTCACCTAGTGTAAATAGCTGCATCTAAACCGTCACCTAGTGTAAATAGCTGCATCTAAACCGTCACCTAGTGTAAATAGCTGCATCTAAACCGTCACCTAGTGTAAATAGCTGCATCTAAACCGTCACCTAGTGTAAATAGCTGCATCTAAACCGTCACCTAGTGTAAATAGCTGCATCTAAACCGTCACCTAGTGTAAATAGCTGCATCTAAACCGTCACCTAGTGTAAATAGCTGCATCTAAACCGTCACCTAGTGTAAATAGCTGCATCTAAACCGTCACCTAGTGTAAATAGCTGCATCTAAACCGTCACCTAGTGTAAATAGCTGCATCTAAACCGTCACCTAGTGTAAATAGCTGCATCTAAACCGTCACCTAGTGTAAATAGCTGCATCTAAACCGTCACCTAGTGTAAATAGCTGCATCTAAACCGTCACCTAGTGTAAATAGCTGCATCTAAACCGTCACCTAGTGTAAATAGCTGCATCTAAACCGTCACCTAGTGTAAATAGCTGCATCTAAACCGTCACCTAGTGTAAATAGCTGCATCTAAACCGTCACCTAGTGTAAATAGCTGCATCTAAACCGTCACCTAGTGTAAATAGCTGCATCTAAACCGTCACCTAGTGTAAATAGCTGCATCTAAACCGTCACCTAGTGTAAATAGCTGCATCTAAACCGTCACCTAGTGTAAATAGCTGCATCTAAACCGTCACCTAGTGTAAATAGCTGCATCTAAACCGTCACCTAGTGTAAATAGCTGCATCTAAACCGTCACCTAGTGTAAATAGCTGCATCTAAACCGTCACCTAGTGTAAATAGCTGCATCTAAACCGTCACCTAGTGTAAATAGCTGCATCTAAACCGTCACCTAGTGTAAATAGCTGCATCTAAACCGTCACCTAGTGTAAATAGCTGCATCTAAACCGTCACCTAGTGTAAATAGCTGCATCTAAACCGTCACCTAGTGTAAATAGCTGCATCTAAACCGTCACCTAGTGTAAATAGCTGCATCTAAACCGTCACCTAGTGTAAATAGCTGCATCTAAACCGTCACCTAGTGTAAATAGCTGCATCTAAACCGTCACCTAGTGTAAATAGCTGCATCTAAACCGTCACCTAGTGTAAATAGCTGCATCTAAACCGTCACCTAGTGTAAATAGCTGCATCTAAACCGTCACCTAGTGTAAATAGCTGCATCTAAACCGTCACCTAGTGTAAATAGCTGCATCTAAACCGTCACCTAGTGTAAATAGCTGCATCTAAACCGTCACCTAGTGTAAATAGCTGCATCTAAACCGTCACCTAGTGTAAATAGCTGCATCTAAACCGTCACCTAGTGTAAATAGCTGCATCTAAACCGTCACCTAGTGTAAATAGCTGCATCTAAACCGTCACCTAGTGTAAATAGCTGCATCTAAACCGTCACCTAGTGTAAATAGCTGCATCTAAACCGTCACCTAGTGTAAATAGCTGCATCTAAACCGTCACCTAGTGTAAATAGCTGCATCTAAACCGTCACCTAGTGTAAATAGCTGCATCTAAACCGTCACCTAGTGTAAATAGCTGCATCTAAACCGTCACCTAGTGTAAATAGCTGCATCTAAACCGTCACCTAGTGTAAATAGCTGCATCTAAACCGTCACCTAGTGTAAATAGCTGCATCTAAACCGTCACCTAGTGTAAATAGCTGCATCTAAACCGTCACCTAGTGTAAATAGCTGCATCTAAACCGTCACCTAGTGTAAATAGCTGCATCTAAACCGTCACCTAGTGTAAATAGCTGCATCTAAACCGTCACCTAGTGTAAATAGCTGCATCTAAACCGTCACCTAGTGTAAATAGCTGCATCTAAACCGTCACCTAGTGTAAATAGCTGCATCTAAACCGTCACCTAGTGTAAATAGCTGCATCTAAACCGTCACCTAGTGTAAATAGCTGCATCTAAACCGTCACCTAGTGTAAATAGCTGCATCTAAACCGTCACCTAGTGTAAATAGCTGCATCTAAACCGTCACCTAGTGTAAATAGCTGCATCTAAACCGTCACCTAGTGTAAATAGCTGCATCTAAACCGTCACCTAGTGTAAATAGCTGCATCTAAACCGTCACCTAGTGTAAATAGCTGCATCTAAACCGTCACCTAGTGTAAATAGCTGCATCTAAACCGTCACCTAGTGTAAATAGCTGCATCTAAACCGTCACCTAGTGTAAATAGCTGCATCTAAACCGTCACCTAGTGTAAATAGCTGCATCTAAACCGTCACCTAGTGTAAATAGCTGCATCTAAACCGTCACCTAGTGTAAATAGCTGCATCTAAACCGTCACCTAGTGTAAATAGCTGCATCTAAACCGTCACCTAGTGTAAATAGCTGCATCTAAACCGTCACCTAGTGTAAATAGCTGCATCTAAACCGTCACCTAGTGTAAATAGCTGCATCTAAACCGTCACCTAGTGTAAATAGCTGCATCTAAACCGTCACCTAGTGTAAATAGCTGCATCTAAACCGTCACCTAGTGTAAATAGCTGCATCTAAACCGTCACCTAGTGTAAATAGCTGCATCTAAACCGTCACCTAGTGTAAATAGCTGCATCTAAACCGTCACCTAGTGTAAATAGCTGCATCTAAACCGTCACCTAGTGTAAATAGCTGCATCTAAACCGTCACCTAGTGTAAATAGCTGCATCTAAACCGTCACCTAGTGTAAATAGCTGCATCTAAACCGTCACCTAGTGTAAATAGCTGCATCTAAACCGTCACCTAGTGTAAATAGCTGCATCTAAACCGTCACCTAGTGTAAATAGCTGCATCTAAACCGTCACCTAGTGTAAATAGCTGCATCTAAACCGTCACCTAGTGTAAATAGCTGCATCTAAACCGTCACCTAGTGTAAATAGCTGCATCTAAACCGTCACCTAGTGTAAATAGCTGCATCTAAACCGTCACCTAGTGTAAATAGCTGCATCTAAACCGTCACCTAGTGTAAATAGCTGCATCTAAACCGTCACCTAGTGTAAATAGCTGCATCTAAACCGTCACCTAGTGTAAATAGCTGCATCTAAACCGTCACCTAGTGTAAATAGCTGCATCTAAACCGTCACCTAGTGTAAATAGCTGCATCTAAACCGTCACCTAGTGTAAATAGCTGCATCTAAACCGTCACCTAGTGTAAATAGCTGCATCTAAACCGTCACCTAGTGTAAATAGCTGCATCTAAACCGTCACCTAGTGTAAATAGCTGCATCTAAACCGTCACCTAGTGTAAATAGCTGCATCTAAACCGTCACCTAGTGTAAATAGCTGCATCTAAACCGTCACCTAGTGTAAATAGCTGCATCTAAACCGTCACCTAGTGTAAATAGCTGCATCTAAACCGTCACCTAGTGTAAATAGCTGCATCTAAACCGTCACCTAGTGTAAATAGCTGCATCTAAACCGTCACCTAGTGTAAATAGCTGCATCTAAACCGTCACCTAGTGTAAATAGCTGCATCTAAACCGTCACCTAGTGTAAATAGCTGCATCTAAACCGTCACCTAGTGTAAATAGCTGCATCTAAACCGTCACCTAGTGTAAATAGCTGCATCTAAACCGTCACCTAGTGTAAATAGCTGCATCTAAACCGTCACCTAGTGTAAATAGCTGCATCTAAACCGTCACCTAGTGTAAATAGCTGCATCTAAACCGTCACCTAGTGTAAATAGCTGCATCTAAACCGTCACCTAGTGTAAATAGCTGCATCTAAACCGTCACCTAGTGTAAATAGCTGCATCTAAACCGTCACCTAGTGTAAATAGCTGCATCTAAACCGTCACCTAGTGTAAATAGCTGCATCTAAACCGTCACCTAGTGTAAATAGCTGCATCTAAACCGTCACCTAGTGTAAATAGCTGCATCTAAACCGTCACCTAGTGTAAATAGCTGCATCTAAACCGTCACCTAGTGTAAATAGCTGCATCTAAACCGTCACCTAGTGTAAATAGCTGCATCTAAACCGTCACCTAGTGTAAATAGCTGCATCTAAACCGTCACCTAGTGTAAATAGCTGCATCTAAACCGTCACCTAGTGTAAATAGCTGCATCTAAACCGTCACCTAGTGTAAATAGCTGCATCTAAACCGTCACCTAGTGTAAATAGCTGCATCTAAACCGTCACCTAGTGTAAATAGCTGCATCTAAACCGTCACCTAGTGTAAATAGCTGCATCTAAACCGTCACCTAGTGTAAATAGCTGCATCTAAACCGTCACCTAGTGTAAATAGCTGCATCTAAACCGTCACCTAGTGTAAATAGCTGCATCTAAACCGTCACCTAGTGTAAATAGCTGCATCTAAACCGTCACCTAGTGTAAATAGCTGCATCTAAACCGTCACCTAGTGTAAATAGCTGCATCTAAACCGTCACCTAGTGTAAATAGCTGCATCTAAACCGTCACCTAGTGTAAATAGCTGCATCTAAACCGTCACCTAGTGTAAATAGCTGCATCTAAACCGTCACCTAGTGTAAATAGCTGCATCTAAACCGTCACCTAGTGTAAATAGCTGCATCTAAACCGTCACCTAGTGTAAATAGCTGCATCTAAACCGTCACCTAGTGTAAATAGCTGCATCTAAACCGTCACCTAGTGTAAATAGCTGCATCTAAACCGTCACCTAGTGTAAATAGCTGCATCTAAACCGTCACCTAGTGTAAATAGCTGCATCTAAACCGTCACCTAGTGTAAATAGCTGCATCTAAACCGTCACCTAGTGTAAATAGCTGCATCTAAACCGTCACCTAGTGTAAATAGCTGCATCTAAACCGTCACCTAGTGTAAATAGCTGCATCTAAACCGTCACCTAGTGTAAATAGCTGCATCTAAACCGTCACCTAGTGTAAATAGCTGCATCTAAACCGTCACCTAGTGTAAATAGCTGCATCTAAACCGTCACCTAGTGTAAATAGCTGCATCTAAACCGTCACCTAGTGTATAATAGCTGCATCTAAACCGTCACCTAGTGTAAATAGCTGCATCTAAACCGTCACCTAGTGTAAATAGCTGCATCTAAACCGTCACCTAGTGTAAATAGCTGCATCTAAACCGTCACCTAGTGTAAATAGCTGCATCTAAACCGTCACCTAGTGTAAATAGCTGCATCTAAACCGTCACCTAGTGTAAATAGCTGCATCTAAACCGTCACCTAGTGTATAATAGCTGCATCTAAACCGTCACCTAGTGTAAATAGCTGCATCTAAACCGTCACCTAGTGTAAATAGCTGCATCTAAACCGTCACCTAGTGTAAATAGCTGCATCTAAACCGTCACCTAGTGTAAATAGCTGCATCTAAACCGTCACCTAGTGTATAATAGCTGCATCTAAACCGTCACCTAGTGTATAATAGCTGCATCTAAACCGTCACCTAGTGTAAATAGCTGCATCTAAACCGTCACCTAGTGTATAATAGCTGCATCTAAACCGTCACCTAGTGTAAATAGCTGCATCTAAACCGTCACCTAGTGTAAATAGCTGCATCTAAACCGTCACCTAGTGTAAATAGCTGCATCTAAACCGTCACCTAGTGTAAATAGCTGCATCTAAACCGTCACCTAGTGTAAATAGCTGCATCTAAACCGTCACCTAGTGTAAATAGCTGCATCTAAACCGTCACCTAGTGTAAATAGCTGCATCTAAACCGTCACCTAGTGTAAATAGCTGCATCTAAACCGTCACCTAGTGTAAATAGCTGCATCTAAACCGTCACCTAGTGTAAATAGCTGCATCTAAACCGTCACCTAGTGTAAATAGCTGCATCTAAACCGTCACCTAGTGTAAATAGCTGCATCTAAACCGTCACCTAGTGTAAATAGCTGCATCTAAACCGTCACCTAGTGTAAATAGCTGCATCTAAACCGTCACCTAGTGTAAATAGCTGCATCTAAACCGTCACCTAGTGTAAATAGCTGCATCTAAACCGTCACCTAGTGTAAATAGCTGCATCTAAACCGTCACCTAGTGTAAATAGCTGCATCTAAACCGTCACCTAGTGTATAATAGCTGCATCTAAACCGTCACCTAGTGTAAATAGCTGCATCTAAACCGTCACCTAGTGTAAATAGCTGCATCTAAACCGTCACCTAGTGTAAATAGCTGCATCTAAACCGTCACCTAGTGTAAATAGCTGCATCTAAACCGTCACCTAGTGTAAATAGCTGCATCTAAACCGTCACCTAGTGTAAATAGCTGCATCTAAACCGTCACCTAGTGTAAATAGCTGCATCTAAACCGTCACCTAGTGTAAATAGCTGCATCTAAACCGTCACCTAGTGTATAATAGCTGCATCTAAACCGTCACCTAGTGTAAATAGCTGCATCTAAACCGTCACCTAGTGTAAATAGCTGCATCTAAACCGTCACCTAGTGTAAATAGCTGCATCTAAACCGTCACCTAGTGTAAATAGCTGCATCTAAACCGTCACCTAGTGTAAATAGCTGCATCTAAACCGTCACCTAGTGTAAATAGCTGCATCTAAACCGTCACCTAGTGTAAATAGCTGCATCTAAACCGTCACCTAGTGTAAATAGCTGCATCTAAACCGTCACCTAGTGTATAATAGCTGCATCTAAACCGTCACCTAGTGTAAATAGCTGCATCTAAACCGTCACCTAGTGTAAATAGCTGCATCTAAACCGTCACCTAGTGTAAATAGCTGCATCTAAACCGTCACCTAGTGTAAATAGCTGCATCTAAACCGTCACCTAGTGTAAATAGCTGCATCTAAACCGTCACCTAGTGTAAATAGCTGCATCTAAACCGTCACCTAGTGTAAATAGCTGCATCTAAACCGTCACCTAGTGTAAATAGCTGCATCTAAACCGTCACCTAGTGTAAATAGCTGCATCTAAACCGTCACCTAGTGTAAATAGCTGCATCTAAACCGTCACCTAGTGTAAATAGCTGCATCTAAACCGTCACCTAGTGTAAATAGCTGCATTAAATAGCACCTAAATTACCCAAAATGAGTTATGTTGCTAGACTGAATTTTCTTTCCATCTCCTCGCTTGAATATAGAAGAAATGTGGCCGATCTTGTGTTCATCCATAAATGTCTGCACGGAAATATTCAAGTAGATTACTCAAATATGTTTAAACTTTGCCCATCGCCTTATTCGCTGAGAGAATCGAATAACTACAGAATATGCTTGCCGTGTAAATATCAAAGCAGAACAAGCACTTGTGCCTCAAGAATGATTAATGTCTGGAATAAGTTACCTTGTTCTTTGGTTTCTACAAGCTCTTCTAGCATTTTTAGAAATGAACTTATTAAGCTTGATTGTGAGACCATTGTCACCAACTCTAGAATACATTTTTAATTCAAGTGCTTTGTTTCTTCAAATGTTTTGTTTCTGTTTCTCCTCTTTTTTCCATTATATTTGTGTTCTCGGTTAGCTCTCGAATGATAAAGAGTGAGTTGAATTTTTGGAATTTCAAGTTATTATTGCGGATGAATAGTTCTTAATTGCTGATGAATAGTTCACAACTGAAGATACAAGCTTTGCTTTCTTTGCTTTTTTGTGTGCTTTCCTATTTTCCTAAAATGAAATGTTCCTCATTGTTCTTGTCATATTTAGATCTCACTTTTCATAACCTTCACTGAATTCACTTTTCTTGTGACAGTGTCATCTGTTTCGTCACTTAACATTATGTTTTGTTTCAAGCGGAATAAAGAATTGAAGAATTGAATCTAAACCGTCACCTAGTGTAAATAGCTGCATCTAAACCGTCACCTAGTGTATAATAGCTGCATCTAAACCGTCACCTAGTGTATAATAGCTGCATCTAAACCGTCACCTAGTGTAAATAGCTGCATCTAAACCGTCACCTAGTGTAAATAGCTGCATCTAAACCGTCACCTAGTGTAAATAGCTGCATCTAAACCGTCACCTAGTGTAAATAGCTGCATCTAAACCGTCACCTAGTGTAAATAGCTGCATCTAAACCGTCACCTAGTGTAAATAGCTGCATCTAAACCGTCACCTAGTGTAAATAGCTGCATCTAAACCGTCACCTAGTGTATAATAGCTGCATCTAAACCGTCACCTAGTGTAAATAGCTGCATCTAAACCGTCACCTAGTGTAAATAGCTGCATCTAAACCGTCACCTAGTGTAAATAGCTGCATCTAAACCGTCACCTAGTGTAAATAGCTGCATCTAAACCGTCACCTAGTGTAAATAGCTGCATCTAAACCGTCACCTAGTGTAAATAGCTGCATCTAAACCGTCACCTAGTGTAAATAGCTGCATCTAAACCGTCACCTAGTGTAAATAGCTGCATCTAAACCGTCACCTAGTGTAAATAGCTGCATCTAAACCGTCACCTAGTGTAAATAGCTGCATCTAAACCGTCACCTAGTGTAAATAGCTGCATCTAAACCGTCACCTAGTGTAAATAGCTGCATCTAAACCGTCACCTAGTGTAAATAGCTGCATCTAAACCGTCACCTAGTGTAAATAGCTGCATCTAAACCGTCACCTAGTGTAAATAGCTGCATCTAAACCGTCACCTAGTGTAAATAGCTGCATCTAAACCGTCACCTAGTGTAAATAGCTGCATCTAAACCGTCACCTAGTGTAAATAGCTGCATCTAAACCGTCACCTAGTGTAAATAGCTGCATCTAAACCGTCACCTAGTGTAAATAGCTGCATCTAAACCGTCACCTAGTGTAAATAGCTGCATCTAAACCGTCACCTAGTGTAAATAGCTGCATCTAAACCGTCACCTAGTGTAAATAGCTGCATCTAAACCGTCACCTAGTGTAAATAGCTGCATCTAAACCGTCACCTAGTGTATAATAGCTGCATCTAAACCGTCACCTAGTGTATAATAGCTGCATCTAAACCGTCACCTAGTGTAAATAGCTGCATCTAAACCGTCACCTAGTGTAAATAGCTGCATCTAAACCGTCACCTAGTGTAAATAGCTGCATCTAAACCGTCACCTAGTGTAAATAGCTGCATCTAAACCGTCACCTAGTGTAAATAGCTGCATCTAAACCGTCACCTAGTGTAAATAGCTGCATCTAAACCGTCACCTAGTGTAAATAGCTGCATCTAAACCGTCACCTAGTGTATAATAGCTGCATCTAAACCGTCACCTAGTGTAAATAGCTGCATCTAAACCGTCACCTAGTGTAAATAGCTGCATCTAAACCGTCACCTAGTGTAAATAGCTGCATCTAAACCGTCACCTAGTGTAAATAGCTGCATCTAAACCGTCACCTAGTGTAAATAGCTGCATCTAAACCGTCACCTAGTGTATAATAGCTGCATCTAAACCGTCACCTAGTGTAAATAGCTGCATCTAAACCGTCACCTAGTGTAAATAGCTGCATCTAAACCGTCACCTAGTGTAAATAGCTGCATCTAAACCGTCACCTAGTGTAAATAGCTGCATCTAAACCGTCACCTAGTGTATAATAGCTGCATCTAAACCGTCACCTAGTGTAAATAGCTGCATCTAAACCGTCACCTAGTGTAAATAGCTGCATCTAAACCGTCACCTAGTGTAAATAGCTGCATCTAAACCGTCACCTAGTGTAAATAGCTGCATCTAAACCGTCACCTAGTGTAAATAGCTGCATCTAAACCGTCACCTAGTGTAAATAGCTGCATCTAAACCGTCACCTAGTGTAAATAGCTGCATCTAAACCGTCACCTAGTGTAAATAGCTGCATCTAAACCGTCACCTAGTGTAAATAGCTGCATCTAAACCGTCACCTAGTGTAAATAGCTGCATCTAAACCGTCACCTAGTGTAAATAGCTGCATCTAAACCGTCACCTAGTGTAAATAGCTGCATCTAAACCGTCACCTAGTGTAAATAGCTGCATCTAAACCGTCACCTAGTGTAAATAGCTGCATCTAAACCGTCACCTAGTGTAAATAGCTGCATCTAAACCGTCACCTAGTGTAAATAGCTGCATCTAAACCGTCACCTAGTGTAAATAGCTGCATCTAAACCGTCACCTAGTGTAAATAGCTGCATCTAAACCGTCACCTAGTGTAAATAGCTGCATCTAAACCGTCACCTAGTGTAAATAGCTGCATCTAAACCGTCACCTAGTGTAAATAGCTGCATCTAAACCGTCACCTAGTGTAAATAGCTGCATCTAAACCGTCACCTAGTGTAAATAGCTGCATCTAAACCGTCACCTAGTGTAAATAGCTGCATCTAAACCGTCACCTAGTGTAAATAGCTGCATCTAAACCGTCACCTAGTGTATAATAGCTGCATCTAAACCGTCACCTAGTGTATAATAGCTGCATCTAAACCGTCACCTAGTGTAAATAGCTGCATCTAAACCGTCACCTAGTGTAAATAGCTGCATCTAAACCGTCACCTAGTGTAAATAGCTGCATCTAAACCGTCACCTAGTGTAAATAGCTGCATCTAAACCGTCACCTAGTGTAAATAGCTGCATCTAAACCGTCACCTAGTGTAAATAGCTGCATCTAAACCGTCACCTAGTGTAAATAGCTGCATCTAAACCGTCACCTAGTGTATAATAGCTGCATCTAAACCGTCACCTAGTGTAAATAGCTGCATCTAAACCGTCACCTAGTGTAAATAGCTGCATCTAAACCGTCACCTAGTGTAAATAGCTGCATCTAAACCGTCACCTAGTGTAAATAGCTGCATCTAAACCGTCACCTAGTGTAAATAGCTGCATCTAAACCGTCACCTAGTGTATAATAGCTGCATCTAAACCGTCACCTAGTGTAAATAGCTGCATCTAAACCGTCACCTAGTGTAAATAGCTGCATCTAAACCGTCACCTAGTGTAAATAGCTGCATCTAAACCGTCACCTAGTGTAAATAGCTGCATCTAAACCGTCACCTAGTGTATAATAGCTGCATCTAAACCGTCACCTAGTGTAAATAGCTGCATCTAAACCGTCACCTAGTGTAAATAGCTGCATCTAAACCGTCACCTAGTGTAAATAGCTGCATCTAAACCGTCACCTAGTGTAAATAGCTGCATCTAAACCGTCACCTAGTGTAAATAGCTGCATCTAAACCGTCACCTAGTGTAAATAGCTGCATCTAAACCGTCACCTAGTGTAAATAGCTGCATCTAAACCGTCACCTAGTGTAAAATCAACCTTCAACTGGAACATCTGTACTTGTAATCACCTAAAGAACTAAAACTTGCACTTCCGAAAAAGATTCTTGAGAAATCTGAATAAATATCGCTTTATTCCGTACTTTCCTATATAAATGTATTGAATGAATTCTTTTTGTCAAAGGTTTGTCAAGTTATAGCTGATTATCTATGAATGTATGAATGCATGATTGTATGAATGTATGAATGTATGGATAAATGAATGTATGAATGTATGAATGTATGAATGTATGAATGTATGAATGTATGAATGTATGAATGTATGAATGTATGAATGTATGAATGTATGAATGTATGAATGTATGAATGTATGAATGTATGAATGTATGAATGTATGAATGTTTCCTTGAACATAAATATATATTTATGCATACATACTATATAATGACAAAAAAGGAAGTTTTTGTTCCGATGTATTATAGTACCCAGAAATCTACTCACGATGGAATCATCAAAGAAATTCTGGGTGAAAAGAGAGGCTTAAAAGATAAATTAAATAATTTTTCCATCTAGAAAAACGCTTTCGTAGCATTAAAAATAAGCTAGTGAATGAGAGATAGTTGAGAGAAAAAAAACGAGAGATGGTTGAGAATTCTTGAAAAGCTGAACAAACGAATGTAAGGACACATCCTTGTTAGAGATTATTTGAAAATGAGCGGATTGCTTGATAAAATGTCCGTTTCGCTAAACATGCAAGTATTTGCATGAACGTTAGCAGGTACACAAATTCAAGGATCCAGATGACTACGAGCGACAAAACATTTAGGTTCTCCGTTGAAACGACCATAAACTAGTGTATGTTTTTCTTCAAAACATTCAGAATGAAAAAACTTCATCTTGGTTTGATTGCAGGCAAAATACTTTTTCAAGAACACTTTTATTTTGAAAGAGGAATAATGTCTACTCAAAGTTTCGCGAAGATTCAGAGTCCGGTTTTTTCATGAAAATGAAAATTGAGTTATCACTTCTCAATCTTCACACGCCCAGTTTTCCGAAAACAGTTTTATCCAATCGCATGTGACTATGTTTTCCTCGCAGTGTACTGTTTTCTTATTTCAAGGCGCTAAAATTTTTCAAGGCCTTATTACTCAAACTGATATTTTCAACAGAAAAACTTCTTTTTTAAACCTTCTATTCAAACGGAGATAAATCCCTCAAAATCACTTAAGAGAGTTTATGAAGCATAATAAACATTTGTTTTGCATTCTTCACACGTCGTATTCTCAAACCTGGGAAAAACATTTTTTTCGTTAATTAATTTTGGGTTTGTTTCCTGGTTTTCGAAGAAGACTCGCTTTTTGTTAGTTAGCGAACGCATGGTTCTCGGCCAACCTCCTTGGCTGTGCGTCGAGAACAGTTCGGGGAGAAGCGAAGGATGCGCTGCTCAGCGACCGCAAGTCGTCGCTTTCTTCCTGTTTATAAAATACTTTAGTTCGGTAAGGGATCACTACGAGGTTGTTGTTGATCTTCACGATAGTTTTAGAAAAACCTTCTTATCATAACAACTAGGAATATTTTCAGAACCCATCGGAAGTTTTTTTTAAAACAAATTTACAAAGAATTCTTAGGAACGCGAATAAAGAGTAACTTTTGTTTCACTCATTTTCTTATCATAAATCTGACTAAAAATAAATGAAACTTTTTTAAACCGTTGAAACTTTTCAACTGGAGCCTTTTTTAGGTTTATAATTTTCATATATGTACCTGTAAAATTAGAGAGAGAAACTGGAGAGAATGAAGGAACAATTAGTTATCCATTCAAAGTTGCTTAAGAGACTGCACTAAATGAGCAGCAACTCATGAATAAAATGAACTTCAAGAGGAAAATATTCGAAAAGAAACTAGTACCGAGAGATCAGAAAATGAGTTGAAGTGGGACTGAAAAAAAGACAAGTAAAGTTAAAAAAGACGCGCACACATAAGAAAAAGAGTGTGTGAGAGAGAGAGAAAGAGAGAATAGAAAGAAATAGAGAGAGAATGAGAAAGCACGAGAGAGTATGAGAGAGAAAGAAAGTGGAAGAGTATTGAGTTTACGAAGTTGAGTTCTCAAAAAAGACAAAACGGAGAAAGTTAGGGAAATCATGAAACACAAACCAAATTCTATGACTATAAAAGCGCATGAAGATATCAGATCAGTTTTTGTTGATTAACATCAAACATTTGCGCATTACAAGCAACAATAACATCAACAAAAAACTTTTCATGAACGAAACCAGGGAAGAATGATAGCCTCAAAGGGAAAATGACTGGGGGCAGTTGGTGAGAACCTAGGTCACGGGTCAAGGGCGGGTCAACATGGCATTTAGGGAGAGGGGAGGAATGGAAGGGATCGGAACAGGTACGTAGAAGAAAGAGAGAGAGAAGAGAGAAGAGAGAAGAGAGAAGAGAGAAGAGAGAAGAGAGACCCACCAAAGATGGTAAGTAAGATAATGAGAGCGAGCCAGCAGAAGAGGAAATGAGGATAAAAGAGTAAAAAGATGACAGGACTAGGAAGGTTTCGGTCAGCTGGTAATATTCATTCTTCTCAAATTCTCTCTCTCTCTCTCCTCTCTCTCCTTTCTCTCTCTCTCTCTCTTTCTCTCTCTTATTTTCTTTCTGTTTTCGTTACACGTAAAGCTCATCGGAAAAACAGAGAAAAAAAGAAAAAATTGGAGTTGAAGACTTAGAAATAGGAAGAGAAAAAAGAGAGACTATGAAGTTAGAAAAAATTAAAGATTTTGTGAGCTAGAAAAACAGAAAGAGCAAAAAAGTGTGTAGCTGAGTTATAATGACAAAGCGGTTAAGAAAGAGAAAGAGAGAGAAAAGAAATAGCAAGAGAGAAAGAAATGAGAGAAAGAAAAGAGAAAAAAATCAAAAGAGTAAGAAAAAGAAATGAACAAGATCAAAATTACAATGGAACAAATGTAGCTTTTTTTTTATTACTCAGAAACAATAAAACAACTGTTCAAGTATATGCGCCATATTAAAAAGAAGAGCATACAAAAAGAAATAGGGAGAATAACTTAGAGATCCGAATTGGAAAATTTAACTATATCCGAATTGAAAAAAGGATCCGAATTGGAAAATTTTTTTTAAAAAATTTAACTACCTTTTTTCTTCTTGTTTTCCGACCAGAACCTGCCTTGAGCCCACTCAACAGTCCATCCATTTTATTTTCTTCTACATACACTAATCTTTTCGTAATAATTACACTTAGTTCCAGAATAAATATAAAAAAGTAAAGAGTTCGAGATAGAACTATGCAGAAACAGAATAGACATAGTTTTTTAACGAGTAGGTAACAAAGAAAATAAAAAAAGTAGTTGGTCCCTAACGAACGGACGAAAGATCCAATCATTCTTTAATAAATCAAGTATTTTTCCCGTTGAAAATCTTTTTTTAAAAATCATGCTATCCATCTTAACAACTACGACGGAAAAAGCGATGATTAGTAGGCAGTAGACATCTTGAAATCGCATAGTTTGAACCATGTTCGCTCCTCTTTTTGTTAAACCCATATACTGTCAACTTAGAGGGTACGGCTCGACAAAATGCTTCTTCAGGTATCAAAATTTCATCCTAACATTGATTAATAACACTATTATTTTTTGGAAAAAAACTCGAAATAAAACAATCGAGTTCTAAAAACCGGAAACCAGTTTGTCTTCGACCTTCACAATACATCGCCATTGTCTCGTTATGGCTCTGTTCACAATCTCCAGAGCGGTCGTTTTTTATCTATTTTCACCCTGATGCCCTTCAATCGTCTGATCGACAAGACAGAACCCAGCATTTAGAGAAATCTGCACACCTTGGAAAAGTATCTTTCAAAAAAATATTATTGAACATAACTTTTTTCAAAGATAACATTCAAAGCTTAAAATTTCACAGAAGTTTATTTTCGGTGTCTGTACCGTACCGGGCATAACTTGGAGTGTTTTTTGATTATCTCCAGGAAATACACCAAAATTGGTATATCTTCCAGTTTTTTCCAGTTTTTTCCATGATTTTTTTGTTAATTTTTTTTGTTTTTCGAACTTCATTCATGCAAATTTTGTTTCAAGTCGTTGTTTCGAACTGTTGGACAACGAAATACAACTAAAAGCATGCAAGAAGCTGTTGTTGCTGAAGCGAAACAGGGCCGGTCGCAGAGCGAGCTATCCAAGCAGTTCGGGTAACTCAGAGCGCTATCTCCCGTATCATCCGGTGTTTTCTCACCCAAGTAAACGAATTTTCTACATCTGAATAACTTTGGAACAAAAAAATTGCATGGGCGAGTCCTCGTGAAGACAAGCTTGGAGAGACCCCGCGTAACTTCGAGGTACATGGACCAAAGCATTATGTGCGCATCTCGCGAAAACCCGAAACGCACTGCTAGAGAATTTCAAGCAGTCATAACAACGCCCGCGACTCCTGCTCCTCCCATATATGACGCTGCCGTTTTGATTTTTTGCCATAAATTTACTTTCCGATGATTTTTATTTGTTCTATGGCAGATTCTAGCAAAATAGCCTTATTTTATGGCACTGCCTTCAAAAATCAATTATTTTATGGCGCTGCCATCAAAATAATTGATTTTATGGTGAATGGCACAATTTCATTGTAAAGTTATTTCATCAGTCCACTCCCACTACACTCAAAGATCCCACTACACTATTTTGTTGCTATTCACCAAGTTTAATAACAGAATCATATATGCACAAAGCGAGCAACCAATGCGGACCGGGTTTGCTAACCTTTTTTGCTAACCCGGTCCGTATTGGTTGCTCGCTTTGTGCATATATGATTCTGTTATTAAACTTGGTGAATAGCCACGAAATAGACGAAATAGTGTAGTGGGATCTTTTAGTGTAGTGGGAGTAGACTGATGAAGGAACTTTTCAATGAAATTGTGCCATTCACCATAAAATCAATTATTTTGATGGCAGCGCCATAAAATAATTGATTTTTGATAGCAGCGCCATAAAATAAGGCTATTTTGCTAGAATCTGCCATAGAACAAACAAAAATCATCGGAAAGTAAATTTATGGCAAAAAATCAAAACGGCAGCGCCATATATGTACCATCAAACTCCGTTTGCAAGCCGCTGTGCTGAATGGAAGGCGGCCTGAAAAGAAGCCTTTCATCAGCGAAAAAATCGTAAAGTTCGAGTTCAGTGGGCTGAAGATCACCTCAGTTGGACACGCCGTGAAGGGTCTCGATGAATCTTAGATCGATGAATCCAATATGTTTGGTAAGGACAGTCTGATGTGTGTAAGACGTCCAGCGGGCACGCGTTTCCAGTCGCAATACCAGTCGCCCATAGTCAAACATGGCAATGGTTCTGTGATGGTCTGGGGCTGTTTTTCCGCCAACAGCTTGGGTCCACTGAGACGTATTGAGAGAACTCTCGATCTTTACGGCTATGAGAACATAATAGGAAGCCCTATGCGCCCTTGTGCCCTTTCAAATTCGGTCGTGGGTTCACTTTTCAACAAGATAACGACCCGAAACATCGATCTCAGCACGTTCAGAACTGGTTTCGCCATCGGCATGTGGATGTTTTGGACTGGCCGAGCCATTCCTCCGATTCGAACATAATTGAAAGTTCATGGGATCATTTGCAACGAAAATTGGTGGTAAAAACATGCAGAAATTCGGGCTAGAATTTCAAGCTGCTAAAGAACGAATGGAAGGCGATTCCGCAGGCCACCATTGACTCTTTGATTGATTCTATGCCTCCTAGATGTTAGGTAGTCATTGACTTCAAAGGATATGCTACCAAATACTAGAATATCTGTCTGAACTCCGAAGAAATGGAACATTTCTGTGAGCGCTTTTTTCTTTTTTCTTTTTTTTTCACGAATAAACTTACTGAAGCATTTTTCACAGTTGTTCTATCTTCATGTACATGTGAAATTGGCTTTCTAAAAATATCTTAAATTTTGAGCTTCATTCGTTTTTTTAATGATTTTTTTTTTGAAAAACACATTTAGTTTTTTCAAGAGTATGCACATTCTTTTATGAAGATCATTGGAGCAAGTCTTTTCAAAGCAGAAAACAAAGTTTGATAGCTACAGCACCGCTCAAAATGTTATCATTTATAAATTATTGAACATAACTTTTTGTCAAAAATTTTATTCGAAGCAAAAATTGGACGTCTGTACCGTACCGGACATATTTTGGATTAAATTATCATTTATCTCTAGGAAATACACCGAAAAATCTTCTATTTTTCAGTTTTTTCTGCATGACTTTTTTGTTGAGTTTTTTTCGACTTTAGTTCATACAAATTCTGTTTAAAGTCATTGTTCGAAATGTTGGTCATCAAAATACGAATAAAAGAGTCTGAAAAATTGAGCTTCATTCAGTTTCTAAAAAAAAATTATGTTCAAAAAAAGTTTCAGTTCAACATATGATAACATTTTGAGCGGTACTGTTTATCAAGCGTTCCTTAAAGTTAACAGAATGATTGAAAAAGAGAGGAGAAAGAGCCCAAGCAAAAAAAAATGACATGATAGAAACCATTTGATAAGTTTTTTTTTATTTACAAGTAGGAAGGTATTCGGCTTGAGACAGAACAAAATATAAACAGAAAGAGCAATTGAGAAATAAATAGAGATGGAGAAATAAAGGGGGAGAGAGATGGATAGAGAGATAATAAGAGATAAAAAGAGAAAGAGAGAGTAAGGGAGATAAAAGAGAGAGAGAGAAAGAGAATGAGAGAAAGAGAGAGGTGTAAAGTAAGAGAAAGAGAGAGTCAAGGAGATGGATAGAGAAAGGAAGAGAAAAGAGAGTGAGAGAGATAGAGCTAGAGATTAAAAGTGAAAGAGCAAACACGAAACCGCAGAACGTTGATAAGAATGCGACGTTGAGAACTTGAACGTATATGTACAACTAGCGTGCTCTGCGAAAATTCTCGACCTCTACGTATTAAACTACTTGGCCACTCTCTCTCTCTCTCTCTCTCTCTCTCTCTCTCTCTCTCTCTCTCTCTCTCTCTCTCTCTCTCTCTCTCTCTCTCTCTCTCTACATTCTATCTCTCTCTCTCTCTCTACCTCTGTCTCTCTTTCTCTCCCTCCCCGTCCCTCTCGTTTGAAGTATACAAAATCTGTCTCCTCTCTCTGTTTTCGCTATTTTTGACCTTCTTCGTCTGTTTTTCTTGAAACAAACGGTTCTCTTTTGTCCTTCTTTTTAGCATACTATGATTAATTAAGTAGAGTCTTTCTGAGTCTGGCCCTGTGAATATTTGCATCTCCTCTTTCCTAACGTTAGTGACTTTTGCACTTTCCAACCGATTAAAATTTCTGTTTTTAGCTCGATTTTTCTTTCGAATCGCTCATCGGGGGAGCTTGAATTTTCAAAAATCTCTCTGATTCTTATAACCGAGCGTTTCTTCTTAATTAAAAATCACACAGCTAAATTTTGAGATAACTGTTTGCAAAACTTACTTCAAAAAAATAGAGTCGTATTGATTCTCACTTCGGATTTTTTTCATGTTGACTCATTTCCATATACATACAAAAATTCCATATAAAAGTGCAGAAATGTCTCACGTAATCAAGTATACATTTATTTGTATGTTCATACTGTACAAGAGGAACATCATTCCTATTTTTGCAAAATCGTTTTTGTTCCGTTCTCAATCGCCTTCGTTATTTTGTTTAAATTTTGTATTTCGAGTTTTTTTTATCGTAAAAAACTTGAATCCTTCTTTGTGAACTAATTGCGACTGACTATCGCTAATTATGTTTTGCGGATTTTTTAAGTATGTCTATGTAAAAGAAAGTTTATTAAAGACAGATCGACTTATTCGATAAATTAGAATACCTATTTTCTCACGATGTTTGTACCCTTTATCACCTTTCTGCATTCTATGAATCATGTATGATGGGTTTAGAGTATCAGCGAACTTTTATCGTGCTCTAAATGTGGTCTTTTTCTTGTTTCGATCCCCGAACCTCATGTAATCCTGTTTCTAGGAGTAGCCAAAACCAAATAAACCTTTCCAGTACCAACATTCGAAAATATATTCAACTTTCTCATACAACGGGAGCAATATAAATTTAAGCCAACTCTTTCTAATCAATGTTACATGGTATCGATAAAATAGCGATTGAGTTTGTTGAAGAAAGTAGTAGAATACGCATAATTCTTTTTTTTAAAAGGGATATGCCAAAAAAACTATTTCTTAAAGAAAACTGAAACGAAAATTAAGAGCGGATATTGTAAATTCACGAAAAAAGTTTAAATTTGGAGATTTTAAATTCCTGTATTGATTTCTTATTTAAATTACTTTGTCATGTTTAATGATCTTTAGATGAGGAATGAATGCAGATGAGGCACGAATGTTCTCACCTCGATAATGGCGTCCAAGTAACCGAGATTCAGCAAATGAGGAGGAGTCGTACCAAGCAGTAAGGCCGAGCTACCCACTGCAACTATTCATGTAAACTTCCAAAGTTTCATTGTTAGTTTCAAAAATCGTTTCACGAAAATGTTTGACATGGGAAATTTTTTTCTTTTTATTTAAGTCTCGTATGTAAAACTCAGTTTAGAAAAATTTCTCATTATATTCTGAGAAACTTAGTACATCATAAACGAAACAGATTCTCTCAGAATACAGCATAGAAAACTATCTCGAAGAGCCTGAAATCAGGAAATACTCAGATTCTGTTGCCAGTCGAACGGGAAAAGATTACAAACTTTGTTAACCTCATTTTTTTTGTGTTTTAGAGCTTGTGTTGGAAGTGACGATTAGTGCTTTTTTCTAGGCATGATTTACGAAATTGTGGGGTAAATTTTAATTTAGCTTCTCGAACGGGACAAAATGCACTCCAAAAGTGATATTATATAATACTCTAGCCCCTCTACCTTTTTTCAATCCGAGCTTTATAGAATGCTGCATCACCATAGAGTGGGGTTTTTTTAATGCTTCCATGGACTACTTTTTTCGTCATTTGCGTTTAGATTGTACTTTTTTATGAAATGTTGCTTAAGAAAAGAGGCTGAAGTTCCAGGACTTTTCTATTGTAGAAGTGGAGGGAGCTGTGAGGAGGGTGAAAGTTAAAAAGGTCCGGGTATGTAAATTTACTCCCAATTTAATATGGTGGAAAACTGAAGTAAATAGTGTAACAACGAAGTTATGAGTGCAGTTAAAACTCAGACAAAAGACCACATGTAAAACAAAAACTTGAACGTAAGATTACGCTTAACAGTAAGTTAACAGAGCTCTAATGAGTTTCAACAGATCTTTAATTGAAGTTCATAAAGTTTAATCAAAATCTCACCATGAAGGTTAGTGGCTGCCGAAAACTGTGATGCATGCTTTAGTTTAGTCCGTTTTTAGTCCGTTTTCGCTTTAATCCGTTTGCTTTAGTCCATTTTCGGAAAACTCAACTTGATTTTCCAAGAATTTAAAAATCATTCGACAGTAAACTAAGCTAGAATGACATTATGAAAATTGAACATTTAAGTCGATCAACTGACCGTAACCATGGTTAGCTGCACCTTCGGGAGAAGTTGCTGCAGCCAGCATCTCTTCTGGAATCATATCTGTTGAGAGGAGATGTTGCATAGAAGATGGACAAGGATCTCTGCTTGGTCGACTTTCGTTCTTGCTGTCACTTTCACTGTCACCCGCTTCCATCTGTGAATTACATTTACAATGAAAATGAAGCTTCTTGAGAAATGCCCAAAGGCTAAAAAAATTGAACAAATTTTCTACAATCAGCTTGTGCACATCTTTTAGCTTGTGCACATCATCTCTTCAAAATGGAGAGCAAGTCAGAAAATTATCATATGAGAGGAAAATTTTAGAAAAAGTTGATGAGTATTAAAGAGTTATATTAGTGAGATATAAAGTAAGAGGAAGAGAGAAGAATGAAGGAAGGGAGAGATAGAGAGTGAGAGAAGCTGCTGAAAAGGGAAAAGATTAAGCGGAAATTTTTTTATGTTACTGATTTAAAAAGTGGATTACATTACAAAAGAAACATATTTTTCCATGTGCATTATTTGAAGGAAGTGACTTTGAATATCTTACAGAAACAAAAAACAAAGTCTGTTCTCAATTGTTCAAAAATTTTACATTTTTGTTTCATTTCTTTAGTTTTCTTATTCTCTTTCTCTGTCTTCTTCTTTTTTCTAATTCCTTTTCTCTCTCCGAAGTTCATAGCCTCTTCTTATTCCCTTGCACTCTCTTCTTCAATGCTTCTTTTCTTGCTTTTTTTCAACGAATCAGTTCTACTGCTTTTCCACTTGTCATGTGTATCTGTAGTACTGAATATTTTCCTTATACTATTTACCTGAACACTTTCTCCCCCTTTCCTCCCTTTGCTCCTTCTCTCTCTCTCTCTCTCTCTCTCTCTCTCTCTCTCTCTCTCTCTCTCTTTCTCTCTCTTTCTCTCTCTTTCTCTCTCTTGTCTCTCTCTTACTCTTTCTCTCTGTCTCTAAGTCTCTATCTTTCTCTCTCTTTCTCTTTTTCTTTCTCTTTCTCTTTCTCTTTCCTTTTCTCTCTTTCTCTTTCTCTCTCTCAGTCTTTCTCTCTGTCTCTTTCTCTTCCTTCCCCTTTTCTCTCATATTTTTCAGTCTCTCATCTTTTCCGTTCCGAAGAATCCTCCGCTCTTCTTCTTTTGTCGCCAAAAAAACTCTTGCTAAAGGTATAGATGTTCTCCACAGTTTCGCATGAGAAGTAATCGGAAAGTTGAATGAGCATGGAGTGAAAAGAAGAAGAAGAGCTGGTCAGGGTTCAAGGGACGGATAGGAGCATCATGTAACAATGCAAGCAACAAAGCAAGAAAAACAATGAGGTAGAGTTGGACAAGGAAATAGAGATAGAGAGAGAAAGACGAAAAAATTGAAAGGAAAAAGAGAGAGAGAAAGAAATAGGAAAACAGATGACTTGGAGTAAAGAGACAGAGAGGAAGAGGAAAAGTGAAGAGGAATAAATAGAAGAAAAAAAGAAAAGATAGACGAAGAAAGAGGAAGTATGAGAAAGAGAGAGAAACAAAAAGTGAGAGACGAAAACAAAAAAGGTGAAGGAAAGACATACAGAATATGAACATATGGAGTCAGAAGCCACAAGATACAAAGAAAGATCCCGAATCAAAAAGATACAAAGAAAAATATGAAGAAAAAAGTTTTGAGATCATCCAAGAATGGAACAGATTATCTTTGGTACAAAACCGAAAGAGATCACTGGGGGAAGAGAGAGAGAGAATTAGAGAAGAGAGTAAGGTAAAAAGCAATGTAAAAAAATAGAGAAGAAAAAAGCCTAAAACGAAATACCAAAGTTGAGAATAATTATAATGGTTTATCGATTAGCTGACTCGAATTCGATAAAATTTCTCTACACATAATAACAAACTACACCAAACAATCAACAACCAAAAAAACAAAACTTCTGAGGTCGAAAAATGGAGAAAGAGTCCCGGAAAATATTTCAATTTCAAACATTCACTAAAAGCTTACGATGAAAAAGGCTCAATTTTCTCCGGAATTTACATGCGAATGACTGTCTGTAAGACTTGAATGAATTCTAGTATAAATCCGTAGGTCTTGATTTTTTCAACAAAAAAACCATAAGATTTTTGAGGGAAGCACATGTAGTTTTTTGCAAGAAGCAAAAGATCAAGTTTGTTTTTCATAATTAAGTCTCTAATTTTTTCGTTGCGTTATAGTTTCTTGCGTAAATCTGAAGTTTCAAAGCACATGAAAGGACAGTAACAGAAATATAGAAAGAACACGAAAAAGAGAGGAGTCAGAGTAAACGTGAAAGTCGAAGAAATATAAGAGTGCCTTAATAGGTCTTGAACTACCCTCGCAGAAGTTCTTGCGAAACTATGTTTTTAAAAAAGCTGGTAATCGACATGAAATTTCAAAAGTGCCTACAAAAAATAGGATGTGAAAACCACGAGTACTCTTGTTGTACCTCTGAGGAGTACGTAACAATTAGCCATCGTTATTGATTGGAAGGATATGTTTGTCATGAGGGAGAGTCTTTGTCTACCTCTGAGGAGTACGTAACAATTAGCCATCGTTATTGATTGGAAGGATATGTTTGTCATGAGGGAGAGTCTTTGTCTACCTCTGAAGAGTACGTAACAATTAGCCATCGTTATTGACTGGAAGGATATGTTTGTCATGAGGGAGAGTCTTGTTCTACCTCTGAGGGGTACGTAACAATTAGCCATCGTTATTGATTGGAAGGATATGTTTGTCATGAGGGAGAGTCTTTGTCTACCTCTGAGGAGTACGTAACAATTAGCCATCGTTATTGATTGGAAGGATATGTTTGTCATGAGGGAGAGTCTTTGTCTACCTCTGAGGAGTACGTAACAATTCGCCATCGTTATTGATTGGAAGGATATGTTTGTCATGAGGGAGAGTCTTGTTGTACCTCTGAGGAGTACGTAACAATTAGCCATCGTTAATGATTGGAAGGATATGTTTGTCATGAGGGAGAGTCTTTGTCTACCTCTGAGGGGTACGTAACAATTAGCCATCGTTATTGATTGGAAGGATATGTTTGTCATGAGGGAGAGTCTTTGTCTACCTCTGAGGAGTACGTAACAATTAGCCATCGTTATTGACTGGAAGGATATGTTTGTCATGAGGGAGAGTCTTTGTCTACCTCTGGGGAGTACGTAACAATTAGCCATCGTTATGATGGTAAAGTAATTTTCAAAGAAAATTCATATAAATAAATCAACAATTTCAAAGAGAAGCTGAGCTATCTAGATCGTGGAGTTCATAAAGTCATGGTTTTCCGAAATAAAGAAAAAATGTACAGTTGAATTACGAAAAGTATTCAGATACCATTTTCGACATTTCGTAGCTCTTTGAAACTCGTCATTCTTAGTTCCGTTAACAAAAAAGGATAAGAAATGAAAAATTAAGTTGTACGAAGTTCCGAAAACTCAAAATTAAAAATGGAAAAGTGTTTAATCGAAGGCTTCTATAATACATTCGTACTTTACTCGGTCAGCATGGTTATTTCTTTTCGATCCGTCAAAGTCTTCGTTAGATTGCACTGTGAGAATAAGACAGGGAAGAAACGAAAGATAGAGAGGTTGGGAATCAAAAAGAGAGAGAAAGAGAGAGTTAGCAAAAGAGAGATGAAATATAGAGAAAGGAAGCGAGGGATGAGAGCTATAGAAAAGAGAGCGAGTGAGGCAGACACAAAGAAATACAAGAAGAAAGATGAGAGAACAATAGAACCAGAGAAGCAAGGCAAGAGAAAGAAACAATTTCGAAAGGAGAGCAGATTCCAAAGGAGTCCGCGGGTCTTCGCCAGCTTGTACCCGAACGTCAGAAATGTACTGCATTCGCATAACGGTGGATAAATGACGATTAACAATGGCTCACATGTGGATGATAATCCGGTCATTCATGATTTACAGCCCAAAAGTAGGGTAGACAGAGAGAGAGAGAGAGAGAGAGAGAGAGAGAGAGAGAGAGAGAGAGAGAGAGAGAGAGAGAGAGAGAGAGAGAGAGAGAGATAGAGAGAGAGAGAAGTAAGAGAGGAAGAGAGTAGGATAAAGATGTATAGAGAGAAAAAAGAGTTGGAGAGATGATGAGAAAGATATATGTACAAAAAATTTAAATATAGATATAAAAAGAAAGAGACAAAGAGAAAGACGCATAGAGAGGAATGAAAGAAGAGTGACTGTTTTGGGTGGCTATGGAATAGAAAACTATGCGAAAGAAGGGATACAACTCAGATGAAAAGATTTTAGGGATAGAGAATAGACGGAAGACGGTGAAGCGAGAGAAAAAAAGACATAAGAATGAAGAGGGGAAGAGAAAAAGAGAGGCATAAAAAGAGATAGAGAAGGAGAGAGGGTGCATAAAGAGGAAAGGAGAGAGAAAAAAATTAGATAGAAAGAGCGACAGAAAGAACCAGAAAGAGAGAGAGACAGAGAGAAACATAGGAAAACAGAGTGAAAGGCAGCAAAAGAGACAGAGATAAACAGAGAGAGAGGGAGAGAGGGAGGGAGAGAGAGAGAGAGAGAGAGAGAGAGAGAGAGAGAGAGAGAGGTTTGAAGAACGTAAGAATGAAAGTGTCACATTCAACGTACCCCGTCAGGGAAACACGCCCCAAGGTCAAGACACCTCTTCAGCGCTAACTTTTTCCAAAGCGTACTTGGAGAGACTGGCAGATATATTGTATTAAATAAGGCCGATTTGAGATCGGAGAATAGCATACTGGATAGAAATCGGAGATGAGAAAGACGATTACTTTCTTTATTTTGTGATATGTTTTCTGGGGCTTCAATTTCAACCCGAAATTTCCAAATTTCTTAACGCGTTTCTCCCGGTCAGAAGAAAATAGAGGTTCGATCTGTTAAATAGAAAAACATGCTGAGTTTTAAATAACTACGAACTGACCATTATCATTCCATCTTTCGCAGAGACATGTTACCCATACGTAGAGAAATAATTCTCATGCTTTTTTGAGATCTGAAAGACTAATTTCAAACTGCTAAGCGTATTTTCTGCTTCTTTTTCTCGATGTTGCACTGTCTGTCTGTTGCTTACTCTATTCCTCTGCAATCTCTGTATCTTTCTCTTTATTTATCTACAGAAATATACAATACATATATACATTTGTGTTTTTGTTTTTCCTAATCTCATCTAAAGCCTTTTCTCTTTTTTCTACTCCATTCACTTTCAATCACTTTTAAAACCATTTTTGCACCTATCTACATCCTTTTTTCTCGGAGCCTGAAACTGGATCAATTGCTCTGTAGTGTTGATCAATATTCTTAAATTATCACACTTTTTTCTCACACTCACCTTTTTAAAATGGTGTACTTTTCCCTTTTTAAAATGGTGTACTTTTCCCTTTTTAAAATGGTGAACTTTTCCTTTTTAAAATGGTGAACTTTTCCTTTTTAAAATGGTGTACTTTTCCTTTTTAAAATGGTGAACTTTTCCTTTTTAAAATGGTGAACTTTTCCTTTTTAAAATGGTGAACTTTTCCTTTTTAAAATGGTGAACTTTTCCTTTTTAAAATGGTGAACTTTTCCTTTTTAAAATGGTGTACTTTTCCTTTTTAAAATGGTGTACTTCTCCTTTTTAAAATGGTGAACTTTTCCTTTTTGAAATGGTGAACTTTTCCTTTTTAAAATGGTGAACTTTTCCTTTTTAAAATGGTGAACTTTTCTTTTTTAAAATGGTGTACTTTTCCTTTTTAAAATGGTAAACTTTTCCTTTTTAAAATGGTGAACTTTTCCTTTTTAAAATGGTGAACTTTTCCTTTTTAAAATGGTGTACTTTTCCTTTTTAAAATGGTGAACTTTTCCTTTTTAAAATGGTGAACTTTTCCTTTTTAAAATGGTGAACGTTTCCTTTTTAAAATGGTGAACTTTTCCTTTTTAAAATGGTGAACTTTTCCTTTTTAAAATGGTGTACTTTTTCATTTCACTTAATACCACCATTTGTTTCCGCATTCTTTTCTACAACACTTTTTGTCTCTTTACCTAATTTTTTTTCTGAAACGTTCGATGCTCTTAGGCCTCTACAAGCTACTCTATTTTTTTTTAAAAAAATATCTCTTCTCTGTCTTTCTCTCTTCTCTCTCTCTTTTTTCTTCTCTCTCTTACCACTCTTTTTTATTTATTTATCTTCTCTCTCTCTTTTTTCTTCTCTATCTTACCACTCTTTTTTATTTATTTATCTTCTCTCTCTCTCTTTTTCTCTCTCTCTCTCTCTTATTCTATATATCTCTGACTCTCTCCCGCTCTTTCTCTCACTTTCTCACTCCTATGCCTCTTCATTTACTTTGCTTTTCTTGACTGTTGTTTTAAGGAAGACGTCCTATTATTTGTTTTCAGTGCACAATTTGCTCAATTCACAGGCTGCGATAAACAGAAACGAACGTTGGGTACAAGCGTAGTCCCTCTGAAGTTCTTCGGGTTTCCTCCCATTCCCATTGAAATAAAATTACCTTATTTAAGACTCTTTTTCCTAATAAATTACGCATTCAAATAAGAAATGAAATTCTAGAAAAGAAACTGGTAGAAGATCTATAAAAAATGGACTTCTCATTAAAAAAAAATTATCAGGAAAAAGTACATACGTACATGGTTCGAAAATGGAGTCTCAGAAAAAAAGCTCTAGATCTTTGTCAGCATCGCGAATGGTCTGTTTGTCAACTAGCGATTGAAAACTGCCGTGAAATTCGTTATAAAAATGTTTTATGTCTGCTATATCAGATAATATGATATCTTCCGATGTGGCAGAAGAGAAAAGAAACAACACAACAGGTTATAATTTCTTCAGTGAGTTTGCGTCACAACGTTGGCAGAAACTCTATAGAAGAGCCTTTCATGGTTGTACTGATAACTGGTAAATCCATCTTTTGGTGAAAAGAGATGAAAGTGTTATCAAACCCACTTTGCTGATGGGAACGCTATCATAAAACAGTGCCCGTACAACTCCTTCAATATCTGCTCTCTCTTTTTCTCACTTACTTTCTTTCTCACTTACATTTTCCCCTCTTTGCATCTCTCATCAGCTTCCAATTTTTCTCTAAGTTTTCCTCTTTTTTCTTTGATTTCTCGGAATCCTCCCACAGATCTATGATATTTCCTGCGTAACCAAGTCTCACACAACCTTATTCTTGAATTAAAAAAGCTTTATGACTTTTCAATGATGAAGTTTTTGGTGTTGTAAATTTCCTCAACGAACGGTAATAAAACGTTCCCGATAGCAGTAAATTCCCTATAGATTAATTGGAAGTTCCATCAAGTTAAGGGACACACAAACGGCTCATTCTCTATTATATACTTTGAAATGACATGAAGCGCCGAACTCGAGTGAAAAATGTTGCTGCTCAGTTTGATATTTTGGATAAATGAAGACAAGAAGTTTTCCAATAACTCCAATTTAGTTGGAACCCGGATTAACAAGAACTGCTTTTTTCAATTAGAGAAAGGGATTGAGAAACATAGAAAGCTATTGATATACTGAGATAGGGATAAAGCATGAGATAGTTAGATAGAAAGAGAGAGAGAGAGAGAGATAGAAAGAGAGAGAGAGAGAGAGAGAGAGAGAGAGAGAGAGAGATGCAGAAAAAGAGGAAACCAGAACAGACTCATTACTACTTTAAAAAGAAAACTCAAACGTATAATTAGAATTTCCCTTTCTCCGACAGCAGGAATATCAGAGCAACTAACAGATCAAAATAACATGGTTCCAGTTTGACTGAAGCAAAAACTGGTTATCAAAAAAAATTAACTTAAGTTTATTTTGTAATCTTGTTTGTTCCATGGGTCGATGTCAAGAATCTATGTCAGAATCTAGAATCTATGTTTATTTTTAGGCTATTTATTATGTATTGAATGTAATATGGTCTCAGGCATAAAGTGCAATGTTAATTACATTATTAGTTCCTCAATATGTGCTTTAAAGCAAATAGGCATATAAGTAAACACTATGTACAGAAGTAAACACTAAACACTATAAAATGCAATACATAACCACTCATCTTCTACAGAGTTGTGATTTTCAAAGAAGTAAATCACTGAAGACATTCAAATACGCACGCGATCTTGAAATGAGATATCCACAGCTAGAGATCAGTCTCGCTCGATTCGGTTGAAGAGAAAGAGAAAAGGAGATACAAAGAGAGAGGACAGATCAACAAGAGAGAAAGGCAAAGAAGAAAAGGGAAAACAGCAATGTTGCATTGCAATCATGACATGGAAGATTCTAAAGAATGAGGATCATGTCAAATGCAAGCAGTCCTCAGTCTCCCAAGACACTAGGTAAAACTTATTCAAAAACCCTGAATTC
This sequence comes from Allodiplogaster pararmata, assembly GCA_964056735.1. Classification (NCBI taxonomy): domain Eukaryota; kingdom Metazoa; phylum Nematoda; class Chromadorea; order Rhabditida; family Diplogasteridae; genus Allodiplogaster; species Allodiplogaster pararmata. The sequence goes on along the minus strand of OZ057408.1, from coordinate 275,683 downwards.
CTCGAAATTGTTGGGGCAAAAAAACGATAGACTCACTCCTCTCTTCTCAAATATCATTAAGATCAAAGTTCTCTAGCAAGGTTTGGACACCTTGAGGCCTCGACGTACAAATTATAATCGACACTCCAGTTTGCATTCTCTCAACATCAATAAACAGAAAATCATATGAAGTCGTTCCAATTACTGGTGCTTCCTGTTCTATGGCATCGGAGATAAAGCGTTCGACTTCAAGCGAATTTGAGAATTTGAAATTTTTTAAACTCGAACAAATCTATTACCCGATGCAGAAATAGTCTCCTGTAAATTGAGGATGAGAAGCATATTTTTCCAAATTAAACTTGTGCAGTGTTAGGGGTTGAGGCTTTGTTATGTGATTCCTGTTAGGGGTTGAGGCTTTGTTATGTGAATCCTGTTAGGGGTTGAGGCTTTGTTATGTGATTCATGTTAGGGGTTGAGGCTTTGTTATGTGAATCCTGTTAGGGGTTGAGGCTTTGTTATGTGATTCCTGTTAGGGGTTGAGGCTTTGTTATGTGATTGCTGTTAGGGGTTGAGGCTTTGTTATGTGATTCCTGTTAGGGGTTGAGGCTTTGTTATGTGATTCCTGTTAGGGGTTGAGGCTTTGTTATGTGATTCATGTTAGGGGTTGAGGCTTTGTTATGTGATTCCTGTTAGGGGTTAAGGCTTTGTTATGTGATTCCTGTTAGGGGTTGAGGCTTTGTTATGTGATTCCTGTTAGGGGTTGAGGCTTTGTTATGTGATTCCTGTTAGGGGTTGAGGCTTTGTTATGTGATTCCTGTTAGGGGTTGAGGCTTTGTTATGTGATTCCTGTTAGGGGTTGAGGCTTTGTTATTTGATTCCTGTTAGGGGTTGAGGCTTTGTTATGTGATTCCTGTTAGGGGTTCAGGCTTGTTATGTGATTCCTGTTAGGGGTTGACGCTTTGGTATGTGATTCCTGTTAGGGGTTGAGGCTTTGTTATGTGATTCCGGTTAAGGGTTGAGGCTTTGTTATGTGATTCCTGTTAGGGGTTGAGGCTTTGTTATGTGATTCCTGTTAGGGGTTGAGGCTTTGTTATGTGATTCATGTTAGGGGTTGAGGCTTTGTTATGTGATTCCTGTTAGGGGTTAAGGCTTTGTTATGTGATTCCTGTTAGGGGTTGAGGCTTTGTTATGTGATTCCTGTTAGGGGTTGAGGCTTTGTTATGTGATTCCTGTTAGGGGTTGAGGCTTTGTTATTTGATTCCTGTTAGGGGTTGAGGCTTTGTTATGTGATCACTGTTAGGGGTTCAGGCTTGTTATGTGATTCCTGTTAGGGGTTGACGCTTTGGTATGTGATTCCTGTTAGGGGTTGAGGCTTTGTTATGTGATTCCGGTTAAGGGTTGAGGCTTTGTTATGTGATTCCTGTTAGGGGTTGAGGGTTTGTTATGTGATTCCTGTTAGGGGTTGAGGCTTTGTTATGTGATTCCTGTTAGAAGTTGAGGCTTTGTTATGTGATTCCTGTTAGGGGTTGAGGCTTTGTTATGTGATTCCTGTTAGGGGTTGAGGCTTTGTTATGTGATTCCTGTTAGGGGTTAAGGCTTTGTTATGTGATTCCTGTTAGGGGTTGAGGCTTTGTTATGTGATTCCTGTTAGGGGTTGAGGCTTTGTTATGTGATTCCTGTTAGGGGTTGAGGCTTTGTTATGTGATTCCTGTTAGGGGTTAAGGCTTTGTTATGTGATTCCTGTTAGGGGTTGAGGCTTTGTTATGTGATTCCTGTTAGGGGTTGAGGCTTTGTTATGTGATTCCTGTTAGGGGTTGAGGCTTTGTTATGTGATTCCTGTTAGGGGTTGAGGCTTTGTTATGTGATTCATGTTAGGGGTTGAGGCTTTGTTATGTGATTCCTGTTAGGGGTTGAGGCTTTGTTATGTGATTCCTGTTAGGGGTTGAGGCTTTGTTATGTGATTCCTGTTAGGGGTTGAGGCTTTGTTATGTGATTCCTGTTAGGGGTTGAGGCTTTGTTATGTGATTCCTGTTAGGGGTTGAGGCTTTGTTATTTGATTCCTGTTAGGGGTTGAGGCTTTGTTATGTGATTCCTGTTAGGGGTTCAGGCTTGTTATGTGATTCCTGTTAGGGGTTGACGCTTTGGTATGTGATTCCTGTTAGGGGTTGAGGCTTTGTTATGTGATTCCGGTTAAGGGTTGAGGCTTTGTTATGTGATTCCTGTTAGGGGTTGAGGCTTTGTTATGTGATTCCTGTTAGGGGTTGAGGCTTTGTTATGTGATTCCTGTTAGGGGTTAAGGCTTTGTTATGTGATTCCTGTTAGGGGTTGAGGCTTTGTTATGTGATTCCTGTTAGGGGTTGAGGCTTTGTTATGTGATTCCTGTTAGGGGTTGAGGCTTTGTTATTTGATTCCTGTTAGGGGTTGAGGCTTTGTTATGTGATCACTGTTAGGGGTTCAGGCTTGTTATGTGATTCCTGTTAGGGGTTGACGCTTTGGTATGTGATTCCTGTTAGGGGTTGAGGCTTTGTTATGTGATTCCGGTTAAGGGTTGAGGCTTTGTTATGTGATTCCTGTTAGGGGTTGAGGGTTTGTTATGTGATTCCTGTTAGGGGTTGAGGCTTTGTTATGTGATTCCTGTTAGAAGTTGAGGCTTTGTTATGTGATTCCTGTTAGGGGTTGAGGCTTTGTTATGTGATTCCTGTTAGGGGTTGAGGCTTTGTTATGTGATTCCTGTTAGGGGTTAAGGCTTTGTTATGTGATTCCTGTTAGGGGTTGAGGCTTTGTTATGTGATTCCTGTTAGGGGTTGAGGCTTTGTTATGTGATTCCTGTTAGGGGTTGAGGCTTTGTTATGTGATTCCTGTTAGGGGTTAAGGCTTTGTTATGTGATTCCTGTTAGGGGTTGAGGCTTTGTTATGTGATTCCTGTTAGGGGTTGAGGCTTTGTTATGTGATTCCTGTTAGGGGTTAAGGCTTTGTTATGTGATTCCTGTTAGGGGTTGAGGCTTTGTTATGTGATTCCTGTTAGGGGTTGAGGCTTTGTTATGTGATTCCTGTTAGGGGTTGAGGCTTTGTTATGTGATTCCTGTTAGGGGTTAAGGCTTTGTTATGTGATTCCTGTTAGGGGTTGAGGCTTTGTTATGTGATTCCTGTTAGGGGTTGAGGCTTTGTTATGTGATTCCTGTTAGGGGTTGAGGCTTTGTTATGTGATTCCTGTTAGGGGTTAAGGCTTTGTTATGTGATTCCTGTTAGGGGTTGAGGCTTTGTTATGTGATTCCTGTTAGAGGTTGAGGCTTTGTTATGTGATTCCTGTTAGGGGTTGAGGCTTTGTTATGTGATTCCTGTTAGGGGTTGAGGCTTTGTTATGTGATTCCTGTTAGGGGTTGAGGCTTTGTTATGTGATTCCTATATGAGAATTCATTAACAAAAAGCTTTTGGTTAGTTTCTTATATTTTTTCTTTAAAGGATCAATTTTGCATACATAAAACGACATAATTCTTCAGATTCTTCACGAATTCAGACTCTTCATATATGTAGTTCAAAACAGAACACATGGACTTCTGAATAAAATAATGAAAGAATGAAAAAAGATCAGAATGCAACTTCAAAATCTTTTTTTAAACTTCAGGCATACAAAAAACGTTATGATGATATACATTTTAACGAAAGAAGACGTAGCTTTTGTGAAAAGTCTTGAGGCTCTAGTCATACAGCCGCGACGTTAAAGTCTAAACGATGAGATCATCGGTGCGATGATTATGAGCGCTCACATGACTTTGAGGTCTAAGATAAGAGCTTCCTGGGTACGAGCTCGGCTGAATTTTTGTTTTAAGACTATTTCAACCACGCGCTTGAAGAATCTGAATTTTATCTGCCGCGACATTAATTTCTAAACGATGAGATCATCGCACCGATGATCTCATCGTTTAGACTTTAACGTCGCGGCAGATGATTTGACGAAAAACGGTGACATTTATTAATTAATGGATGAATGACTTGGAATCAAACTTTTTAAAAATTTAATGAAATTTCCAAAATGGATTTATTTAACATGAGAGAAACATCAGTATTAAGCTTCAGCAAAGGTTTAGAAGACAGTTAAATCTTCAAAGAGAAAGCTCGTAGACAAAAGAATGTTCGGCATGAGGGATCATTCTCAACATTAGCTCAATCAGTCGGTTTGGGTCATCGAGTATTGTCTGCTAATCCAACTTTAGACTTGGAATTTCATTTGAAAAATTGACTTTAGGTGATTTTTCGAAACTGACCGTGATAACAAAAGATTTGAAATACTCCCCAGTTGTATTCTCTCTTCGAGAATAAAGCAGCCTCAAAAGCTGAAAATTTTTTTTACGTAATTAATACACAAAAACAATTTATTAAGAGAAATTATATAATATTTTGCGTGGTTCCGGTGCATAAGTTTATGCAATTAATATAAATACTATGATGTGGAGAATTTGAAAAGAATCTATATACGTACCGCCCAAAATGTTATAATATATAGGGTTATTGAAAATAACTTTTTTCAAAGATAAAATTCAAAGCTCAAATTTTCACAGAAGTTTTTTTGGGTTTCTGTACCGTACCGGACGTCGTTTTGAGTGATTTATTATTTATCTCCAGGAAATACACCGAAATTGGTATATCTTCCATTTTTCAGTTTTTCTCCATGATTTTTTTAGTTGATTTTTTTTTGTTTACCGAACTTCATTCATAAAAATTTTGTTTCAAGTCATGGTTCGAACTGTTGGACATCGAAATACAAGTAAAAGAATGCAAGAAGCTGTTGTTGCTGGGGCGAAACAGGGCCGGTCACAGAGCGAGCTCGCTCAGCAGTTCGGGGTAACTCAGAGCGCTATCTCCCATATCCTCCGGCGTTTTCGAACCCAGGTAAACGAATTTTCTACAACTGAATACCTTTGGAACACAAAAAAATTGCAGGGACGAGTCATCGTGAAGACAAGTTCGGGGAGACCCCGCGTAACTTCGAGGTACATGGACCGAAGCATCCTGCGCGCATCTCGCGAAGACCCGAAACGCACTGCTACAGACATTCAAGCTATCATATCAACGCCCGCGACTCCTGCTCCTTCAATAACTACCATCAAACGCCGTTTGCAAGCCGCTGGACTGAATGGAAGGTGGCCTGCAAAGAAGCCTTTCATCAGCGAAAAAAATCGACAAGTTCGAGTTCAGTGGGCTAAGGATCACCTCAGTTGGACACGCCGTGAGTGGTCTCAGATTGTTTGGAGCGATGAATCCAAGTTTAATATGTTCTGCAGTGACGGTCTGAGGTGGGTAAGACGTCCAGCGGGCAAGCGTTTTCTGCCGCAATACCAGTCGCTCACAGTCAAACATGGCGGTGGTTCTGTGATGGTCTGGGGCTGTTTTTCCGCCAGCGGCATGGGTCCAATTAGACGTATTGTCGGAAATCTCGATCGTTACGGCTATGAGAACATAATGGAAAGCACTATGCGCCCTTGGGCCCTCTCCAAATTCGGCCGTGGGTTCACCTTTCAACAAGATAACGACCCGAAACATCGATCTCAGCACGTTCAGAACTGGTTTCGCCGTCGGCATGTGGATGTTTTGGACTGGCCGAGCCAGTCTCCCGATTTAAACATTATCGAAAATTTATGGGAACATTTGCAACGAAAATTGACGGGAAGAACATGCAGAAGTGCTGATGAAAAGTTTAAGCAGCTAGAGGAGGAATGGAAGGCGATTTCGCAGGCAACCATTGACTCTTTGATTGATTCTATGCCTCGTAGATGTCAGGCAGTCATTGACTCGAAAGGATATGCCACCAAATACTAGAATATTTGTTTTATTACTTCGAAAAAACTGAACATCTATAAGCACTTTTTACTATTTCCATTTTTTTAACGAATAAACCTAATAAAGCATTTTCCAAACTTGTTCTATTACTCGAAACATGTGAATTTGGCTTGTAAAAAATTTCTGAAAATTTGATCTTCATTCGTTTTTTAAAAAAAAAGTTATGTTCAATAATTCAATATATTATAACATTTTGGGCGGTACTGTATATGTAGGTTATAGAAAATCGTTGAGTCCCACCTCTTTTTCTGTCTCGATTCTTTTTCGGTGTCCTTCGGATTCTTCTTCTGCCCAATTTTTTGGCTCTTCTTCTTCCTCAACGGCCTCCTCCTCCTCTAATTCGGGAAGAGAAGTCGAGAAAATGAAGAGTCGCCAAGCGAAGACCAGTGCCTGAGGCGTGTTGAGGTTTCATTGCGAAAAACACTTGAGCAGAGCACGTGGAAGCGGAGAGTTTAGGCAGACGATCATAAGTGTTTAAGATAGATAGTAAAAATAGGCAGAGAGGACAAAGCATGGAAGAGAGAAAAAACTCGGGAGAAGATAGAGAGAAATAAAGAAAGGCGGAGAGAGGGGATAAGAAAGAGAGGAAGAGAGAGATAGAGAGAGATATATATAGAGAGAGACAAAGAAAGCTATAAAAACAATGAAATAAGGACAGACAGCTTGAAAATGGAGAGAGATAGAGACAGGTAGAAAGAAAGTGGTAACATGAAAAAATGAAAGAAGACCGGTTATGAAATTAAGACTAAGCTTAGGAGCTGTGCGAAACAGGAGGAAAAACCAGAGGTGCTTCGCTCGTACGATACCGTGGTTTTCTGAGGCAGAATGACACAGGCTTAACACACATTGGAACCGAGAATTAAAAGAGAGAAAGAGAAGTACAGAAAGAAGTTATTATGCAGCGAAAACAACGTAGAATTTCCAGTTGATAATGAAATACCGGAGAAAACAGATTCTAATTGATGGTCCAATTGGAAGTTTAGGTCCCGGGGAGTATTTTGACCGATAAATTGTCATCGTAAGAGAAGAGGAAGAATAACAGTGGCCATCTTCGAGTGTTTTGAATGGAGTACACTGCAGACTTCGAGATAACAAGATAAATACTGAGACAGAGGGAGAGAAAAACAAAAAAAGTTACGATTAGAGATAGAAAGAAACGGGAGAGGAAGAAAAGAGTGAATCATAAAAAAAAGTTTAAAAAAGTAAGAGTGAAAAGAATAAATATGTACTTAAATAGATATTTAGAGAGACATAGTCTATGAGAAAAAAAGAGGAAAGAGAAAAAAAGAGGAAAGAGAAAAAAAGAGGAAAGAAACAAAGAAACAAAGAGAGGAGGATAGACAAAGAGAAAAAGTTGAAAAGAAAAAGAGAATAAGGGAGAAATAAAGAAAAAGAAAAAGACAGAAAGAGATTGAAAAAGTAAAATGAATGGAAGGAACAAATTAAAGAGTGATACAACAAATGAAATAATAATAAAAATGTACTGTAAACACAAAAATGAAAGAGTAAAAAGGAAATGAAGAGGTTAGGAAAAGCTTAGAAAAGGTTGAGTTTTAAAACAGTAGAAGAAAAATAAGGGAAAAAGGAAACGGAAGTCGTGCCAGGCAGGTAACAGAAGGAAATGAGGGAGAGCTGAAAATAACAGAAATCGAGTCAGAGATAGAGAGAACGAAAGAGAGGGAGAGAGAGACAGAGAAATAAAAAGAGAGATTGTGTGCGAGAGACAGAAAACAGAGTGTGATAAGACAGCGAGAGTGAGACAGAGACACACAGAAAAAGAAAGAAAGAGAGAGGAAGAGAAAGAGGAAGAGACAGAGACAGAGACAAAGAGAAAGAGAAAGAAAAAGAGAGAGAGAGGTAGAAAGAGAGAGATAGAAAGAGAGAGAGAGAGAGAGAGAGAGAGAGAGAGAGAGAGAGAGAGAGAGAGAGAGAGGATGTGCGGCCAAAGCGACACAACGGCACTGCTAGCGGGGGTGAGGGAGAGGTCACCAGCGGCGGACAGTGCATACAATCGCAACCCTTCAGGTTACTCCTTCTCTTACTCCATTTCTCTCTCCTTATCTCTCTGTGTCTCTTTCTCTCTCTCTCTTTCTCTCTCTCTCTCTCTTCCTATTCTTCACTTTTCCTGTTTTATCTTCTTTGTTTCCATTTCCCTTATTCTCTCCCTAACTGTTCTGATTTCATTTTCTCCTCCTTTGCTTTCCTGGCCTTCTTTCAAACTTTCCTACTAGAAATTCATTGGCTCTTTTTCTCTTTGTTCGCATCTCTGAATTATAGGGAGCTAAGGAAGATGGGTGAGCTGCATCAGACGTAGGGGGGGGGAGATCGAGAACCATTACACCTAGAGGATACAGAGATTAGATGAGTGCGTCGTGTAGGTTTAATACAAGGAGCAGCACACGAAGGCTGGAAGGTAGCTCGAGGCAGTTAGAACCTAACAAAGAATTCGGGTGAATGGAAGAGTTTAGAATAGAAAAGAAAGCGAGAAAGAAGAAAAAATTAAAGATAAAGACAGAAGAGGGGTCAGTAAAGAAATAAAAAAATTATTTAAAAAAAGAGAAAGAATAACATCGAGAACGGGAGGACCGGAAGCAAAAAAAAGCAGAGAGAAAGCGATAAAAAGAGAAGAAAACACGTGAAAGATGGAATATTTAATTTGAACCACTTGGAATTTCTTTGTTACTCTATAAAAAAGAGAACAACAGGAGAGAAACGAAAAGAGAGAAAGCGAGGAAAGAAAAGAGAGGGGGAAAGAGAGAGAGTTCGTGAGGAAGAGAGAAGAAGAATAGAAAATGAGAGAAAAAACAGTGGAAAAAGGGATGACGAAAAACAACAACAAGAAATGAATGTTAAAACGGAAAAATCATGTCTTCATGGGAAACCGAAAAACTTGAGTTTTTTTCTTCTTTTTTTAAAAAAATCTCATTGATACCTTGTGAAGGAACGTAAAAAACGAAAAATCCGTGGTTTCCATATTTTAATTTCTCAGCTGTTCAATGAGCTTGAAAAAAGTCAAACCACAGCCTTCAATTAACATTGTATGCTCCATCTTTATCCACTTAATATGTGTTTCTATCTCGTAATGCCCGACGAAAAGAGCGACTATAACGACGAAAAGAGCGACTCTAAAAACTTTTTCAGGCACAATTCTACTGCCTCTTCGTTTTAAAGGTTTTTTCCGCGATGTTGTTGTGCATCGGCTGTAAGTTATAGTCAGAAGGTGCGATTTTAGACGACTACGCCGGGTGAGGCACTGTCTCACATCTCTGTTTCAATTGGTTTCTAAACCGTTTTCTTGGAATACGCGGTTGGGCATTGTCGTGTAGGAACCGAGTTATGACGCGTTATTCGAATGATCTGAATGACGAAAGGAATCATCTAGGATCCCTCTATTCGCTCTGATCCCTCATCGCCCGAGCCATTCTGTTCTGTCGTGCACAATAGACTTTAGCTGTAGAATCATGCCGTTCGGCAGCACCTCGCCGCAAGCGTCATCACGCGAGTTCAACTAAACACACAGCATATCCTTCCTCGGCCGCATTCCGGATTTCTGTTGAATCCTGGCTGCTCGTTCTTGCTGAGCCGCGGGCGCCCACGACTTCTATTAGGTCATCAAAGCCTCAACTCGTCTTTTTTGAGAGAGAAATTTGAAGACGGTTTCAACTCGTCGTTTCATTTCAAATACACAGTCTCATGTCTTGGGATAGTCATTTTTCAAGCTTGTCCGTCTTACCAAAGTGGAGCCAGTTCTTAGTTCTGTGTAAATATTCTCAAAGTTTAAGCTTGAGAAACCTTGAAGCTTCCTGAAATCGTGTGGCCAGCTTGTCTGGGATCGGTTTCTACAAGAGATCGGAAATAAATGAAATTGAGGTGACGAGGCCCTCTCAGACGGTACAAGCCCTGCTCAAACCGGTTGAAGTCTAGCACTGTCGTGCACTGAAGCATTCCTGTACGAACATATGAGGCGATCGTTTATGAGTTTAACTTAAACATTCTAGCAGTGGCATTATGGTAGTGTGTTCGACTATTGTGCGGAGAGTCCCAAGTTCGACTCCCACCGCGGACAGATCCACCCAAACCAATGGTTTAAGAAATGTTGATAGTGCTCCGGCACGAATCTGACTTTCCCCACTGCTGCTAGACACACTAGCAGTGATCTAGCGGCTAGCCACTGCTTCTACCAGGATAGGTCTATCCTGCATCCCACTGGTTCTACCAGAATAGGTCTATCCTGCATGTTGCGAGGCGGGAACAAGCGCGAGGAAGATTATGAGTGTAATTTGAACAAGAAAAAACTTGTGAGTTTTTGTGTTTTAGAAAAAAACAAACAAGTATAAATGCTGAACAATTTTTTTAAAAAATCGAAACCGAGAAAAAGAATATTTCAAATTAAAAGTTTGATTTGAAATTATGAATTGATAACCAGTTAACAACTCAAAAATATTCAGTCTAAACGTTGCCCGATCGTCTTACATTTAATGAGGTTAACTTATTCGGACTTTATACAAATTCAGTCAAAGTATCAAAAAACAATCAAGTCCGCAGCGGAACTATGTTGTTCTCGAAATCACATCTAGATGTAGTAGCTAACCAGAATTGTCGAAAAGGCCGCCCGAAGAAAGGAGTCGAAAGGAGGCGAGTCCTGTTCCCGCTGTTGCGAGTCGTTGATAGGGATTTGGAGTGGGCGAGAAGAAGAAAGACGATTTGAGACGAGACGCATTTGAGTAGTCGGCATGGCGGTCACATTCGGAGAGAGAATAAGGGCACCCGACATTCCCAGTTTGAGGCAACACCCTAATCATAGTATACTCGATGCGAATTCTTCTTTAATTTACATTTTGTGAACTAATGTTAAACTTTCTCGAGTTACTTTTAAGAAGAAAAACATGGTTTATTAGCTAGCCTCAATCTTTCACCCCTTTATTTGAGAAGAATTCAAGCTGACATGAAAATGGGTTGGAAAATTTATAATAACCTGCCAATAATCGAAAGAGACCGAATTTTTAAACATGTTAAACCAACGCGTACAAACCCTAGCGGCATTTTTGTAGAAAGTACGAAAAACGCGGCTCGTTTCCATTCTTTCACTCTTAGAGTTTCACGTATGTTCGCTCAATTACCTAGAGAAGTTTTGCTGAATACATCTTTCGCTGCCTTTAGAAGTTTTCTGGAGAAATCATCGTTTTTAGAAAGTATGGCTGAGTTATTCAATATTCATATTGTTGATTAAAAGAAAATGTTCTTTCTTTTGAGAACTTCATTCTCCGCTGTTTACATGATGTTCACCATGTCACGCTTTATGAGTTGTTAATTAATTCTCTGGAAACTGTTTTTGCATTGAAAAATGTAGATAAAATAAATTATGTGTTATGCTCCTTGGAAAATGACCGAGATACCCCTGGTTGCTGTGAATTAGGCTTAGGTTTTGCATTTGTTCGCACTGCTTCAATCCCAAAAGTCTTCAACTTTCTGTACCTAATCAACCTCGATGCTCCATGCGGACGAAGTTTCTTCTGGCGTTTCTTTCGTTCGGTAATCTTCCATAGAAAGTGGAAGAACCTGAAATGAAAAATATTTTCTATGGCTCTCTTTTCGCTCGAATGGACGTTCAAAATGCTATAAACAGCAAAAAAAAGTATTTGTATTCTCACACGCACGTAAATAATGATTAAACTTGCTTTTTTGTTCGAAAACTGAACAGTCATACTAATGTAATAATTAAAAACCCTGTTCAAAACAAGAAATTTCCAGTTTCTTAATACAAGGTGACCATAAATTACATATACAAGTTTTTAACGCGCTCTATTGCGCGACACAGTTGACCTATCTTTGTTTTCATTTTACCATGATAATGCTCTGAGACTAGTTGTTTCTTGTTTCAGGTTTCATGACTCTAGCTTTATTTGTACAGTTATGGTGAAATCAAGTCCTCTTCGTGCTGCAATCATTGCACTGCACAACTCCGGTCACACGAGAGCGGACATCGCGCTACGACTCAATGCTCCACGATCAACTGTTTACGCCACCATCGATCGTCTTCGGGAGACAGCCGATGGCAAGGACCGTGCAGGAAGAGGTCTTCCACCGACATCCGACACGCCCCAGATTAGGAGCATTCTCCGGAAACGCAATCCTCGACAATCCATGAGGAAGCTCGCTTTGTCGGTCGGTATCTCCCGTGAATCAACGTGACTGATAATCGTACACCGTCTCGGGATGTACCCCTACAGGATGCAGAAACGACATGGATTGGATGCTCGACAGAAGCTTCTTCGACATCAACGGTGCGAAGATCTGTTGCAACGATGTGCGCAGGCCGAGCATTTCCGTACGCTATGGACTCATGAAAAAATATTCACTATTGAGATGTCGGTGAATTCTCAAAACGACAGAATACTTGCTCACGATCGTAATGGAGCAGCTGAGCATGGAATCACAGTCGGAAGAAGCAGCCACCCCAAGTACCTCATGGTTTGGGGAGGTGTTTGCGCAACGAGCAAAACGCCGTTGGTTTTCGTCGACCCTGGTGTGAAGATAGATGCCAACTTCTACGTAAAGAAGATCCTCGAAGACGTGGTAGAGTCCTGGAGTAGGACACACTATAATGGAGCTGATTGGACCTTTCAACAGGACTCGGAACCTGCCCACAAGTCCAAAATCGCACAAGAGTGGTTGCGCACACACACCCCAAACTTAATAAGCACTTCCGAATGGCCATCAAATTCCTCCGACCTGAACCCGCTCGACTTCAGCATCTGGGGCGTCATGCAGGCAATGGTTGGAGCTATCCCCCACCACACTCTCGATTCTCTGCGTGCCGCCCTTCTGAAGGCATGGACGAACTCGACAACGACTACCTGCGGTCACTGGCATGTGGATACGAGCGTCGTCTCAAGGCATGCGTTCGCGCTAGAGGAGGCCATATCAAACATGATTGTGCATATCTGTTGTTTATATATTGTGATAAAGTATTTTATGATACCAAGATATAAATTTCGTTTTGAAAGGAAATACAGACATTAACATTTGTCCAGGTAATTTATGTTCACCCTGTAATAATAATAATAACAATATTTATCGCACAGTCTCGGAAATACGACATAAAAATAACCTTTATGTTTAGAATTCGAAAGCTTGGAAGCAACAGTTGAAACATTACATAAAGTGAGAAAGGAATAAGAATAAGAAGAAAATAACTCGTAATAAAATATGTATTGTTCCATTTCAAAAATCAGCCGTAATACATCTGAAGAGCCTTTTTGAACACGGATACGGATGTAGAGTTGATTACATGGAGAGGGAGACTGTTCCAAGAATCTACTACTCTTACTGAAAGACTACTGGAATGTCTAGTTGTTCTGCGACGAGGCATCACAAGGGAGAGAGGATGAGACGTAGTGTTATACCTATGAGTCGAAAACTGGTAGATAAAACGGCTGTCCAGAGGGGTTCACTATTTGAAAGGTGACGAGCAGGTCTTTCATCTTCCTTCTGTATATTCCAGTGTTTCCAAGCCTAACTCTGTGAGCCTCTTTGGGTAAGACATCTGCATTCCTGATGTTTTCAAGATGAATCTAGTGTATTTACGCTGAACATTCTTCAGTACCTCTGCGTATATTTTCGAAATCGGTGACCATATGATATTCTATTTGTGGTCTTACGTATGTTACGAATATCTTTTTCAGAAGCGCAAAATTTTCCGTCTTAAAAGTTCTTAAAATGAAGGAAATGTTAAGTTCAATGGCCGGTGGACTTTTTATGTGTACTACATCAAGACTGAATTTTTCGCAAGATTCAGTATAAAAAAAAACAGGATTTGAAAAAGTTGAGACCGTCTCAACCATTCGATATTTTACATTCCCTTGTTTCTAGATGCTCACTCATTACGTAATACATCACGAACATGAAAGATAGTACAATTGTGTCTACATATGTACATACATATATGTCTACCAAATGTCTATAGCATTTAATCATTAAAGGAATGGAAAATGTATATGGATAATACAATGATACATACAGGTTTCACAGAAATTATTCGACTTTTAGATTATTGATAGCAACTCCAACAAAACATTTACACGAAATAGGTGCGAGTGGCTTTGACAGGGGAATAATTAATAAATGGTTTAAGGTGAATACATGACCAGCAATGAAGTCAAAACAATCCATAATTGGTCACAGAAGTCACTCCAATTAAAAATAAAAGTTGAATGAAGATGAAAAAGAAAGACTGTACTCAAATCAAATCTGTGTGACTAAGCTACTTGGATTAACAAATTATCAGAAGTTATCATTCAGGATATGAATGTGATGAGAAGTTAATTCTTATCAGAAAGTGTATTTTCACTTGAAGCGTTTGAGGGAAACCGGGGACTATTGAGTCGGTACTGGTTACTATGTACGGAAACAAGGCAACCATTCAGAAAACTCCCGGAACCGCTTTTTTGTCTTTTTCTCTCAGCTAACAAGCCACTTTCTCGTCATCTCCCTTTTTTTCTTTCATTCCCTATTTCTAGGTCTCCTATATCTTTTCCTATATCTAAATCTCTGTCACTTTCCCTCTCTCTATCGCTATCTATATACGTAAAAACATTTTCTTAATCATTGTTTTGTTGTGACGAAACTGCTCACGTTTGACATTCAGATTCGTATGAATCTCTCTCACCACCCTGGCTTTCTTCTAATTTTAGCTTTAAAAAAAACTATACATATAACTCTAGTCACTTTCATTGAAAAAATCTGGCTTTACCTCTGCGATTTACTAACTAGACTATTTTTTTAAGAAAAAAAAATTAAAACTTCTATTAAATTTTCCATTTTTTCTTTTTTTTTAATTGGCTATAATTGGGCCCCCTCTGAACGAGTCCACTTCTGGCTGTGGTTCTATCCGTCAGATGTCTAGGCGGAGAGGGGTTAGTCCAGGCCACGCGAGTCAAAGCGCCATTTCGATTAATCTTCTGCTTTTTCTACGGTCAGGGAAAAGCAGGAACTTAAAGCATACACGTTCCACGATTCCAGGCAGAATTGACCATCCACTATACAGGCCGATTGCATGAAGAACCATGGCTTCAAACTCTTCAAGTTATATCACCAAAGGTAGGGCGTCCCCCGGAAGCGACGCGGTTCTACCTTGTCTGATAGGACCGTCAAATTTGCGAGAACAGGCAGCTACCGATGGGCAGGGTATGTCTGCGCGGCGTACAACCAAAATTCGCCTCGTCACATTGAATGTTGTAACACTGACGGGACGCAGTAGAGAGCTGGCCGCGATGCTACGAGCGAGAAGGATCGACATTGCTGCTGTACAGGAAACGAAAAGGAGATGAAGCAAGTCGAAGCCGATAGGAGACGGATACAAGCTGATATACCATGGTACGCCATCAACAAGAAATGGTGTTGACATTATCCTCTACTCGAAAACCGAAGTAATTCGCTCTACGGATCGAGTCATGGCTGTCCGAATTTCTTCGTCCAACAACCACTTCCTTGTCGTCTCAGCATATGCACCTCAACAAGGATGTAGCGACGCTGATAAGGAGGACTTCTACGAGTTTCTTGAGGAAGTTATAAAACTCTGAGAGTCTCAGGAAGACATCTTGACTGTCGGGGCTTTTAACGTTCACATCGGTTCAGATCGACAAAGTCGTGAGAGAGAACATGGAGGACATGGAATCGGAACGATCAATGCTGAGGGTCAATCGCTACTTGACTTCTGTGCTCAATGCGGTCTGGCAGTCGTGAACTCGTTTTTCAACCCCCGAGACGATCTCACGGACTGTCATACAAACTTACTTTTTGTTAGTCCTGAGAACAAAGCTCTGGAGCACAAAAGATGCAAAGTTCATTCCATCAGACCATGTTGCAGCCTAATACCACCCTCTCTTCATGGACTACACCGTATTTAAGTCGAATAAACAGCATTTTCGTAATCCAGAATCAAATGGTGGCGCTCGACTGGCAAAGAAGAACGTATCTCTCTCATGTACATCAACCATCGCAATCTACTCCCTCCTGCACTCTACAAGCAGTTTCCAGGGGACATAATTGAACTCTGGAAACTCCTTCAAAACAGCATCAGAGCACCCGCTGCAAGCATCCTCGGAGAGACGAAACCCGGAAAGTCAAGAATCGATAAAGACACCTGGTTCTACATCTTACCTACCTCGAAAAGGCGTTCGATAGAGTCCCTCATGATCTTATTTCATATGCACTGCGCGATCATCAGGTTCCTGAAGAGGAAATTCGATGGACAACGGCGATGTACGATGTTTCGAAGAGTACTGTCAGAACTCGAATCGGCATCACAGAGACATTCGCAGTAAACGTAGGAGAGAGTGCTTTGTCTCCCCTTCTCTTCATTTTTGTTATGGATCACGCGTCTTTTTTGGGTCACGCGTCCTTTACTGACTCTGGCTCCGTCAACCATCACATACGCCGACGACATTCTACCTGCTGCTCCTACACGTGCCGAAATCGAGAAACGCACCCAAGAATCGTATGACACTCTTAGTAGGCATGGCTTACGCCTCAACATCAAGAAGACCGATTACCAAAAAATCGAAGTGCAAACGACGAGAACTGTTCATATCAGCGGTGAACCGATCAGGAAGACCGCCGATTTCAAGTACCTTGGTTCTGACATCTCCTCGGACACGTCAACTAATGCAATAGCACGCCAAAGAGTAAATGCAGCTTGGATGAAATGGAGAGAAGCTACAGGTGTCCTCTGTGATAGGAATATCACAGCTGGCATACGCGGAAAGATGTATAAAACAGCGATCCGTCCCGTGCTTCTCTATTCGGCGGAGACCTGGCCTACAACGCGTGTAACCGAGAACATTATCCACACGAATGAGATGAAAATGTTACGCTGGACACTAGGACTGACTCGCCTAGATTTTATGCGTAACACGATTGTGATAGGAAAACTCGGCGTGGCTCCTATACAAGACAAGATGCGAGAAGGGAGAGTTAGATGGTATGGGCACGTGATGTGAAGAGACGTGACCAACATCGCAAGTCACGCCCTTGACATGGAAGTACCAGGCAAACGCCCGCGAGGCAAACCGAAGACAAGATACGCTCAACCAAGACCTGCGCCTTGCAAGACTCCACTCGGAAGACGCAACGGACAGATGTTTCAATAAGAGGAATATTTCTATTTGAAAAAAAACTTGTAATGTTAACACATAGACTCTCAGCAGTTTCGTGGAAAGAAAGTAGTGCACTCTAACAGGAATTTTGACGGCATAAAAAGTCATCCCAGGAAGCCTTTAATGTTTTAAAGTGAGAAAACAAAACTGTGCCCCTCCTGATCTTTCTCATGGTTTCCTAAAGTTCGTGAACCTACGAATCCTACAGCAAAGCTAGAACTCTACTTTCAGAAGGGGTCTCTCGTTGATTGCCCTAAAATAAATATATTTCATTCCTTGCAAACCACTCACCAGAGTGATGGCCCTAGTTATAACAGTTAGGTCTGTATTTTGAGCTTTCAAATTCTAAAAGTTAACATACACTCGAACAGTGTTATAAGAGATTGCGAAAAATTCTGCAATGATTTCGAAGAAGGATTGGCTATTCACAACTCAATTTCAACTAAATGTTGTTTCTGTCATTGCTGTTTGCATTTTTTAAAACCTTTTTCTTGCTATCTCTCTTTATTTATTTTGGTCCTTCCATCACGCTATCTGTCTTTTTCTCTCTTTCTCTTTCTAATTCTCTTGGTTCTTCTTTCTTTTATTCGATCATTTTATTCTCTCTAGCTTTCTCTCTTTAATGTATGTCAACATTTTTTAAAATGTCTTTTTGGTCACTAATTTTCCAGTCCTCTTCCTGTCCTTCATTGTTTTCTTACGAAGTTTCACGTCATTCTTTCTCCTTTGAGGTTTTAGAAAATGATCGATGTTTTCTGAATCACTTAACTGGTTTCGAATGTAAGTTAATTTGTGGAGAACCTTTTTCCTAGCTGATTTCCCGAAGCCAACTTCTCTGACTTTTTTGAGCAGCCCAATCGTTTCGCTGCCCAGAACATTTTTCGAAGGGATCGCTATCACATCAGTGCTGAATTCATATATACATATCAGGTTTATCAGTCACTCACTCAGCCTCTTCTCTAACTATCGCGTTTAGGATGGCCATGTTTAATGTTCGGTGTCTTTTCCTCTTTTAAAAAAATCGTTTAATTCATTTCAATCCCGCTATTTCTCTCCTGGTCTGGTATTCTGTATTACTTTCCTTTCTCTGTTTCGTGTTCTCTCCTTTCTCCCGCTTCTTATCACAACCGTTTTCATCTCTTGATGTTCGCTTCTTCCCTTTCTTTTTTTCTTGTGAACTTCTCTCTCTCTCTCTCTCTCTCTCTCTCTCTCTCTCTCTCTCTCTCTCTCTCTCTCTCTCTCTCTCTATCTCTCTCTCTCTTCCGAGCCACGGAACTCTCTGTTTCTTTTTTCTCTTCTCGGGATTCCATAATTATTACCGTTCTTTGGCAAAAAACTTAGGGACATCGTCGTATTATTGAAAGCAGGCTGGAGTTACACATAAAAGCATAAGCGATAGCAAAATAAAAGATAGTACAGAAACACGGTGATACATAGATGGGTCCAAATACGCGTGTTATCACAACCCCCTTCCCATAAAAACACACATACATATGTAGATATGTATGTATGTGTGTTTGTATATGTTGAGGATAAGTGAAAGAAGCGGAGTGGTAGTGAATGGAGAGAACAACAATCAAGAAGGGGGATCAGGAGATGAAGATGGTTGCTGGAGGAAGCAAATGTCAGATTGCGAGAAGAGAACGAGCAGAAAATAAGTTTCAAAAAAGGAGAGAGAGAGAATAAGAAAAATAGTGAGAGAGGAAAAAAAGATGAAAAAAAGATTAAAGAGAAATAGAAAAAAGAGAGAATAGGAAAGAGAAAAAGGAAAAAGAGAGAGAAAGATGAAGAGAGGGAGGAAGAGAAGAGGAGACAAACGGAGAGAGGATAAAAGAGAGAAATAGGGTAAAAAGAAGAGAGACAGAGAGCAGGAGAGGGTGTGGAAAAAAGCGAACACGTCCTTAACACCCTGTTTATGGATCAAGCAAAACTTTTTGAATACAATGCACTCTCTTCTTGGGTGGGCGGTTTCGTCGTTTTTCTCATTCACATATACATAAGTATGGGTGTATGATCCAGGAATCAAGCAAGTAGGTCACTACTCATTCACATATACATAAGTATGGGTGTATGATCCAGGAATCAAGCAAGTAGGTCACTACTCATTCACATATACATATGTAAGTATGGGTGTATGATCCAGGAATCAAGCAAGTAGGTCACTACTCATTCACATATACATAAGTATGGGTGTATGATCCAGGAATCAAGCAAGTAGGTCACTACTCCTTAACATATACATAAGTATGGGTGTATGATCCAGGAATCAAGCAAGTAGGTCACTACTCATTCACATATACATAAGTATGGGTGTATGATCCAGGAATCAAGCAAGTAGGTCACTACTCATTCACATATACATAAGTATGGGTTTATGATCCAGGAATCAAGCAAGTAGGTCACTACTCATTCACATATACATAAGTATGGGTGTATGATCCAGGAATCAAGCAAGTAGGTCACTACATTTTCCAATGCACTCTGCTGACAAAACATTGAAGAAAAAAACTGAAAAGAAAAGAAGAAAAACAACGAGAACCAGAACGAACGACTATCATAAGCTGATGTTGGTATTCAAGAGCTCTGGAACATCGAGCAATTCCTGCCTCAGTCAGCTTCGCTATCTTCGTTTTCTAACTTCTGTTTCGCCTTCGTTCTTAGTCTTCTGCTTTTCCACCTGCCTCAGGCAGGTTCATTGCCTTCGTGTTTCTGCTTCTCCTTATATTCCGGCCTGTTGTTGTTGTGGCCGGCAAACGTCTCGCATCGAAGAGAGTCGGCAACAATGAAATGTTCAGTCACAATGAAATGTTAAACAAGTAAGACAGTGGTTCACTTAATACCTGAGCACATTTGCGATAAATTATGGTGGGAAATTAGGAAGGCTCAAGTTTTTTCGAGATGAAAAAATACCTGTTGGGACATAATCAAGCAGTTAGTTTTAGCGTGTTCAATTCTACGGGAAGATAGAATTGGTTGTACACCATTTTCACAATTGAAAACAGAGGAGAAGAAGTCAGCTAGGGCCTATGCCTCAGACGTGTCGGAAACCAGGAAAGTTCCGGATTGAGCTATGCAACCAATCATCTTATTCCGGATTGAGCTATGCAACCAATCAATTTATAAACTTAAATAGCTTTTTGTTCGGGCTCAGAAGTAATTTCTCTTTCAAAATATTGAACTTTACTATAATATTTATTATTATTAGCGACGTGAAGTCGCATTTCGAATAGTTAAGGGGCGGCTCTTGTAGATCATTCACAGAAATATGCCGCGACATTAATCTCTAAACGATGAGATCATCGGCGCGATGACCTCATATCATTCAAATTATGCGAAAATTTTGAAAGATGATGTCACCTTGACTAACTTTTTTTTAAAAAAAAAGGTCCTGCACGAAATTCCATTCTTAGAACTTACGCGCGTGATTCAATTTCAATCTAGTTAGTAGAGCAAAATTACAAACTAGTCAAGTTTCATTACAATTTTCTTACGGGCATACCCAGTGACAGAGTCAATCTCTGCGCTCTGCCCTTTTCTTATTACACGGACTCGATACTTCATGTTCAACCAAAAACGTTAAATGCTTTTTTAAGTACGGAAACAAAATAGATTGCGATTCGTTAGTATTTTAAGATTCAATTGGAGAAAAAGACGGCATTTGAAATCTCATCTTCTCGTACTTTAAGATATTATTTCGCGTGCTCTCGCAAGATCATCTCGTACCTCACTGACATTTTTGGGCCAAGAAGGTGCGAGATCCATGATCTCATCGTGAAATATTTCAGTTATAATAACACTGACTCGATGATCTCATTCATCGAGCAATAATGTTATCTTTACAGATAAATCGCACGATCGCTTAACTTTTTTTGAGAGATTAATGTCGCGGCAGGTCGTTCGAGAACAAGACAAAAGCATTATCACAAGTGGTCAGTGAGTGTGGCTGATGTTTCGGAGTATCAACGAATTGATAGAAAGAAAAATCGTGAAAGAGATCAACTAAAGCTTTTTCTTGACCTGTAGCAGAAGTTGGGCATTCCCAATCAACCGATAAGTTGAGATCACTACACATAATAACGGTTTTTTGTCTGAAAACAGGTTCGATAGAACTTGAAATACATAGGAGTTCTGTACTTGTGTTAGGTGGCCTATATATTTGAATCAAACGAATAGATGTATTTGAATCCGGTACACTGATTTCAATAGCGAGAATATCAGAAGTAAGTTTCTCTTTAATTTCTACAACAGAAACGGGTAAGAAATCCCTTCACAAAATAGAAACTCTTACACCACGTTTGCTATTTCTATCGGCGCGAAAAATCTGGAAGGGTAAGCCCGCAATCAACTCAGAATCGCCAACCGAATTATTCAACCAAAATTCACAAATTAGAAAAACATCGAGATTGAATACAGATAAATAAGTTTACAATGCAGGTAATTTGTTTCTTAATGGAACGAGCATGAATCAATAAACCTTTTAGGCTATTCGCACCGAAATCCTTTTTTTCCATAGCTTATCTCTGTATATCACCCAGCCTTCTTCCGGATGACTTTTATTCAGGGAAGCTATCTCGGCGCGCATCTTCAGCCATTCATCTCGCTCAGAAGTAGTCATGCTCTACTGATGAAAATGTCGTTCTAGGTGGGAGTTTATCCCAAAGCTGAAGCCGCTTGCAGAGCCTTCAGCAAGTGACCACGAGTAGGGAGAAGGACTTTGAGAAGACGAGGACGATCACTAGGTTTTCCCATGCGAAAGATAGTTTGCGCGCGTACTTCGAGTTATACTGTTTTCAGGAGTGAACCGACGTTTATTTCGTCATGTTCCATTCTCATAGGTTCCGAATAAGAAGACCGGTGAGCCAACGATTACGATTGATCTGAGCCGATTGTGCTTTTCAATCTCTGATTCAGACGGTTGCAGAGCTCGAGACTGATCGGGGATGGGCTTGAGAGGTGAGCATTTGTCAGTTGAGGTAGCGGAAGACTGTTGTTCAAAAGTTGATGATAAGTTGATTTAGAGCTGGGAAATCGAGAACGAAAACATTTTCAGGAACGCCTGGCAGTTGGTCGCTGTTGGCGAAGGAGAGCGTCTCAGTGACAATAGTAGAGATGCCTCGCGTGTTTGGACTCGACGGGGAAGTACAATAGTACGTGTACAATAGTCTCAGTGACAATAGTAGAGATGCCTCGCGTGTTTGGACTCGATGGGGAAGTACAATAGTACAAGTAAAATAGTCTCAGTGACAATAGTAGAGATGCCTCGCGTGTTTGGACTCGACGGGGAAGTACAATAGTACAAGTACAATAGTCTCAGTGACAATAGTAGAGATGCCTCGCGTGTTCGGACTCGACGGGGAAGTACAATAGTACAAGTACAATAGTCTCAGTGACAATAGTAGAGATGCCTCGCGTGTTTGGACTCGACGGGGAAGTACAATAGTACAAGTACAATAGTCTCAGTGACAATAGTAGAGATGCCTCGCGTGTTTGGACTCGACGGAGAAGTACAATAGTACAAGTACAATAGTCTCAGTGACAATAGTAGAGATGCCTCGCGTGTTTGGACTCGACGGGGAAGTACAATAGTACAAGTACAATAGTCTCAGTGACAATAGTAGAGATGCCTCGCGTGTTTGGACTCGACGGGGAAGTACAATAGTACGTGTACAATAGTCTCAGTGACAATAGTAGAGATGCCTCGCGTGTTTGGACTCGATGGGGAAGTACAATAGTACAAGTAAAATAGTCTCAGTGACAATAGTAGAGATGCCTCGCGTGTTTGGACTCGACGGGGAAGTACAATAGTACAAGTACAATAGTCTGAGTGACAATAGTAGAGATGCCTCGCGTGTTCGGACTTGACGGGGAAGTACAATAGTACAAGTACAATAGTCTCAGTGACAATAGTAGAGATGCCTCGCGTGTTTGGACTCGACGGGGAAGTACAATAGTACGTGTACAATAGTCTCAGTGACAATAGTAGAGATGCCTCGCGTGTTTGGACTCGATGGGGAAGTACAATAGTACAAGTAAAATAGTCTCAGTGACAATAATAGAGATGCCTCGCGTGTTTGGACTCGACGGGGAAGTACAATAGTACAAGTACAATAGTCTCAGCGACAATAGTAGAGATGCCTCGCGTGTTCGGACTCGACGGGGAAGTACAATAGTACAAGTACAATAGTCTCAGTGACAATAGTAGAGATGCCTCGCGTGTTTGGACTCGACGGGGAAGTACAATAGTACAAGTACAATAGTCTCAGTGACAATAGTAGAGATGCCTCGCGTGTTTGGACTCGACGGAGAAGTACAATAGTACAAGTACAATAGTCTCAGTGACAATAGTAGAGATGCCTCGCGTGTTTGGACTCGACGGGGAAGTACAATAGTACAAGTACAATAGTCTCAGTGACAATAGTAGAGATGCCTCGCGTGTTTGGACTCGACGGGGAAGTACAATAGTACGTGTACAATAGTCTCAGTGACAATAGTAGAGATGCCTCGCGTGTTTGGACTCGATGGGGAAGTACAATAGTACAAGTAAAATAGTCTCAGTGACAATAGTAGAGATGCCTCGCGTGTTTGGACTCGACGGGGAAGTACAATAGTACAAGTACAATAGTCTCAGTGACAATAGTAGAGATGCCTCGCGTGTTCGGACTTGACGGGGAAGTACAATAGTACAAGTACAATAGTCTCAGTGACAATAGTAGAGATGCCTCGCGTGTTTGGACTCGACGGGGAAGTACAATAGTACATGTACAATAGTCTCAGTGACAATAGTAGAGATGCCTCGCGTGTTTGGACTCGACGAGGAAGTACAACAGTACAAGTACAATAGTCTCAGTGACAATAGTAGAGATGCCTCGCGTGTTTGGACTCGACGGGGAAGTACAATAGTACAAGTACAATAGTCTCAGTGACAATAGTAGAGATGCCTCGCGTGTTTGGACTCGACGGGGAAGTACAATAGTACAAGTACAATAGTCTCAGTGACAATAGTAGAGATGCCTCGCGTGTTTGGACTCGACGGGGAAGTACAATAGTACAAGTACAATAGTCTCAGTGACAATAGTAGAGATGCCTCGCGTGTTCGAACTCGACGGGGAAGTACAATAGTACAAGTACAATAGTCTCAGTGACAATAGTAGAGATGCCTCGCGTGTTTGGACTCAACGGGGAAGTACAATAGTACAAGTACAATAGTCTCAGTGACAATAGTAGAGATGCCTCGCGTGTTTGGACTCGACGGGGAAGTACAATAGTACAAGTACAATAGTCTCAGTGACAATAGTAGAGATGCCTCGCGTGTTTGGACTCGACGGGGAAGTACACTAGTACAAGTACAATAGTCTCAGTGACAATAGTAGAGATGCCTCTGTACATTAAGAGTTGGACTTGCCGAAATCAAACGTATGTGTGCTCTTGTTACTGGCGTGCTAGAGAGGAAATCGCTACTCGACAACTCAAGACGTGAAAAAACACGCAGAGTAATACATGTAACTTTAGATGTGAAAATAATTTTCTTGTTTTGCAACAAAGATAATTGAAGTAAATAAGCATGTTTTTTTTAAAAACTAATGAAAATGATTGCTTCTAAAAGATTAAACTCGGTATGATTTTTCGGTGTTCATTTCCTGAGAAAAACAACTGAATATGTTACGTTTCTATTCAATGACCTTTTTGTTTGAGCTTGTTTTCATTGATATATTCATTCAAGACACAGGATTCATTACAGAAGACTATTTTAGCCTCCTCAACCTTATCGGTGATTCATCATAAAACTTCACCTGAACGAGAAAGGGTTTTTTAATTAGAACCATAGATAGACAGGGAAAAGAGAACCAAAGCGGGGAAACAACTAGGTTGGAACAGTAAGTGAGAAAACAAGAGGATTTTTAGGGCAGATAAATGAGTTTTAAAAGCGAACGGGAGAAGGAAAAGAAGGAGAAAATGAAATCGTAAGAAGAAGTAAAGATTCAAATTGCGATTAGAGAAGACAAGGATTGATGTCATCTTTGGAGATGAACGGGGTCACACGTTTCCAAGTGTTGGAAATGGTTTGAGAAACAAGGAAAGGAAAGATGGAAAGTTAATGAGAGGTGTGAAATGTTGTAGAAATGGAAAAAGGATGTATAGAAGAGAAGAAAAGAACTTGAGAAAGATGTACTCAATGAAAAATGTTAACAGCTAAAGAGTTCAAAAAGGATAAATGAATAATTAAAAAAAAGATATTAAGAAGAATGAAAGAAAGAAAGCGAGAATTTGAATGAGAAGTGTACAAAGCAAAAGAGTATGTAATTCCAAACTCTTACCGATATCTGAGAATCTTGAGTGTCAGAGTCGAGATTATTATCGAAACGGGAGTTAAAGGCATGGAATAAATAGGAAGTTGAAAAGTTTGAACAATTATACATGTTCTGATACAGGATAAATTATCTTCTTATCTGCCCACTCTCCCTTGAAGTAATTATGTATGTATATAATTTTTTTTCCTCTTTCTCCAAAACTTAAATACCCGTGAGGACTGTTTTCAACTCCGTGTTTCTTTCTCTCTTTTTTCCTCTAACTCTATATCTCTTCCTGTTTGTCTCTCTCTTTCTCTTTCTCTTTCTTTCTCTCGCTTTCCCTTTTTATCTCGTTCTCCGTTCCGCTCTCTCTCTCTTTCAACTCCTATTCAACTTATTTTTTTCTGCAATCTTCACCTACACATGTGAGTAACTTTATGTGTGGTGTAGAGTTTCATAGCTCCATGAAACATTGGTTATCAAAAAGAATGCTTGTTCAAAAGTGAAGGCCACAAGATGAATCATCATTCACTAGGTCTCGAACAAACAAAAGTTTTCTCTGGGGGGAAGGGACATACGAAAATCGGGAAGGAACATACGGAAACGTCAGAACAAACAGCGAGGTTCAAAACAAATGAAATTATTTCTTCTACGTCAAAAGAGAGGAAGTGTATGTTCAAAAATGATTTTTAGAATAATATAGCTGGGATGTACGGTTTCAAATGAATAAGTTAAAAACAGGAAATATGGCTGAGTTCGACTCCCTTCCATGGACTTCCTTTTGCCATTTTCTACTCATATTTCGTCTTAACCAGGCGTCACTCCCTTAAAACTTTGCTATTGATAACTTTTTGAGCTGATTCAATTCATGTTTTCATTTACCGTAACCAAAGACCAATCGCTCTACTATTACTGTTATCACGGTTTTGTGTGTACACATAAAGAAAACGCTGAACAGTGGCCGCGTTTCGACAACTCTCAAGTACTAAGAGTATGAATATTCTGGCTAAAGACTCATCATCCAAACTATTTATACAGTTTTTGTTAAACAGAGTGATTTTTTCGGTCTCAGTTTACCGGTTTTCATGCCTCAATATGCACTCTATAAAACTGATGTGTCACTCGGAGAAAGTGAGGTGAAACAGAAAAAAATCGGTGAGTATCTTCATTAATTCTAGATATCCTTCAAAAAAGTCAGATTACATAACCGAAACCTCCTCAGAAAATAATCAAGCAGTAATGTGCATTACGAATACTTTAGTTAAGAAGTTACCAACACTTTTTTGAAAAGGGGGATTCCGTTGTTAGTAAATAATCTATGTATGTTCACTTGTATGTTATTTGTTACCTGTTTGTAATCTACTGCTTTCCGTTATATAAAAACATTTTTTGTAATCTTGTGCTGTTTTAAATTTTCAAATCATAGAGGTGTGGGTTCTTTTTTACATGAGGGGCGCCGCACTTCACTTCGGGGGGGGGGGGCTGCACTTCACTTTGGGGGGCTGCACTTTACTTCGAAGGGACTACCTTTAAAATGTTTTTAAAAAAGTTTTTATATTGCGGACAGCAATAGATTACAAACATTTAACAAAAAATTACAAGCAATTACAAGCAAATAGATGAAATCTCTACATTTCTACACTTGTAATAATATTACTTTGTTCTCTCGCATTCTCTCGGTAGCACTGATACAAGCTCAGTATAGCGCTGATTGATGTTAAGCGGTTACTTCAACATAGTGAAATTGAAGGCGCGGCTGAGTTCATTCATTACATAGCAAACATGAGGGAATGAAGGCCCAGATTTTTTTTGTTAAATTTTTCGTTTGAGATCTTTGGTTAAACATGTCTTGATTCTCAAATACAGTGTTTCTCAAAACTATAGCCCAACCAATTTTGTTAGCTTTTTTGGTTAAGGTAACTTTTGATGATTCGAAATGAAACCATTTTGATTGTACGCTATGAAAAAATGAAATTTGGAATCGTTGACGGTTTTCCGTTCAAATTTCGAATTTTGGCGGCGAAACTTCTCATTGATGTGTCTGTCTCAAAACTTTAGCCCACATGTTGTTTATTTTGTTTTTTGAATGTCTGCAATGTTTTTTTATATTTCTGATTTTTCTGTTTTTCAGAAGTCATGTCTAGAATCACGCAACTATCAGAAGTCAAAAAAGGTTAAATTGATGTTTTGAATGCCTCCGAGCATCTCTGCATTTGCTTGACATTTGTCTCGTAGCAGAAAGCCATTCGCAATAATCTGCAAGGAAAGCTGAAAAATGAAGAGGAAAAGAATGGTGGACGTCCAGCCAAAGTTTCCCAACGAGATAAGCGACGCATTGTTAACATGGCCTCGAATGCAGTGAAGTCTCTTCGCGATATCGCAGCGGAATCTTCTTTAGTTTTCTCGAAATCAGCAGTTCATCGAATCTTCAAACAGCGCCTCATATTAGAGATGAAGACTAAGAAACGCCTTTGTCTCAGTGCAATAAACGCCGCAAATCGATTGAGTATCGCTCAAAATGAACTTAAACGTGACTGAATAAGGTGAGAAATTTAAATACTCAATAAAAAAATGATTAAAAAACATTTTCTTCTTCATATTATCTGGAGCGACAAAAAAGTGGTTTCTAGATGGTTGCGATAGACAAATATCTTATTGGCAAGACCTCCGGAAGGGACATCGATTCTTTTCTCGGAGGAACTTTGGTGGCGGGTCTGTTATGTGTTTGGGTGCGTTCTATGCTGATGGTACTTTCCCCATCCAGTTCGTTTCGATTAAAATGAACTCTGTTGATTATCAACAGGTCCTCACTAAACATTTGATTTCTTTTTTGACAGATTTTTTTCTGTTGAATTCTGTTGGCTTTTATGCAGGATAATGCCTCGATACACGCTAGTTTCTCAACTAAGGCATTCCTGGCAAGCCACAACGTCGATGCCTTAGCGTGGCCAACTGGATCCCCGGCTCTGACTCCAATTGAAAACGTTTGGGGAGTTTTAGCCAAGCGTTTTCACGCAAACGGGAAACAATACAGCAACATAGAGGAGCTCAAAGCAGCCATCACTCGTCAATGGGAAAGCCTCGATGTTAGCTATCTAAAAAAGCTTTCATCATCACTTGATAATAGAGTTCATCAACTCATACTCTGCAAGGGAGCTGTAGTAGACTACTAAACTTGATTTTTTGTTTGTTCTAAAACTGTGAAATATAAATAAAGTTCACGCCGACAATGAACTGGGCTTAAGTTTTGGGACAGTACGATTTTCGAAATTTTCGAGAAACTACCTCATCTGACAAAAAGTTGCGCTAAAAAATCTACATGCGTTGTTCTTGTATGTCCTCTCGTGTGTTTATATACTTTTCAACCAAAGACATTTTTCTTAACCTAAAAAATAAAACAAAAAAATGGATGGGCTATAGTTTTGGGAAGTACTGTAGGTCAGTCGCCCAAGTAGGTTAAAAGTATCTGAACGCCGGCGTATATAGCGGCCCATTACAAGTTCAGAAGAGCTTAAATCTCAAAGGCGAAAACGCCTCGTTTTCGATTTGTATATGGTCGATAAATCTTTATTTCAAGTCTCATACTTGTATGGTACGTGAATAGGTAAACAAAGTGGATCACATGAATGAGCTCAGTTTAGGTAATACAAGCAAGTAATACTTTATGGTGATAATTTTAGAACTTTTTCGTTCCGGAAATGTTATACATAATGAAAATTTACAAAGTAACATCTCGGTATGTTTTTGTATTGTGTGCTTTTGATTTGTGAATCACTTGAATGTTGTCTTTGAAATTTTGTTTGCAAGTTTTTTTTAAATAAACACTCAAATATTCTTTGAGAATTAGGCAACAAAAAAACACTTAAAGAATTGTTTTTAAAAAAATGTTTGTGTTTTAAAAAAACCGTGAACACGACCTTAACTTTTTTACTTGAGGAGGGGATGAAATTTCAGTTTGAGACTGAAAATATTTTAAGTTTTCCGAACGGCTCATTACTGAGCAAAGTAAGTTTTTCGAAGCAGAATCTTTCTTTATCGATCCTGTATCAATGATGTCTTTGGTCGAGCCTAGTCGAGAAAAAAAGAAACAAAATAAACTGGAATTTTTCGTTGTTTTTTTTAAAAATCTAACCAAATAGACTTATTAAACTTTCAGCCGTAAAAAGATGCAGAAACCATAAAATTATCAAAAGTAAAGTAAATGGCAAAAAATCTTCATTTTAACCACTTGAGTTTACGGTTTCACCGAGGAAAACATGCAACATAGTTCTTTCGGTTTTGAAGTTTAGTCTTTGAAAACTAATATTTTAACACTCTTAAATGGAATTCCGTGCAGGAAATTTTGATATTAAAATATTGTAGGCTAATATGACATGATGTCATCCAATTCGAGTTTTTCTCTGTTGACATCAGGTCATCTCGCCGATGATCTCATCTTTTATGGATTAAAGTTGCGGCTGTTCTTGTGCTAGGATATAGGAAATTTAGTTAAAAAGAGAAAAAATCTTTCTTCTCTTTCCGTCTAACAGTCCAAGGTTTATATGATTACGCTGAAGCTTAGCCTAACTTGAGTTATCAAGGGCAATTCAGATTGTCAAGAAAAACATTTATTAAATTCTTTTTTAGGTTGTTAAATGCATAATTGTTTACAGCTGAAATTTCTTTAAATTGACATAAGAAGTGAAAGTTATATACAGAGAGAGACTACACGAACGAGAGAGGGAAAGATATCGCTAGACAGAGAAATAGAGAGGTAAACAATGAAAATAAAGAAAGGGTTGTTTTTATCAGAGGAAGAAAAGAAAGCCTAATCTTCGTATTTTTATTGGTTAACATGCAAGCTTTTCCATCACCTTCAAATGCTCAGTTACACAGTTTTAAGGCAGTGACGCCTGGTAGAGAAGACAAATTGATCAAACCATCCATCACCTTTTGCGATTGAGCCAGATTCTGTCACTCAACAAATAAAAGCAGAATAACGATAGATAATTCAGCCCAGAAAAGTTTTGAGCGAGTTAGAGAGCCATCTGACAGAATTCGCCAAAGTTCCCCACAAGATCTTTTTTTAGATGAAGACAATTGGATTTTTTTTCTCGAAAATCAGAGGAAGTAACTGCAGCTTCACCCTTAATATTTACAGAGCAATCTTTTGTTATGAATTTTTTGACCTTCTTCGTTTCATTGACTGATTTGACTTTCCGTTTCACAATAGTTGAGAACGATACGAAAACAAACCTTGCATTATTCATCAAAATTTCCATCAATAAAACCTGAAGCGAAGGTCAACATTTCGTCGTTTTTGGGAACATTTGAGATGGTTTCATTTCTACTATTAATTTCATGTGAATGGAGCTCGGGAAATAAGCAGAATGAGCAAATACAACGAAAGCGAAGTTTTGAAAATAAAATAAAAAAACTGGCAAAAACAAACCCTCAACTCAAAAAAAAACATCTCCAGTTGATTATAAGAAAACTTTTATACAATTATTTACTCATACATAATTCGGATGTGACAATGATATGAAAAAACAGTGACAAAAAATGATATTAATGACATCTAAAGCATTTGAGTCTGATCTGATCGCAACAAACTGAATCCCCAGAACAAATCAACCGGTTAAAACAACACTATAATGCATCTTGAATAGTTTTCATGTGAAGTTATTTGAAAATTGTTTTTTTGGTCTGTACAAAGTTAAAATAGTTCTCAACACAGAATCGAAATAAACTACGCAGTTCAAATGAAAAAGTTTTCCGAATTTTGAAAAGAGGAAAAAAACTAACGAAAAACGAACGTTTCATGGTGAACATATCAGTAAGAAGTCCATAACACACTTATCCAAGCTATTCCCTTATGCAGGCTACATCTATATCTCTCAATAATATCTTTGTGTTAGCTAAATTTCACCGCTTCTTTTCTCCCACTCTTTCACTTTATCTTCATCTCTATGTGTCTTTTTCTCTCTATCTCTCATTCGGTCTCTCTTACATTCTCTCACTCACTCCGTTTGTGTTTTTTCTCTTTTTCTATCTTACTCTGTCGTTCTCTTTATCTTTTTTTAACTGTCTCTCTCTTACTCTCTGTCTTTCCCTCTCTCTATCTTTGTGGCTCTCTCTCTCTCCTCCTCCTTTATTATCTCTAGTACGTCATTCCTCTTTTACCAGCTTACACGGAACCCCAAACATGCTCCAGAAGATACGTCAGTTGATAGAGCATCGAGAAGAAAAAGAGTCTCCCCACAGAAAAATAAAAGACAAGGTTGAGTTGAGAGAACCAGAGATATTGGAAAGAACAATGTGTAAGTTTGCTCATGAAAAAATTTGTTCAATAGCAGTCGTGAACAAGCTGAGTGTCCGAAAATCAAGCAAATAATCGAGACTTCATGATTTTTGTGAAAAAATTAACTTTGACTACTTTTTTCAATGATTTTTTTGAAATTTTTTTTTTAAAAAATAGGATTCATATTTGTTTTTTTTTAATGAAGCTATTACCGAAAATGATTGACCTAACCATCTCGAACAATTTTTTACGGACGCTTGGCTGTACTGCTAATCTATTCGCTTGGCTGTACTGCTAATCTATTCGCTTGGCTGTACTGCTAATCTATTCGCTTGGCTGTACTGCTAATCTATTCGAATAAATTTGCATGAATTTGACTAGGAAAACTGGTTCTCGGAAAATTTCAATGATAGAAAACTAATGAGTTATCGATATAACGGACCTTGATTTCCAAAAAAAAAAACGCTGGAGAACAAAAGCTCAAATAATGATTACATTTCAAACATGTTCTACTGAAACATTCTCCTGAATGTCGTGGTTTCGTTCGAAACTTTCTTTCCTTATCACATTCTTTCCTTATTCAAGCAAAAATGTCGGTCGCGTCCACGACTTTTCATTTTGATTCGTCTATTTTCGACTACTAACAAAGCTACTGGTATTCTACTCCAAATCCGATTCAGAGGACTCTTTGGAAATATGAGGTTGAAAAGGTGAACGGTCCTATTTGGACTCTTCAGCGCAACGCCAAAGTTGCTTATTCCTCTTCCCAAGTTAACTCGAAACCCTCTCTGTCCACCATGTTAGTGATAACATTGAACAAGTTATCCATTGGCGATAAAGGTATAAATAAATAAATAAATAAATTTGCACTTGTACATCTGGAAGAATAAGAATGGGGACACGGCAATGCAGTGTATAGGGAAGGTTCCTAGAATTTAATTCCGAAGCTAATTTTGAACATCTACAGAATTTTTGTCTGTTTTTTACAGGTTGTTTTTTTTAAGAGAACTCTTTAAAGAGAACGAAAGCTTCTATAAGAAAATTAATTTACTCGAAATATTTCTTCAAGGTATTTTTACTCTTAACTCATCTATTTAAATGATAACATTTATACAAAATAGATCTTGGTAAATCATTTTAATTTACTGTACTAATTATTTTTTTTAAACAGGAGCAAGACGAGGAATGAAATCTTCGGAACCATGGACTACTTTGATAGTTTCAGCAGGTTTTTGATTGTTGAAGGTAATCGTTTAAATTAGATTTTTCTTATGTCCCTCCTTCGCTGCTCTTTTGAGTTAGTCGTCTTTCTTGAAAAGGCCGCTCTTGGTTAATTCGACTTCCCTTCTGTTCACCCTCTCTACCTCTGTCTTCACCTAATCTTTTTACGTACACTTAATCGATTTCATCGTCTTGCTTCACTTTTTCAGAGCCCTTCCTTTAATCTCGACCTAGAATCCATGCTGATTTTTTTCAACTTTGTAAAACAATATTTTTGTCTGAAAAACATTATTGAATCATACTTCTCTTTCCACTCCTTTTCACAGATGAAAAGCTTTTCACTGTTGGAGAGGCCTACAACCCTCAAAATAATCGAGTGTGTGCTCGAGACTCCCAGGCAGCTAACAAAGCAGGTAGTAGAATCGTTCATAGAGCTTCCCATCCTGCAAAAGTCATGGTTTCGGCCAGAGTGTCCGCCCACGGAAAAACTCCTTTCGTTTTTGTCGAACTAGGCGTCAAATGTTATCAGGAAAGCTACCGCCAGCATAATCTTTAGAAGGTATTGCTATTTTGGTCTGCTTCCCATCACGGCAAGACACACACACACACGAGATTCTCCGCCTTCTCAAAAGGCTACGGGAACACAGGCAAGGAGCAAGACTTATTTTCCCGACTTCATCTCCAGCGCAGAATGGCCTTCCTCATCGCCCGATCTCAATCCAGTGAACTTTCCCGCGTGGTCCTACACTGAGAGCAAACTCGATGCTCATCCCCACTCGACTCTCGAGTCTCTAAAAAATTCCTGCAAAAAAGAATGGTCGAAGATCGGCAAAAAGTACCTTCGTCCAGGGATCGAAGCGTTACAACAGCGGCTCCGGGCCGTTGTTCGTTCGAAAGGAGACTGAATCGGAAAAATTTATGATACAGAATTTTTTAATGTGAGCTTTGAAATTTGAACACTTTTTCTCTGGAATCGGCTCATCAGTTTAAGACTACCAAACCCACGTGGTCCTTTTTTCCCTTACCGAAAAGAACCACACAAAAACTAATGGAAGACCACGCAAAACATCTTATGAAATCGATCGAGTAATTACACGCATCTCCAAGGAAAATCCAAGACGGACTGATAGCGATATCAACAGGCAGTTAATCAGTTCTACAGAGTCAACATTAGTTTTTGTGATTTGATGAATGGCTAATTGACATTACTAATGATTTAGATGTCCAATTTTATTATAAAACTTCGACTGCGTTAATTTGGACTATTCGGACGCAGACCGGTGGAAAAACTGCATGATCTCTGAGAGAAACGAACAGGTGCGCTTTTAGTGGGCTAAGGACCACCTTCACTTGACTTTTCGAGACTGGTCTGATGTCCTCTCGAGCGAAGAGAGTGAATATATTCCGATAGGAACTGACGATATACAACATATTAGAAGACCTATAGATTTGCGACACTATCCTAAGTATAAGACTTCATCTGTCAAATATGGAGGAGGAAGTCCCATGATTTGGGGCGCATTCCATGCTGGCGGTGTCGGACCATTGTATAAGATTGAAGGTATAATGTGTAAATTACGTCATCTGGATATTCTGAACAACAGAATTTCAGCTTATGGACGTGCTAACTTGGCTCGAGGATGGTCGTTCCAGCAGGATAATGACCCGAAACATACTTCGCTATTGGTCGAGAAATGGTTCGGTCAGAACGAGTAAAGCTCCTGGACTGACCTAGCTGGTAACCTGATTCAAATTCAGTTTATCACTTGTAGGAAGAGCTTGAAAGAGCATTCCAAGGCAAATCCTCGAGAAGTTGAACAGAAAAATTGGAGAAAAACTTGAGCAAGCTTAGAGATCTCTCAATAGCGACTCTGGCGAATATAATAGTCGCGTCTAGATATAGTGCCGTTATAGAAGCATAGAACATGGCAACTCAGTATTGACTATATTATAATAATATATAATATTATTAATGTTTAAGGTCATTGATAGTTCGTTATATTTTGTTGTTTAACGCGGTGCGAAAATAGCACTTTTGACATTTTTGTGAAATAGTAAATATCAAAAGTTGTTTGTTTGTTCTACCTTGCAAAGTCAGGTCCATTATTATTAATATCTTTTTTGATGAGTGAAAGAATCGTTGAAAAAAATCAGCCACGCGTTCAATTTCTGCTTTAACTAAGTGAACATTCGTGGACCTAGCTCGTTTTCTGCGACATAGTTTTTCTAAGTGTTAAAAACACAGAAGAAATTAATAGGTCACACAGGAGAGCGCGAGCTCACTGTTTCGGTTACAAAATCAGTCTAAAACTACGAAGTTAACAACCAGCGATGCGAGAGAGCGAAAAACATCGTACAAAGTTGGAGAAGAAGAGAATTCATATGGCAGCCAATAGTGTGCGAAATGTTTACAGTCCGCAATCAGTAACAGTCCGTTAAACTTAAGAAAAAAAACAGGAAAATGCAAAGGCTTACAGCAAATTTTCTGAGAAAAAAACGCGAAAATGTGCTTTTCAAAGTCATTCGAGCTTGATAACGCATAAAAATTACCTGAGATCGAATTCTTAGTCAGGAATTAGGAACAAAATTGTTAAAGGTTTCTTCTTGAAAGTTATTCTTTTGTATTTAAAATTCTATACAACATATTAGAAGACCTATAGATTTATACAACATATTAGAAGACCTATAGATTTGCGACACTATCCTAAGTATAAGACTTCATCTGTCAAATATGGAGGAGGAAGTCCCATGATTTGGGGCGCATTCCATGCTGGCGGTGTCGGACCATTGTATAAGATTGAAGGTATAATGTGTAAATTACGTCATCTGGATATTCTGAACAACAGAATTTCAGCTTATGGACGTGCTAACTTGGCTCGAGGATGGTCGTT
Organism: Allodiplogaster pararmata; assembly: GCA_964056735.1. Lineage (NCBI taxonomy): Eukaryota > Metazoa > Nematoda > Chromadorea > Rhabditida > Diplogasteridae > Allodiplogaster > Allodiplogaster pararmata. Next base: position 240,030 of record OZ057408.1, on the reverse strand, counting down.
CCAGCAGGATAATGACCCGAAACATACTTCGCTATTGGTCGAGAAATGGTTCGGTCAGAACGAGTAAAGCTCCTGGACTGACCTAGCTGGTAACCTGATTCAAATTCAGTTTATCACTTGTAGGAAGAGCTTGAAAGAGCATTCCAAGGCAAATCCTCGAGAAGTTGAACAGAAAAATTGGAGAAAAACTTGAGCAAGCTTAGAGATCTCTCAATAGCGACTCTGGCGAATATAATAGTCGCGTCTAGATATAGTGCCGTTATAGAAGCATAGAACATGGCAACTCAGTATTGACTATATTATAATAATATATAATATTATTAATGTTTAAGGTCATTGATAGTTCGTTATATTTTGTTGTTTAACGCGGTGCGAAAATAGCACTTTTGACATTTTTGTGAAATAGTAAATATCAAAAGTTGTTTGTTTGTTCTACCTTGCAAAGTCAGGTCCATTATTATTAATATCTTTTTTGATGAGTGAAAGAATCGTTGAAAAAAATCAGCCACGCGTTCAATTTCTGCTTTAACTAAGTGAACATTCGTGGACCTAGCTCGTTTTCTGCGACATAGTTTTTCTAAGTGTTAAAAACACAGAAGAAATTAATAGGTCACACAGGAGAGCGCGAGCTCACTGTTTCGGTTACAAAATCAGTCTAAAACTACGAAGTTAACAACCAGCGATGCGAGAGAGCGAAAAACATCGTACAAAGTTGGAGAAGAAGAGAATTCATATGGCAGCCAATAGTGTGCGAAATGTTTACAGTCCGCAATCAGTAACAGTCCGTTAAACTTAAGAAAAAAAACAGGAAAATGCAAAGGCTTACAGCAAATTTTCTGAGAAAAAACGCGAAAATGTGCTTTTCAAAGTCATTCGAGCTTGATAACGCATAAAAATTACCTGAGATCGAATTCTTAGTCAGGAATTAGGAACAAAATTGTTAAAGGTTTCTTCTTGAAAGTTATTCTTTTGTATTTAAAATTCTCCCTACTTTTTTGACTCATGAACCGTGAAAAAAAGAAAAAAATTCCCTGTACTTTTTTATCACAATATTGTCTTCAAGTTCATAAGCAAAGTTTTTTTGCGTCCGGCTGGTGTGTCTAGCAACAGTGTGAAGAGTCATATCCATGCAAGAGCACTAAGAACATTCTTTCACCCCCTTGGTTCAGGTAAATACGAGTGGTGTTCCAACTTGCAACTCTTCTCACAATATTCGAGCACATTATGTCACGCCCGAACTATAGCGTAAGCTTCTTTTTTTTTAAATTTAAACTGCTCTCTGGCTCTGACAGCAAATCTGTTCCCCTGTTAATTTTTGTTGGAAACGCACAACTTTTTCAACTAGTTTCGATACCCAGTTAGAAAAGATAAGTTGGTCCGGATTGGGTCTGCCTCTCCTACTATGTAGTATCACTTTACCCTGTATTTCCCCTTTTATACATAGTGTTATACAGTTAAAGTAGAGGCGCTATTAAATAGGTTTGTCCAGGTTTTTTGGGTACTAGAAAAACTGTCAATTAATGAACAGATATGTTCATTTAAGCCTGATTTTCGGTAGTAATGAAAAAAAAGCCCTGGAAAAGGATGAAATCATGCGCTCGTTAAAATAGTTCTTAGCAGAAAAAATGATAAAGCTCTTGCGGTATAGGCACATGTATGGGAGAAAACTGAAGCAAGGTTCTCTTTATCTGAGGATTAAGGTTCTCTTTATCTGAGGAAACTAACCGTCAAAGTTAGCCTGATCAAATCCAATTTTAAGCAGAATTTGGACAGCTTAAGGCCCTCCACGGAAAATCTTATCCGAGAATTCCACCTCTAATTTTAACGTCATCGCTACACCAGGAACCTGAAAATAAAAAAAAAATCATGTGAAAACTCTATGTCTGAGGAATCATGTCTTAGAAAAGTGTGGGTTTTAATGCATTACTTGTGTTGTGTTCAGTCTTTCTCCATTTTTCAGATTCTGAAAACTAGTCTGGTGAAAAGCTATCGGAAATAATTGCAATCCTTAACTCAAATTTTTAACTTGAGAAGGTATGTTTATTAAATTACTGAAACAGATATTTTTTTGCATTAAAATTCTGTATGATCCTCAAAGGATGCCTATCCCACAGCTATCCCTAATATTCAGCTGAAATATAGAATAATAAAAAATAACAAATGAAATTAACTTTTAGGATACACAATATAGATATTTTGAAAAAATTGGCATATTGATAACTGTCTGAAGTCTGAATTTTTTCAGAAAAATTGCGATTTCTTCGCGTGTACCTACTTAAAAAATTATTCTATAAACCAATCGCTTTCCTCTTTGAAGTTCAAATTATGGTGCTCAAATTGATATTTGTTTTTAAGATGCATGTAAGTGGAGACGCTCGAATGTAAGACTTACATAGATTCGTTACGGATTTAAACATAAATTTGTTTTGAATGTTTGACAGCCTAAAAAAAGTTACTAAGAACAAAAAATAATTCGAACCGATTTCTGAGTAGTACAAAGATTATACTTTGTTAAGTTTTTGAAACATTCACTCATATTCCGAATAATGTATCGATACATTATGAAAATTAATGAGAGAAAAGATTTTAAGTACTATCGATCAATGTGTTCTTTTTCTGTAAATTTTTTTTCCTACGTTCCGTAGGTCAAAAGAACTATGACATGGGTGATGTGAACAGTATTGTAACCGCTGATATCTTCGCATTGAAAACCATCAAAATATTGCGCGATTTGACATAGACTCTAGCCCCTTTCTTTCTTCAAAAGTCAAAAAGTGCCCAAGTTTTTAAATATAAAAGTTCATTCGCTTAAATGTTGGGAATGTTCGAGTTCCTAACTTAAAATTGATATATTAGACGTTGCAATACTAAGGTTGTCATCATCCGAGTACAGAAGCGCAAGGGCACGTTCTCGATTATTCCTCACAAAACATGTTAATTTATGTTTTGAAATTTCCACCCAAACTTGAAATCCGAAAAAATTAATCAGAAACTTATTTTGCCATGCAGCAATGAAATTCCATACAGAATTATGAACATGGAATGAAGAATATGCTTATTTTTTCATGTAGAATATGATCTTTTTTTTTTCTCGAGTGACCTAATTATTCTTTTAGAGAAGTTTAACGGTCTATGTATTCAAGATCTGAAGTCTTCACCTGCATCGAATTCAATCTGAACGGAATTAGAAAATGTATGTACATAGAGTCGACCGCCTAACACAGTGGAAACTAGAGTGAGTACAACCCTTTCTTATTAGACTGCATCTGCGCTCCAAATATAGCCATATATCCCAATGCTTTTATCTGGAATGACTTTTCCCCATCTTTCGATGTCTCTCAACTAATTTCCATCCACAAGAACAACCCCCGAATGAACGAACGGCTCCCTAATCATTCTAATACTCTTTTCCCTACAGTCTGGCTCACTCCCCTTTCGTAATGGCTCTCGCTTCCTATAACTTTCTATCTTTTTGTTCCATCACTTCATGTCTTACATTTTCTCTCTCTTTCTTTTTTCTCTCTGTCTGCCTGTCTCTCTCACTCCGTATTTTTCCTCTCTGTCCTTCGTAATCTCTCTTTTTTCATTCTCTCTCTCGTTTTCTCTTAATCTCTTTCTGGGTATTTTCATTCTCATTCTCATTTTCTCACGCTCTCTTATCTCCCCCCTTTCTTTCTTTTACTTGTGTTTTGTACTCCAATACTCTCTCTTTGCTACAATTTGAATTTGTCACCTTGCACTATCTGCTGAAATTCTTCATTTCCCCTCAAATAGCTCCCATGTCTTCCGCTTACTGTCTTACTCTAACACTTCCATGAGTGAAGAGGAAGCCATCTCGACAATATTGCAGAGAGGGCGGGGGTATCCTGGTGCTCTCCCGACGCGTCTCTTCCTCTTTTCTCTCTCGGTCTCTTTCCACCTAATGGTTTCCCTATCCCCATCTCTATTTCTTCCATACTGTCTCTAATTCCCGCATGTTGCTCACTCCACCTCTTCCTCTTACAACCTCTCCTGCCCCCTTCCAATCCCATTCTTGTGAGATAGACTCCACCCCACTCTCTTCTCTACTTTACTTCCATATCTACAGTAGTTACTTCATTTTCTTCTCTAGGAGTGAGTTGCCCAAGACTTATTCCACTGTATCGGAAGAAGGCCCTACCTCAGTGAAAAACGATCAAGTCATTGTTTTATCATTTCTTCATCCCAGTCAATCCACAAGAATTTTGAAGCTTATAGCTCAGAACTCTCTACTCTCAAACTAACTTGTCCGGTCTGTCTCTGATTCTAATCCAAAAGTGATCACAATGCTGCCGTTGCGTCAGCTCTCCGCACTAGATGCAACTTCCCTCTTCTGGAGCAGTTTCTTGCTACCACGGCCTTGCATCGCTTCCTCCTCTTCCTTTTCTAACTCGTCATTCTCGCAACCTCTTCTGCTTCCCAGTATGTCACCAGACTCGCATTCTCCATCGCCTCCCATCATCAGCGTAGAGATGTCGACGCGGGCTGCAGGGAACATACAAATGCAGCCAAGTCTCGCACAAACGTGTAAGTGCACGAGAGGAAGCAAGGAAGTGTTCGAGATACAAAAAAGCATAAATGAGGGTTTCCTTTCGGTCGAATCACACCGCTTTACCACAAGAACAGACAAGAAATGTTGAGGCTACAGTTTTTACTACATTTGATTCACTGTTACTCCTTCAACTTCCCTCCTTCATCATTGAATATTGTAAATACTTGAAGAAAAAAACAGCAGCTCAAAAAAAGGAATCGCGTTGTCTGAAGCCTTACAGCTAACCCATCCTCTTAACTTTAGCTGCACCAATCGAGTCTTGTCCTGGTCTCATTGTCTTATCCGTATCCGTGGCTGCTCGCAAATTTTGCACTGTCATCTGCTGCAAGGAAACAGGATTTGAGGCTGACACCAAGTTGGAGGTTGACCATATAAAAAAAACGATTTTTTTGAGAAGTGAACTATATACGCATTAACTTCCAGGAATTTTTTCCCCTCCCTCTACCTATCATTGAAACATAGTAGCCTGAAAGGGTTCACAGGCAAAATTTTCGATCAGTGTTTGAGTAAGGTTTCATATTCATTTGGGAACCTTAGCGGTTAAACTGTAACAAAGTATTAAGAGTGAAAAACAATGGAAATATATTATTTTTGCATTTCATTATCCATGTTCTCCCATTCGTGTTACTTTAGAATAAAAGAGAAATCAAAGTTGCTAAAGATTGTTTAGCGCATCAATCGAGAAAAAACGGCTTGAGAATTTTCAGCAAATTCTCGATATATTTTTCAACTCAAACTATTTTTTTTGTGTGCGAAAGGGAGCCCATAAAACGAATTGGTTCCATCGCAGTCCATAGAGTGGAATAGTTTTACCGCAAAAAAATTGGTCAATTCTCTACATGATATCTTCTCCCTAAGACCGGTTTATAGTCCATTTGATATTAAGAAGGAGCAAGAAATGGTGAGGTGTTTGATCACCCCACCATTTCTCCTGATATATTTGTCCTAATCCTCGAGAATTGAATGTTGCCATTCCGTCACGAATTAATACGTGATTGAGTTTCACAGATCCTTTTTGAAAACAATCCAGGATTGCTTTTAGTTGTCCGAGACACTTCTACTGGCTTGCCGGGTTAGTCCAGACGGAAATTACGAGGACGGCATCTTCCTCCGTCAAGTTCTTTGCGGGGAAGAGATCGTCGTGAGGGCAAGTTCAATGGAGATCTCTTCAGGTAGATCCGAAAACAATACTGCTTTCAAAAAACGATCCAAGTTTCTCATCAAAGATATGCTTTAACAATTTACAGTGTACATATTCTTTGAAAGTCAATCCGGTACTATATATATTATATTTATAAAAAAACCTTTTGAATAAGATTCGAATAATAAAAAACCTTAGTGTTTTCAGAACGATAAATTTTCTACTTCCTTTTCGGTGAATGAGGTGTAGAGGACAGAATTCTTGAGATGGTTATTTTTGTTGGTAGAACTCACTATTCAGATTGTTCACAAAACTTTCATAATATTCTTAATACGAAGTTGATTTTCCTGGCTAGTGTAACTAAGTGTATATGAATACTGGAATGAGCAAAGAAGTCTGATTAGATTAAAGCTTCAGTCAATTCACGCAGTCAATGTTTTTCTTGTGAAATCTACCACTTTTGTACAAATAATTTTTTGTCATTGAAGGTTTCGTCTTGGGCTCAGGCTCTTGTTTTAATAAAAAAATGTTTTAACAAAAAGCTCTTAATAACGGTTTTTCAAATCTTCTAACTTTCATTATCGAATCATTTTTCAGTGTACATAAAAAGCAATCACGTGTTTTGATTTCATTGAAATGAGCAGCAACTACTGAATGCTTTAATTTGTTACCTCTTTTTTGACATCAATTACATAAATCAGGCTTTAACTTCTCTGTTT
>OZ057408.1:129688-233400 GCA_964056735.1 Allodiplogaster pararmata | reverse complement strand
TTTCTTCTTCATCTGTGTTTTGCTGCAAGATCGTCTCCACTGTTCTCGCGAATTGACCGCAAGCGTGGTTTGTCACGCAAATGATCATCACTTTTTGGCCCTGTTTGGCCGCTTCTAGCGCTAGGACTGCACTAGTCCAGGTTTTGCCTGTTAATATAGAAGAGATGAACGAAAATTTTCAATAAAGAAGTGAAGAACCAAAATTTTCAATATATAGGTGATAGAATAACAGAGAGCAAGAGTTAATGATGAATCAAGACATAATAATAGTATTGTCCATGGCAGCGTCCATTATCAATATCGTTTTAAGTGAAAGAGTTGCATGTTTTATGTTACGCTAGTTTCGAGTATCTTCTAATGCGGGTGTTACATTCTGTGTTCTAGTAGAACGTAGGTTGTAAGTATGGGTTCGCTTTGTAAGTTCTTCAGTTCTTTCTCTATTGGGATGTTCTCCATGGTTGTACCCTATTGGGCTTGTTGCGGCTGTCGTTAATTCTTCTTCTTCTGATGGTAACCAATTTTGGGTCAAAGCGGGACCCGACAACTCGAAGCATTTCTTAACTTGGTTGTGTTCCAGTTCAGTAGCACTTACTGAACTAATGTTAGTACTTGACGGACAACGCACGATTGACATAGAATCTGCCGGAGCAGTAACTTGGTTGTGTTCCAGTTCAGTAGCACTTACTGAACTAATGTTAATACTTGACGGACAACGCACGATTGACATAGAATCTGCCGGAGCAGTAACTTGGTTTTGTTCCAGTTCAGTAGCACTTACTGAACTAATCTTAGTACTTGGCGGACAACACACAATTGACATAGTGATATAACGATGCTTTCTTAGTTTGACTGACCGGTTCTCCATGAACCACGGTCCTTCGGTCGGCTCTCCTCGGGCGGGAACGATGCCGCTTCTCCAGCGTCCACTGGGTATTCCTCCATCGACCGGGTTACTTCTTTGACGGTGCTCTGGTGCCGTCGGGCAACTTCTGAATTAAGCTTTTACCTTTATTCCTACAACTGACCGGTTATTCCCAAACTCGCGGTCCTTCGGTCGGATCTCCTCAGGCGGGAACGATGCCGCTTCTCCAGCGTCCACTGGGTATTTCTCCATCGACCGGGTTACTTCTCTGACGGGGGGCCATTGCCGTCGCGCTGACTAGAGCTCTGCTGGCTCTTCTCTTGCTTCCTTTAACAAGCATATTCCTACTTTTCCCCCCCGGGAGACCGGTGATCAGTCGGTCTCCCGTTTTTTGTGTTTTTTTTATTATATTTTTATTATTTTTAATAATAGAGTATTTTGTTAAACATATTAATAACATCAAAACATCGAATGAATTAAACATATTAACGAAAATGAAAAGAGAAAAACAACGGAGCAGTAATCAAATGAAACTTTAGAGTATTGAGATTTCTGACAGAAGAGAAGAAAAAATGGGGGGATTAAAGAGAGAAAAAAAAAGGGAGAGAAACCATGACTTGGAAACGGAGAATAGTGTGGAAAAAAAAAGGAGGGGTTGAAAGAGAGAGAGAGGCGGTGACTGACCTATTCGCGACTAGGTCAGCCACTCGCTGCTACCAGTGAGGGAAGTGTGCGTTTCGGCCCCAATGTGAATGTACCCCGGACACAAACAAAGTATTCAATGATCCATTTATTGGCTTTTAAGGCATGTGCATCGTTACGGCGAAATAGAAATGGGGGAGGGGTCAGTCACGGGCTCGGTCCACTGATCGGGATCTCGTTGGGTAAAGTCTCTGTCATCCTCTTCCACTGGCTTTTATAGACCGCATAATGGGGCGTGGCGTCTCGTATGGGCGTGGCATCTCATATAGGCCTCAGAATAGGTCGACCATCTCACAGGAGAAAGGTGGCCCCTCCGATGGAAGGTGGCCCAATAATCTGAGTCAATTGATTATCGAGGTTTCTAGCAAATACTTAAACTTATTATATGAGCAATTGAAAAATTCCTCGGGTAGCTCATTCCACATTGTTTGACTCATTGACGATTCCATCTGCTTCAGCTCCTAAGAAAAAGCTTTACTATTTAGACTATGAGAAAACAAACTTTGAGCTTGCTGTATATCTGATTTCATCTTATGATTGGACCCAACTTCTCTCCTTTTCCGCCGACCCTAACAATCTTTATGATACCTTCCTTTCAATAATGCTTGACATTATAAGTCAAGCAGTGTCTAGATGTTGTGTTCCATCTAAGAAGACTTGTTATTCTCGAGATAGTTGCATTGTTGCGTAAATGCCGTAAGCTTTATAAACGTGCTTCCAAAATAGGATATCGTTCATATTTCAAACACTTAATCAAGTTGCGTTATGCTATTCGCAAGTTTCAAGCCAAACAAGAATCTGAGATTGCCTTATCGAAGAACAAAAGGCGATTCTTTTCTTTTGTGAATAATAAACTTAAACCATCAACTTCTGTTGGACATATAAAAGACCCATTGAATCGAATGATAGTTGAAACAGACCCCGAAAATGCCGAAGTACTCGCTAGAATGTTCTCATCCTCTTTCACCGAGAAACCGCATAGGGAAGTGAACAGTCCAATCTCCTACACTGACGCCACTATTGATTATATAGAGATAACTCCATTGATTGTTTATCATGTCTTGTCTAAGCTCAAAAATGTCAATTCTATGTCCCCTGACCATCTTCCGTACTCATTTTTGAAAGGATCGGCTCAAGCTATAGCTACACCTCTTTCAATTTTCTTCAATAGTTTTCTTCTTCATGGAAATTGTCCTGATATTTGGCGGCAGGCTTTCGTGAAACCGTTGTATAAACGTAAGGGTTCCGTACAGGATGCAGCTAACTATAGACCTATTTCGTTGACTTGTTGCTGCAGCAAAGTATTTGAAAGAATATTGAGCACGTCACTGCACACTTACCACGAGGCCAATGCTCGTTTAAGTCCTCACCAACATGGTTTCCGTTCTAGAAAGTCCTGCTCTTCAGCTCTTTTGACTTCCTTGTCTGTTTGGTACAAAGCACTCGATGTATCTTCTTCTGCCTATGTTTCTTGTGTTTTTATCGACTATAGCAAAGCGTTTGATACAGTACCCTTGAACCGTCTAATGCAGAAGTTGTCAGCCTATGGTATATCTGGTTGTCTTTATAAATTCATTTTTTCTTATCATTCTAACAGGAAACAATGTGTAGTTGTTAACGATTCATTCTCTAATAGTTATTCAGTTGGATGTGGGGTCCCGCAGGGATCTGTGTTGGGTCTATTGCTTTTCTTGCTTTATATAAATGATTTACCCAGTGCTTTACCGAAAGATGTTTATTGCACGTTGTATGCTGACGACGCTAAGCTTTTCACACTTAACATTTCCGGTCTACTGCAAACAGCTTTGGATTCAGTATCTCAGTGGTCTGATGAATGGGGACTTACTATATCGAACAGTAAGACAATTGCTATGCAAATAGGAAGGGATCATCCAGATGTCAACTTTGATCTCAATTCTTCACCGATTTCGTTCACTTAATCATTTCGTGATTTAGGAGTAACTATCTTCAACGATCTCTATTTTGAGGAACATGTGAATCATATCTGTAATAAGGCTTTTTCTATTTCTTATCTCATTCTGAGATCTTTTCGTACAAAAAATGTTGCAATTCTCATGAAGCTATTTTGTACTTACGTTAGACCTATCCTGGAGTACTCCAGTGAAGTCTGGAATACTATTGACTTAACGCTAAGTAAGAAAGTAGAGTCTGTCCAAAGAAGATTTACTAAGCGTGTTTTTAATAGAGCAGGAATTAGTTTATCTTACGAAGGAAGACTGAATTGGCTTGGCTGTGAAAGTCTTCAAAGATGCAGACTTATTAACGATGTGTTCACTTTGCATAGAATAGTGTTTAAAAGATTAGATATCACTTGCCCAGATTTCTTACCAATGTCTCACTGTACTAGGACTAGAGGACATCATTGGAAGCTTTTGTTGCCTTTGTGCCGCACAAACAGATACAAGAAATTCTTCACAAATAGAGTTGTGAATAATTGGAATTCTCTTCCTTCTCATTTTTCAATATGAATGCATTGTCAGCTAAGAAGTTTCTATTCCAGTACTTAAATTAGAATCCTGATCATTTATTGGCTGTTGTTCATTTTAAAATATTGATTACCATGTTGTAATCTCTCACCATCCGTTGTATGTCTGAACCATTACAACTGGAATAAAGAATAATAAAGACTCGATATGGTAAAAAATTCTTGAGCTTATTTTTGTTTACAGACCGGCAAAAACAATTTGAATCTATGACCTCTGGTGAAACGATTCCTGGGTGCGAATTAAGGTAGCTCCCTGATGTCTTTAGATTACCAACAACAGATTTGTAAATAGTCTGCAAAACTATTGCTTTTCTACGTGAATATAAAGTCCTTCCGTTTAGAAATTCAAGTCTTTGTTTATAAGATGGTATATTGTATTGTGAACGTTTAAATATTAAGCCGGTGAATTGGTTTTGGATTTTTCTAGTTTTTTAATGGAAGATATGTCGCTAGGACTCCAAACCTCAGAAGCGAATTCTAGGATGGGTCTAACGTATATATTAAACAGACTAAATAGAAGATGCTTGTTTCGTGTTTGGAAAGAACGAAATATCAGAAAACTTATAGATCTGGCTTTGTTACAAATGTTAGAGATATGATATTTAAAGCATAATTTAGAATTGTATACTACGCCCAAGTCACGGAAATAAGAAACCTCAGGTAGTTCAGAATCATATAGGGTCAACTAGCAAGAAGGATGGGATTGTCCTATCCACATGAATACCGTTTTAGTGGTCGAGATAGAGAGTCCCCACATTTTAGACCAGTCGGCAAGAGCATCTAAGCCTTGCTGAAAAAGATGATGATCACCATTAGAATAAAGCTTAGCATCATCAGCATAAAGAGAGCAATGAATACGGGAAGGGAGGCACTGCGGTAAGTCATTTATGTTAAGAAGAAAAAAGAGTGGACCTAAGAAAGACCCTTGGGGCACTCCAGAAACAACTGTCGAAGGTTCTGCTGAATGACTGTTGTTGATTACAACGCTTTGTGACCGTTCATTCAAAAATGATGAGATCCACCTAAGAAGGCACCCAGAAACACCGTAATACGATAACTTTTACAAAGTAGTTCTATTGGAATGGAATCAAAAAATTTTTTGTAGTCAACAAAAGCAGCTGTTATGTAACTGTTTTGCTAAGGCTACGTGAAATTCCGTGAGAGTAGAAAGAAGAGCTGATGAGCAAGAGCGCATACTTCGAAATCCATGCTGAATAGGTGTAAATAGCTCGTGATTTTCAAGATAATCAATCAGTGAATGACGTATTATTTTCTCAAATACCTTGCTGGTGCAACAAGTTAGAGAAATTGGTCGATAATTGTTAGGGTCATTTAACCTTCCCTTGCGTTTGTATACTGGTTTCACAATGGCATGTTTCCAGAGTGATGGTGTAACTCCATGTAGAAGAAAGCTGTTGAATAAAATAGAGAGAGGCAAAGAAATCGCACAAGCAGTGCCCTTTAGAAATGCATATGGAATACCATCGGGTGATGTAGAGTTTCGCGATGGAAGTTTCTTTAAATAGCTGTATAAAATTGAAGGGTCAATATCAACGAAATCAATAGAAGGTAGTAGTCCTTATTGTTGAGATTAATGGTTGATCTAAATGATATTGATTGAAAGAAGAAGAGAAAACTTGGTTGAAGACTGATGCTTTCTCAAAGTCATCAGTTACAGTTTCTCCTGATTGAGGGTCTTTAAAACAACAAATGGAATAATCTGTTTTCAGTTTTTTTTATTTACGAAAGAATAAAAGCGGCGGGGACCAGCCTTAGCAATAGAAGCTTCTTGTTTAGAGTTATAGAGCCGAATTTCTTTTCGAAGTAGTCTAGAGACCCGTTTATAAGGATTCAAACCTGTAAAATGGGCTTTCTTGTATAGTCTTCTACTCTTCCTAAGAAGCCCGTGAATTTTCGAAGTGTATTTTAGTTTCGGACAACTTTTATAGGCTTTCGAAGGCACAGTTTTCTCTATGATTTGTTTCACAATTTCACAAAAAGCTTCATATAGAGCGTCAGGGTTATTGCTAAAACTCAATACACCAACCCAATCAAACCCACTTATCAACTTTTCAGCGAGAATGAAATTGGCATTCTGAAAGTTCAAAAAATCTTTTGTGGTTGGTTTGGGCTTTGAGGATAATATTTCGTAATAAACCAGGCAGTGGTCTAAAGAAGGTAGTGGAGGAATAGTGTGGCAGTTGATTATATGGGAGGCATGGCTAGATAGTACCACATCCAAACATTTGTCTGACCTAGTAGGGCTGCGAACGTGTTGGGTGAGTCTAGCAGATAAGCAGAAGGACAGGAAAAGAGATGCTGGATGAGAATCAGAAACTTTAATCGTCGTAAGATCCCAGTCTATTTGATTACAATTAAAATCACCTACGAGAACAAAAGGTAAATTGTTTTCATTGATTTGAGAATCCAGGAAATTTAGACAGTTCTGAAATTCCACACATGAACACCTAGGGCTGCGGTAGACAACAGTTGATAGAAAACTAGGTTTACTTATAATTTTGCAAGTTACTAGTTGACAGAATTCAGAGAAAGATGCTGAAGAAACAAGAGTGGAATCGAGGTTCTTAGAGACCATTAGGGCGACGCCGCCGCCTGGACTAACTGAGATTCTATCGCTACGAAACACATTGAAATGGCCGTTAACAGATAAAATACTATTTGTGGTTTTGTCACCATTAGCCCATGTTTCAGTGCAGCAAATAATATCTAAACTATGCTTCGACACTAAAAGTTCTACCAAATCCCTTTTATTTTGAATCGAGCGAAAATTTACTAGCATGCATGAAATACTCAAGAGGTTTTCTATGCAACTTGTTGGTAAGAAGGGAATAGTTGCCTGAACGGGAGTATCCTATTTTTGAAATTCGCCAGAGTCATGGCTACCAGTGTTCCTTTGAACAGTGTTAAACGTAGTAACTGACTCATTTTCCGATTCACTTTCTTGGCTTTCTTCAGAAACGACTGCGAGGTGGGACGATCTTCTTCCCCTGTGGATGGTCGCTCCGACTTGTTAAGCTATTCTAATAATTACCTGTAGATACCTATTTTCTGAAAAATTTCTCATTTTGGGCGGTTGTTGTGCCTTTCTGTCCGTGTACTACATATATGATGGTTAGGCTTATGGAGGACTTCCGTAGCCGTTTTCCGATGACTAGAATTGAAGAAAATTCTGGGAGTATTTGCGTCTGGGCTGGGAGTATGGTTTTAGAACTTTTTGATATTGTTGATTGAGCGTTGGGGGAGTGGACGAGGATTTTTGAGCAGGACGACCCGTTCATCTCTAACAACATACATATCTCAGTTCACCTGCTTCCACATTTTTTCTTTTTTCTTCTTCTTTTTTTTCCAGCCGCCCTGCTTCTTTTCGTGCAGCCGTCTCTTGGATGATTTGCTCTGGCGTCAGATCTGAGACCTAGTGGTTTGTTGCGTCGAGCTTGCGCCAGAAACATGTCTCTGAGAGGGTTGGAAGTAAACTGGATTTTTAATACACGCGTTGCAGAGTTCCCATGTCTGCGAGTACTGATTTGACCCGAGTGTAGAGAGGAAATCAGTTGTCCGTTATCAGACGTTTGGATGATGAAGGCAATCAACTTCATGTCGTTATCCTCAGTTTCTTCATTGGTGCCGAGCTCTGGAAACCCTTTAAAGACGGCTCTGCATGATTTTTCTTCATATATATTTCTCTCAGTAACCCCATTAGCTACAGCCGAGGCTATTTCGGCATACGTCGGGACGCGGTTGGAAGTGCTTTTCGGATCTCTGTCAGACGCTATTTCGAGTGAATTCTTACTAGGTTTTGTCGTTTTCGTCACGGATATGAGCTCTCCAACTGTTCTGAGAAGAGATGTTATACCTGTCATTAGATGATTCATCATAGCGGCCTGGTTTCCCACTATAGCTTTAATGTCATTTACTGAATTGGTATTATCATTCTGAATGTTTCTCATTACATTGAGTAGTTCGTTCTTCTGAGCGTTCTTCTCGTTATTCACTTCTGGAGTCAATAAACGAGCTGAATCTGGCGTCTCCTCTGCAGACGCCTGCTTCTTTTTAACTTGTTTCTCTTTTCTCGCGTTGGCCATTTCGAGAAAATCAATGGAAATCAGCGAAAAAAGAGAAGGGAGAGAGAGAAGAAAGAAAAGGAATGACCGCTTACTGGCTCTTTTGATCCCTCACTGTCTAGTGATGAGATGGCTTACTCCCTGCCTTTTCCCAGTAGTTTGTCGAGTGTGCTCCGCAGGTGGTAAGATCGAACGGCAGAGCACAAGTATCAACTCGCCGCTAGGAAGAACAGTCCCGGCCCTGCTGTCCGGGAACAACTCTAGCAGAGAGGAAGGTGGAAATGAAACAGCCAGGAGTCAGAGAGCGTACGTAAGCGACCGTTCACAGACAGAAGAATGAGACAGAATGAGTTCATAAGAGTTCACTGTGAGTTCATAACTACTACTTCGTCTATCTCAACAATGAGGCACTTTAGTGTAGGGGTGAGTGTGCTCGACTGTGAGTAGCTTGGTGAGAGTTCGGACTCGCTCTGATGAGTGATTTTTGCCAAATTTTATTATTACATAAGAAAATTGTTTTTACATAAAAAAACGCTTAGGCTTTGGCTTTAATCTACTTAAGCCAGGAAAAAGTTGGCTTTAATCTACTTAAGCCGTCTAAAGATTTTTTTCTCAGAAAGAGATTTTCTTAATGAAAACTCCCTCTCCCTTGCCCTCTTTAGGGCCCCCTTTCCCTCCCCCTCCCCCCCTAGGACCCCTACCCCCTACCTTCGCTTAGGTAGGGCCCTCTTCCTCCCCCCTTCCCCCTTTAGGGCCCCCCTCCCTTCCCTGCTTAGGTAAACCCCCCTCCCCCTCCCTCCTTTTCTTCCGCAAAAAATTATAAAGATAATTCAAAAAGAAAGGAAAAGAAAAGAAAGAGAAAGAAAAAAATAAAGAAAAATAACAAGTAAGAAAAAATTTTTAATAGAGCCAGGCCGTGTTTTAGGGCAGCTAAGCGATTTGGGCAGAGTGGCAGAGGCCGCAGAGCGTACTGCAAAATTTTACAAGTTTACTAATTTGCTTCAGCTAACCTAACCACATTCATTTTCGGGGCCATTACTAAAGCACGCCATGCACGCCAAATTATTACTTAGGCACGCCAACACGGGAGAAATTCTAATAATTCTAAACCGAAAATTTATACATCGTCAATGGTTTATTAAACTTTCGCACGTATGCTGCTTGATATGGCATGATATTATAGGAGAAATTTCATATTTTTTTGAGGAAATTAATTATAGTGTGGAAAACATTAGTGCGTCAAACACTCTTTCTCTCTTTCCCGAGCGTTGGCGTGCATTAGTAATGATTTGGCGTACATGGCGTGCAAGCGTGCGTGGCGTGCTTTAGTAACGACCATTTTCGGTGTTGGTCAACCGTCACATTGTGCGCACTTTGTTAAAGGCCCTTCACTGCTCCGAAAATCTGTTTATTCCAACAAAAACAACAGAATCAGAAAACAATTTCTCTGAAGAATTCAAAGTTTTAACCTTTTGAAACGTTCAAGTGAATATTTATACCTTTAACCTTTGGACAATGTTGCTATTCAGGAATTTGTATTGAGATTTTGTATCCTTTTCTCATAAAGTTGCACATTTCTCCCCTTTATTCACATCTTGCCCTTCGGGAGGGTGAAGGCACTTCTATTGATTCGTAGTATGCAGAACAAAGCAAGTATGCTCGCGGGGAGAGAAGATGTAGCGAGAGTGAGTCAGAGAGGGAGAGACTCAAGGATATTGTGGTAAGAGAGAGCGCTACAGATCGTGAGGAAGCGAGAATTCAGATGAAGGAAGCGGAGAAAAGAGAAACAGCGTGGAAAGAGAGCAGAGGATAGAAAAAGACGGGGTTTCGCAGAGTACTTCTATCCTAAATTCCTTCTCTATAGCATTCAATGATGAACTCTCATTTCTACATCATCCATCCCTCTCTCCTTTCCCACATCGCCCTCAGAACTGTTCTTATTTGATTACAACCGCTCCCCTTCCTGTATCATGCTATGTGTTAATATTTCGACTGGTACAGTATAAAATCTTCCTTCTTTGATTATATTTTCACTTACTATCTTTTCTTCTTGCGTTGTGTATTTTTCACTGTTTCCCTTCTTTATTTATTTATCTTTATCTTCTCCATTTTCCTAATCCCTTCTCTATCTTTCTCTTCCCCTTTTCATGTGTCTATTTCTTTTCTCCATTCGTGTTAATTTCTTTCACTATTTCTATCTCGCAGTTCTAGAAGAGAAGATTCATCCTTTTCCCTTTCCAAAGGTTTCTTCTGCTAAAATGTGCCCCCAGAAATGTTATAAATGTCGTTCATTTCTCAACTTAAAACTTTGAGGGACCAAATTTAGTGAATAAAGATGATGATGGACGAGGAGCACGCTCCGCCAGAGCCTGTCTTGGAAGTCCCACCACCTCAGGACATCAAAATTCTCGAGACGTCTGATGATATACAGGTAGGATGACTCTCAAATTTTTGAATTACCTGTTTAATCATCTCTCGTCGCAAAGTGTTTTCTAGTTTAAATTCTAGTTAAAACTTCTCCAAATATGACTTTAAATCTATAGCTAGTATTTACTAGTATTTACTCGTCTAATCTAGTATTGTCTCGAAATGACAGGAATTAGGGTACTCACATAGTATTCTCAAACACAGGTAAACTACCAACTCGCAGATTCGCTTTTTAAAGCAAGTGACCGATCCGATCCCTCCCCGAATAGCTCCAAAAATGTTTTAAGAGAATTTTTCCTGAGTGTGGATACGAGTGTTTCTTTCCCCCGCACTGCGGGTGAAAAAAATCTATGCGTTCTTCAAAAGTCCAAAAAAATTCAAATCAATGCACTCTAAAGAAGAAATTTTCGATTTTTACCTAGGAAAATTCCAATATTTTGAAGAAAAATTCCAAACTCTTTGAAATCCTGGAAATCTATGCGCTCGAGATAATATGTGGGTGATAAGAAACACCCTGGTTTGGTTATAAAAAAAAGATGTGTTGTTCTAAGTGTAAAGCTGAAGAGCAGTAACTCAGCGAAGTTCCCGTTGAGGTGAAATGGAAAAGTTTTTGGCTTTTATTCCCTGTGTCTTGTCTTGCAGACATTGGAATACTATACGAAAAATTGGCTTGAAACTCTACGGTTTCGAAAATTTTCTTCTTTTTGAGCTTCAGGGACTCCGGTTATTGACAAAGAAATTTTTACATAAAAAAAAACGCTCAGGATTAGTGAAAGTTTACGCTGACGAGGTCGTACGGCTTAGGCTAACGAGACAGTATCAAAAAAAAATTAATGTAAAAAAAGGATCGAGCCAATGTCTGCAAGAAAAAAACGCAGGGTAACGCCCATCAGGGAATAAAAGCCAAGTTTTGAACTACTCGGGCGATTGACCTATCGAAAAATCAAGACATATGTATGTATTTTACCTCTGCTAGAACATTCTTGTTTTTCCTGCGCATAGCTCACCAAACTTGTTAAATTTTTTCCGGTCGTCCGCCCGGTCCCCCAGATAAAATTTTTATAGTGAAGAATTTAAAACATAAAATGATCTTTTCAAAAAGCTAGACGTTTTTAAGTATATCAAATGATCAAAAAGCTTCATTACATGGGACTTCATGTTACTCTAATAGACTGGATTACTTTGTTTCTGCAAAACCGCTCATTTAAGGTTCGCATAGAAAATATCTGCTCTGATTCTTTCCCAGTACTCAGCCGGGTACCCCAAGGGACGATTCTCGGGCCCCTCTTGTTCCTCTGCTTCATCAATGACATTGAGAGCTGTATTCCCTCGACTGTAAAGTTTTCCTTGTTTGCCGATGACCTCAAAATTTATAGTGAGGACTCTGATTCTCTTCAACTATGTATGTTTAAACAATATCTCAAATTGGTCACGTGAATTCAAACTTCCCTTAGCTGTCGAGAAAATCAACTGTCTCCGTCTTGGGAAATCTCAAAACGATAACTTCATTGATAACTCGGTGATAAAAGTCGTTAATTTAATCAGAGACTTAGGTATTTTTGTGGACACTAAGCTCAAATTCAAGCAACACGTAGAAATAATACGTGCTAGGACTCTGTGTAGAATTTCACAAGTTTTCAAAGTGTTTAGATGTTTGGACTTGAACGGTTACAAAACCGTTTACACCACTTACATCAGACCACTACTTGAATATGGTACAATTATTTTCTCTCCGAAAGTCCGCAGTAATAATTCGAAAAGGTTGGAATACCCTCAAAGACTTTTCACAAAAAAAGCTTATTCTCGTTGTGGAAGTACATATTAGGTTGAGCTATCCCCAACGTCTCGCTGAATTCAATTTGGATTCACTAATCATTCGACGACTCCGTTCTGATTTATTGGTAGTTTTTCGTCTACTTTCTGATGGAGCGGATTTTCAGACGTGCAAAAAAGAGCTGAAGTTAAGAACTGAAACCAATCTCCGCACTTCAGACCGAACCTCCAAATTAACTCTGATGAACTTTAAACGATACAATGATCCACATTCTTTCTTTTCTAGAGCAATTGCTTTATGGAATAAAGTTACAGATAATTTCAAAGAGATTCAAGATATCGAGGCATTCGGCAAGGCTCTAGAAGAAATCGACCTCTCGAATGTCATAGCTTTACCGAACTTTCTGTTGTCAACAGCAAGAGTGGACACCAACGAAAATTGACCGTCTTATTCCTTTCCTATTTCATGATTCCATATAAGCGATGGCCTTACAAGCTATCCTATGGTAATAAAGAACTACAAAAATGTCGAATATTGAACTCCGACCCGTGCTACGCGAAACGAAAGATCAATTGAACACGGAAAACAGACCAAAATTTTTGTTAATTCCCCCCCCCCCTTCGCTTTCCGATTGCCAGGGTCGCCCGGTCACCCGCCCAAAAAAGAAATTTTCAACACATCCTGGTGAGCTATGTTCCTGCGACAAGACTTCATACTTACATAGTACTCTTCTTGCAGCATCGACGGCAGGAAGTACTCGGCCACTACTCTCAGTTCAAGGACCTCGCCAAGGTAAAGCGAGACCATCTCGAGGAGGCTCGTCAGTTCCAGTTCTTCAAGCGAGACGCGGACGAGCTCGAGATCTGGATTCTCGAGAAGCTGCAGACAGCGCATGAAGAGAGCTTCAAGGATCCCACTAATCTTCAGGTTCGCGCCGCCTTGGACGAGTTTTATAGCGAGACTTTTCAAATTTGATGTGGCCCTAATGGGAATTTTTTTATACATATTCAATAGTTGAAAGTGTGTCAACTGAGCCCGGAACAGCCAATTCATGCAGATTTGCATGAGCATTTCGTTGATTTCCAAATTTCTTAAAGTTTCATTAGCATGACAGTTTCAACTGTCTCATATTGAGTTCTTGATATCGTGTTAGTTCTAAAATAATCTTTCGCATTAAACAGGATTATTGTCATTCTTGAGGCCGTAGACCTACAATGACCTCTGTGAGGTTTTCATACTTCTCTTTCTCATACACATTTTCTTTTACTCTCTCCCCTCTCTCTGTCGTTCTCTCTCTCTCTCTCTCTCTCTCTCTCTCTCTCTCTCTCTCTCTCTCTCTCTCTCTCTCTCTCTCTCTCTGTATTATAGGTCTTCTCCCCTGCTCAGTTTCTCACGGTACGGGTTTCTCTCAACCCTCCAGTTTCTGGTTATCTTCCTCTAATTTGCAGTTTAGGTTCAGGTTAGCTCTCTCACTCTCTATCATATTTCTCTGTGATTATACTCTCTTTCTTTTTCCCTCTTATTTCTTATCCCTCTTTCTCTCCCTCTCTTGTTTTCTCATGTAGCTGTATTTATTTAGCTGTTGCTACTGTTGCTATTTTACATCTCTCGAGCTCCCGATAACCATCTTCTCTTGTTTCCCCTCATGTGTGCGGTATATTTGAGTTATCTTTGACTTTTGTCGATCTTTTTTCATCTTCTTATCACCTGTTCTCTCACTTGTTTCTCTCTCTTTCTCTTTCTCGTTTGATTTTTGTCTCTCTAAAGGTCTCTGTGTTTTGCGCGCGTTCACACAAGAATCTGGTCGAGTCTCGCTTGTCTTGATTTTTTCAAATTCTCAAGTACCGCATTATCTTCTTTCGCTCAATAGGGAACTGAAGTGTAAAAGGCGGGCTTTCCTCTCAGTTAGACCCAGGGGTTGAATGCAACCGGAAAAAAATTGATGTTCAAATGTATAAGCCGAAGAAGTTGAAGTAAAAAAGCTTACTTGTTCCAGCGGAGTACAACTCTGCTTTTTCGACATTTGGACAACATGAATATAATTCATTAAGGATGTACATATATTGAAAAGTGCAGTTGACAATAAAGAGAAGAAATCTATATTGTTAATTAAAAATCTCAGTGGAACAATGACATAGAGTACAACTGCTGATAATTTGGTCCAACGAGTCATAAAAGAGCGCACGAAGTAGTATTAGAAATGTTTTATATATAAAAACACAGTTAAAGTATGTTAAAGTATACCACTAAAACATCCACGTACCCATGCGAATATAAAAACATCTGCAACAAAAACACCGTAAATAGTAAGTTCAGAAAAAATAATTTCGTAATCTTAATGTTGTCCGCATGTCATACAGAGGGTCAAACTTTCAAAAATACTTTTGACCGGTTCCGGCGCATGTTGACGGCAATTGACAAATGAAGGCAAGAAGCCGGGAGGCATGAGGACGCCTTGAGTGAGGCCGCGCGTTTTAATTTTACATTAAAACATATTTTTACATTAAAAAACGCTTAGGCTTAGTAAAAGTTTACGATGACGAGGCCGTACGGCTTAGCTAACGAGGCGGCCTCACTCAAGGCGTCCTCATGCCTCCCGGCTTCTTGCCTTCATTTGTCAATTGCCCATGTTGACATGTATGTGAAGCGCAGAAATTTTTCCCATTTTTTTCATCAATAGAATAATGTCCATCAGATGCATAGCACGTTTGAGCGCCTTTCTCAACTCTCTAGAAAACGTCACCGGCGGCGCGAACATGCATAAGGAGCGGGAGATTCATTTAACTTTTTTCTCCTAGTGTTTGTATCACTTGACCTTTTTTAGTAAAGCATATCACGTTTGAGCTGAATCTAGAACTTTTTTGAATGTCAGGATTCCTTTTCTCCTGGGCTACTACTTTTAGTGGGCTACCGTGCCATCAGAAAAAGAGTACAGTGCAGAGTTGTAAGCTATTTTTTTCCACTTTCAAGAGAAATGAGTGAAAACTAAGAGGGAAATCTAGCTTCATAAATTTTTTGCTATGTAATTCATTTTTTTGAAGAGAAAAACTTCTTTTTTTATAATTTCGTAATTCAGTTATGTATACTTTTATCTGTGACGAAGGCCGATTCTGTGACTGTTTAACCCCTGGTTAGACCCCTGGTTAGACCCAGAGTTACAAGCTGTGGATGTTAAGGTTCAGTTAAAGAATGCCAGCATGGTAGTAGTTTTTAGGTAGTAAAATTGTTATAATTCTTGAGAAAGAAACAAGCTTCAGGTTTTAATGCCCTACACCTTGAAAAAGTGGGTTCTTTTCAACTTGGGTGAAATGACGCTCTACTTGGATGGGGGGTTAAGGAATAACTTTTTAAAAGATTATTTTTACTTTAAACACAGCTTAGGCCTAGGAAAAAGTTTACGCTAACGAGGCCGTACGGCTTAGGCGAACGAGACCGCCTAAGAAAATTTAAATTTTTTTGGTTAAAAAACATTTTTAGAACGCACCCCAAGTTAAATTGTGCCGAAATGTGATACAGGGGTTTAGCTTTTCTGCGAAAAGCGTTGTAAGGACTCGTTTGTATGACTCATTTCTTTTGAACTTCTTGTCTTTCTTTCTCTCTATCTAGATTTTTCTTCTTTCTCTCTCTCTCTCCTCCACTTACTCTCTTTCTGTCTTTCTCTCTTCCTCTCTCCCTCTGTATCTTTGTTTCTCTGGTTTTTTTCTAACTCAGCTGCCCTCTCATTTTCAATCCAAACTTTGGGCTCTAGAATTTAAGAATTTCATGTGAAATTAAAACAATTTGTTGCTTTTCATTTCTATAAAAGTACTATTCTGTCTATGGGTATTTTCTTATGTGGGTTTCTCTTCCATTCTTTTCTGTCTTCCCTCCCACCTCCCTTCTTTTCTCTTATCTTACTGAATTCCTTGCATATCATTGTAGAAAAAGAAGAATGCATTCCTTACTGGAAGATTCGTTTTGAGTTTCTCTCGGTCTTTCATCGCTTTTTTTTATCTTATCGTCTCCACCTCATTTTTTTCCTTTCTCCTTTCATGTTTCTCGCGTCTCTCTCGATCCTCACGCTTTTTTCTCTGTATTTCTTTTTCTCTTACACCTTTCTCTTTCTCTATCTCTCTCTTTCTCTATCTCTCTCTTTCTCTCTCTCTCTTTTTTCATTCCTTTCTGAAGTTCTCTTTCCAAATGTTTATGCACATCTCCCAGCCTTCTTTCGCTCATATTTTCACGCGTAATGTTTTTTTCTCATTTTCTGGAGTGAGCATAAAGTTGGACTGAGAGTCAGAAAAGTAGGGAAAAGGGCAGAGCTGCTCAGATATTGTCTCCGTCTTTGTTTCTATTGACTCCTTGTAAAGAATGCAATGGGAGAAAAGGATAGAAACCAAATATTTTCAGCTTTTTTTGGATTCTTGGAGAGAATGAAGCTTGGTGAATAGAAGGAACGTGGGAAAGAGGACTAGGGAATGTTTGAGAGAGACGGAAAAAGGACAGAGAGCTATGGCAGTAAGCAAGGCAGACAGAATAAGAAAACCCCGTTATTTACATGGAAAGAGAAACGTTGGTCGGAAGGGGCGGGGTGGAATGAAAAGAGAAGACTAGGTCCCATCTGGAGCAGTAAGAAAGGCACCCCTTGCAGTGTGTGCCGAGAAAAATTAAATTTGGCTGCGAGTAATTACTGTTTCCAAAGATGAAGAGCAGCTTGTTGCTTCTCAACACAAAAAAGCTTTCAAAAGTGAACAAGAACGCAAATTGGAGGATGACTGAACCTCGCAAGCAAAAAATAACTCATGAGTTTTGGCATATGTTGAGATTTCCATGTCCTAAAAACAAAATCTGAATGCCAAACACGGCAAAAACCTCAGGCCTATCCGAAAAAATTGAGCGGTAATTTTTTTCAGCACCGTTTTTCGTGATGTATGAAGGGTATCGTTTTTAATGGAAAAAGCCATATTCTATCACCGGGATCCTATAAAAACCAATAATCGGATTAATCAGCTCAGGACGACTCTGAAAAACAAGACTTCTTGTTTACAGGCCAAGATTCAGAAGCATGACTCGTTCGAGGCAGAAGTTCTCGCCCACGCGAAAACCATCGCCAATCTGGATAAGACCGGAAATGGAATGATCCAACATGGTCATTATGCATCTGATATCATCAAGGTGAGACTTTTTGGGACCGTTTAGGGAAAATTGTAAGATGCTGTATAGGTCTAAAAGGTTACTGTGAATAAAGCGAGGGTTTTGTAATCGTTGACAGAGAGACCGAAGCCATGTTCCTCAAACATAAACATGTTTCCTGTGAGTAAATTAGCTCAAAGATTAGTTGATAGATCTTAATAAACAGGCTTCTCGGTGATCAATTTCAATTTGATTGAATTTGCCTGATGATCATTGATTGCTTTTTTTTTAAAAAACGAGCAGTTAATGAAAGTTCGAAAAAATCAGAGAGACCCCCTAAAATGCGGAATGGGTCTGAATAGATACCAGTTCGCTGCTAGATCATTCATTTTTTATCAAGAAAGTAGGGTTTTTATTTGTGAAAATCTCTCTCTCCCAAATCTCAAATCAACACCTCTCTCTCCTACCAAATCCTTGATAGAGGGGGCCAGATTTTATCATTCAAACCTTGGCGGTATGTTAGGAAACATCGACAGATAAAAGTTTAGCAATGTCTGTAAAAGACGGATCTTATTCAGATAATGACTGGGGCTCTGTCAGCTGTTTCTATTAGAATTCAGTCCTGACCTCTTTATGACTGGGGCTCTGTCAGCTGTTTCTATTAGACTTCAGTCCTGACCTCTTTCCGGTCAAGTTTTTTTGGCTACTTTGATAGGGAATAAGCAGTGAATTGAAGTCATTAGGTTAATGAATATTTATGTAGTTGATGACTTATACGATGGCCTTCTTTATGGATTTCTCTCTCAGCAACGCCTGGAGCATCTCCACAACCTGTGGGAGCAATTGCTGTTCAAGCTAAAGGAGAAAGGGAAGAAACTGCAGCAAGCCTTGAAGCTTCTTCAATTCATCAGGCAATGCGATGAAGTTTTGTACTGGATCAGAGACAAGGTCCGATCCAGTCTCCTCCTTACCAAACTGAAATAAGTTTGGAGATTAAGACAATACAACTTGGAAAGGGCATTTTAGTCAATAAACACAGTGTGTTTGTCTTAATGAAGCGTTATTTTGCATAGTTTTCATATTAATGTGGCTTCATTAGTGGAAATTCATTTTCTTATGGCTCATATGCCTATCTCAGCAGAAAAAATCGTTTGAGAATCACTTATGAGGGGTTTAGAAAAAACATAGAGACGTTGAATTCTGAATGTTGAATTCTGAATGTTCAGTCCTCAAATCTTTCGAAGGCTCATATGCTCTTTTCATGCTTTACTCAATCGGGAATAAATTATAGGCTACAATTTTTTTTCAAACGTTAGTTGCATGAATAAGTTGGAATGTTTCAAATCCTAACTTAAGGAACAATGTTTGGGCTGGGTTACGTATTTGAGCTAAGCTTTTCAATAAAAAAAAATTGAGTTCAATTTCATTTAATAAGACCTTTTTTGTTAGTTAGTTGGTTGATGTTGGTAGATCGATATAAAAAAAAGTTTTTTGAGTTGGTAGTTCACCCAGGGGTTTTTTGGTTGGTCCGAAAACCCTACAGACGCCCGTTGGAGGCGAAACTTTTTGTATACGGACACTTGCCTTAAATATTAAAATTTTTTTCAAGTTCCAATTTCATGATGTAAAAAGTTTTTTGAAAAATTCTAACCCTTATAAGATGAAAAAAAATGTTTAGATAAGGGTCCCCCTTATGAGTTGAAAGACGGACGCCCGCCGAAGGTCTAAACCAGACGCCCGCCGATAGGCAACCGAAATAACCCCTGAGTTCACCTATGGAATAAATGTCGATGTTTATACTTGTGAGGGTTGACTCAAGCTGCTTAGTATCAAACAGCATAGGTCACCTAAACTTGTCAAAAAAATTTCGAAAGTAGGGGACCGGGCGGTTAAAAAAGTTTTTTTTTGGTTTTTGCGCATGAGTTCGATTCCTTATTTTATCTTCTTAGATTCAACTTCGAGGTAAACATCTCAAAAATGGCAGTTTGCAGAGGAGCATTATTAGAAGCGATTTCTTCAATGAGTTTTCGACTCTATTTTCTTCTACTTGAATGCAATGATAAATGCTTTTTTTTCATTTGTAACCAAGGGGGGGCTTTTTGGTACCCCTTGGTAACCAAGGAGGGGGCTTTTTGGTACCCCTTGGTAACCTATGTCATTTGTAACCAAGGGGGCTTTTTGGTACCCCTTGGTAACCTATGTCATTTGTAACCAAGGGGGGGCTTTTTGGTACCCCTTGGTAACCTATGTCATTTGTAACCAAGGGGGGCTTTTTGGTACCCCTTGGTAACCTATGTCATTTGTAACCAAGGGGGGGCTTTTTGGTACCCCTTGGTAACCAAGGGGGGGCTTTTTGGTACCCCTTGGTAACCTATGTCATTTGTAACCAAGGGGGGGGGGCTTTTTGGTACCCCTTGGTAACCTATGTCATTTGTAACCAAGGGGGGGCTTTTTGGTACCCCTTGGTAACCAAGGGGGGGGGCTTTTTGGTACCCTTTGGTAACCTATGTCATTTGTAACCAAGGGGGGGGGCTTTTTGGTACCCCTTGGTAACCTATGTCATTTGTAACCAAGGGGGGGCTTTTTGGTACCCCTTGGTAACCTATGCCATTTGTAACCAAGGGGGGGGCTTTTTGGTACCCCTTGGTAACCTATGTCATTTGTAACCAAGGGGGGGGGGCTTTTTGGTACCCCTTGGTAACCTATGTCATTTTTAACCAAGGGGGGGGGGGGCTTTTTGGTACCCCTTGGTAACCTATGTCAAACAGAGTGAGAAAGGACACTTTCTTCAACCTTGAATTAAAAGTTGAAATGGTTGTGATTACATAATTTATAATAATAAAAAAGAAGAGTTCTCTGATAGATTGTGTGTCCAGGAAGCGTTTGTGTCGACTGAAGACATGGGAATGGATTTGGAACACGTCGAGGTTCTACAGAGGAAATTCGAGGAGTTCCTCAAGGAGCTTGGCAACCATCACTACAGGTATTGCTGTCTCGGAGAGACCATTTGTCTACAGAAATCGAGCGAATGCAGAGGAAACCTCTGTGCATGCCCTACATTTCATACTTACTCGGAGGAACTTATTTTAATTGAAGTTTTTTTCTGAATTTTAGTGACTCGTGAATTTTTTGTATTGTTTTGAGCCGGTTTCATTTGCGTTGTTTTTGTATGAATCACCAACAATCGTTTCACCAATTTTCAGAATCAACGACATCGATGACGCGGCGCGGAAGTTGGTCGAAGACGGCCACACCGAATCTGAGACCATCTATAAGGTTGATTCGGACTGGACTGTTGCTTGGACCTGGTATGATAAAAGTAGAGTGCTCTTCAAGAGGAAAGAACGGGGAAGAATTAAATAAAGAAAGAGAAAAAGAGAGAAGGAATCGACCAAATTTTTTAAGGTATAGATGTGTTTAAACCATTCGGTTTCTAAGTGAGTTGAAACAAAGTACTGATCGGGGCGGTAGCACTTTCTAAAGAAAGATGACTTTAGAAACGTGACGAGGTCAACGAGGCATGGCACCGTCTATCAACACTCGCCGCGACTCGCAAAGAAGGTCTCTACGGAGCCCACCAAGTCCAGAGGTTCAATCGAGACGCGGACGAGACGCTTGCATGGATCGCCGAGAAGGTCAGGAATTCTCACTGAACTCTTAGACGAGTTTCCTCAAAAGCCCGAGAAGAACTACAGTAATCACCGTTTCGTTACAGGACGCGGCGCTCTCTTCAGATGACTACGGCCGAGATCTGAACAATGTGCAAGCCTTACAAAGGAAGCACGAGGGTACTGAGAGAGACCTGGCGGCGCTGGAGGGAAAGATGGGGCAGTTGGAGAAGGAGACGGCGAGACTAACTGAGACTCATCCTGATAGGTGCGTGTATTGAAAGAGAGAGAGAGAGAAAGAAAGAAGCAGATAGAGGCAGAGATGAAAAGAGAGAGAGAGAAAGGCGAAGAGGATTAAAGAAAAACAAAGAAGATAATAATATAGAGAAAGAAAAAGAGAGAAAGGTTGGGGGATGACGATGGAATTGTAAACGATTGTGAGTTAAGAGAAAATTCTAGACATAGATGTTGTTGAATGGTCTGAATGAAATTGGAGTTGAAAAGTCCGCTAGCATTGAGAGCAAAACAGTTGTTTTTTTTTTTTGCAAATTGCGATATAAATGTGGCAGAGAAACTGAATTTTTAGATTTCCAGGAAGGTTTATAAAAACCAACAAACAAAAATTTCGGAGGTGGCATATGCTAAACAGGTTTTTTTAGTGTGAAAGAAAAAGGGACAGACGCCCGCCGAAGGCGGGAAATTTTTTTTTCACATAAGGGTCCCCCTTATGATTTTTCAAACAGAGACCCGCCAAAAAAAAAAAATTCACATAAGGGTACCCCCTTACGATTTGGAAAAAACAGAAGCCCGCCGAAAGCGGAAAAAAATTTTTTCCCATATGGGTCCCCCCTTAGGAATGAAAAAAAAATTTACTCACATAAGGGTCCCCCTTACCTTTTTTTCACATAAGGGTCCCCCCCCTAAAAATTTGGAACACAGAGGCCCGCGGACAGAAGATCTGTCATGATCAAATAACCCCTGATGCTAAATAGAGGAAGAAGTTGATTCTTGAACCTAAGGTAGAGAGATAGGCATTAATTTAAGCGTTTAAGCGTCACACTTCGAACAGCTAAATGAAAGTCAAAACTAGCTCAAGAAAGCTTTGTTGGAAAAAGTGCAGAAATTGCTCGAATTTGAGTACCGATTAGTTATTTCGACTCGCTTTGCAGGTCGGATGCGATCTACGCGAAGATGGGTGAGGCGCAGTCTCAGTGGGACGCGCTCAAGAGAAAGGCCCAGGCTAGGAAGGACGGACTCGACAAGAGCTACGCACTTCATCGGTTCCTCGCTGATTACCGTGATCTTATCTCGTGGATGAGTGATATGAAGGTCAGTCGGACTACTCCAGGGTGAATCTCTTACCCGCAGTGCGGATGGAAAAAAATCTATGCGCTCTCCAAAAGATCCGGAAAACATTCAAATCTATGCACTCGGAAAACTTTTTCCGGTTTTAACTGGGAGAATTTTGAGACATTCCGGAAAAAATGAGTTCAAATTTTCGGAAATTTTGAAAATCTATGCGCTCGAAAAAAATTACGCGGGTGTTAAGAAACGCCCTGGACTACTCTCAGGAGGAAAAGAGAAAGCGGGAATATTAAGAGACTTGAAAGATAGAGTGGTTGTACATTTTATGACTTGAAAGTGGGAGAAGGAGAAGATTGAGTCATGTGAATTACAATGTAAGAAGTAAAATATAAGAAAAAAAGAGTTAGATGGTATAACAGAGAGATATAAAAAGAGTAGATAATCTATTACTGCCAGTTATCGATACACATTCACGAAGGGGATACATGAGAACACAAAGAGGCAAAAGGCTACGTTTGAAAGTAATCTAAGAGAAGTCTGAATGAGCAGGCGGTCATCAGCGCGGATGACTTGGCGAAGGACGTTGCCGGAGCGGAGGCCTTGCTGGAAGCTCATCAGGAGCACAAGGTCACACCTAAATTCGGAATTTTGAACCATGAGAACAGGCATAACAGAACTAGGAGAGAAATGAGTTTGTGTTCGAGAGGCTCTTTAGATACGGTATGTAATGAAGCGGAAAATACGAATAGTTCAATGAGCTTTCCCTGAATAGTCTTCTACAGTTGTTTCAGAAAATTAGTCTCACTTTCATGACTTTTCAATGGGAAAAGTCACGAATCAACACTTGGGATGAATGAATTAATACATAACTGTACATGTAAGTGGATGAAGGATGTGATCAACTATAAACGAATATTTGACAATCGAAGGGGGAGATGGAAGCCCGAGATGATAGCATCAAGCAAGCCGAGGAGGCTGGAGCCAAACTGCTCGAGGACGGGGTCGGAGTCGGAGAAGGAGTCAGAGAAAAGATGGATCAGCTCGCAGCTGACAAGGTTACACATTTTGCAACTTCCTTGTATGCGGGCATGTGTCTCAAAAGTCGAGTTACAGAGAACTTATAAACCATTCATGTCCTTATTTGATACTTATCCCAGGCATGGTTCCATTAAGTAATTAATTTATCTTACATCACAATGCGCGGTTGAGCGTCAACAAGAAAAAGCAGGCGAAAAATGTAACTGTGATACAGAGAATTGTTGTCAACATGAAAATGGTAGCTCAGGTACGAAAGTAGAGATGCTCGCGGTATGATGAATTTGCGAAAGCTGAAAACCAAATGAGGTATTTTTCTAAGGCCTCAGAAGAAGAAGAAATTGTTTTAGGCTGCTCTGCTTGCACTCTGGGAAGAGCGGCGCATTCTGTACGAACAGTGCATGGACCTCCAACTCTTCTACAGAGATACCGAGCAAGCGGAGACTTGGATGAACAAGCAAGAGGTATGCATCCTTCTAAAAGGGATTCAAAGTCTCGAACAAAATTTTGAGATCTTGAGCGTGACCCCAGGTGCACTTGGGTTCTATATCGAGATGAGCTGTGGCTGAAAGAGGAAATTGGTGGTACCCGTGAAACGTCCCCACCATCCCTCTCTTCTCCGTTGTTTGCGTCTCCGCCTCCACCGGTTACTCCGCTTTCTCGTCATAATCAGGGAAACTAGCTCGGCTAGGATCCTTCCGGAACACTTGTTCAGCTTCTCTTCCTAATTCGACTATTTCTTTGAAATTGATTTATTTTAACATGCACTCTCTTAGTAATAAACTAGTTGCTTTCCGATCTTTTCTCGAGAATGAAAAGCCAGATATTATCGCACTATCCGAAACATGGTTGAACTCTAGAATACTGGACAGTGAGATCATTGGTTCGCTTCCATACACAGTTGTTCGTTGTGATCGTGATTCACGGGGTGGCGGGGTAGCAATTATTCTTCGCGACCACATCCATTTCACAAGACCTGCGTTGAGTCTTTCTAATATGGAAATAGTTTGTATCGACTTATTTCTCTCTTCCTCTTTCATTCGTCTCACAGTTTGCTATCGTCCCCCTCGTTTTGATTGTGCGGAAACCCGAATATTCTGCGATGTTCTATCTGAAATTTTTTCGACTTCTGGAAATTCTAGCCTCTGTGTGGGCGATTTCAATTCAGATTGTCTCACAAATGGTTCTTCTCCATGTGACAATTTGCTGATAGATTTAGTAACATCTCACATACTCCACCAACTCTGCAGTACACCCACCCGTCAAAATAAGTGCATCGACTGGCTCCTCTCTTCTCATTCACACCTTTGCTCAAATGTTCGTGTCATACCTTCATTTCCCACTTGTGATCATTATGGACTGGCCTTCTCGATTTGTGACTCTGCTCTACCTCGCCCTTCCTTCAAGGTTCTGGACTACTCCAGAACAGATTTTGAAGGACTCAGTCAATACTTAACCACTATCGACTGGGAGTCAGCTTTTGACAACTTTTATTCCATTGACGATCTTTACTCTCGCTTCCTTGATATCCTAAAAAGCTCTCTTGCCCAATTCGTTCCTTTACGCGTTCCACGATCCGTCACAACTGCTTATCCTCCACACATTCAGAAGTTAATCGAATACCGTAATTTACTCTTCTTGAGTATTGAAATCCCAAGAGTTCGCGCATTATATGATAAATCCAGCAAGGATCTTCTCAAACAAATTGATAAATGGAATAGGCATTGTCAGAAAGTAAAACTGGTCAAGTCGCGTGACTTGTATAGACATATAGCCTCCTTGATCAAACCTAAGACCTGTCCTCCTCGTGTTCTCATTGACTCTTCGGGTGTTAATGTTCTCGACACATTTCAAAAATGTGATCTATTAGCGAAGGAATTTGTTTCCTCGTTTACTCTCGACGATGGACTGTCTCCCCCACTATTCGGTCCTTCCATTCAACAACAAGTAAGTGACTTTATTTGTTTTCCATCTACTGTAGCTCGGTTGTTATCAAAATTGAAAGGTACTTGCAGCACTGGTGCTGTTGTTGTTGTTGTTGCCGGATGTAGCCGGCTTCGAAGAACGTCTGTGTACTTCGTTTCTTGTTCTTCTTTTTTTTTTTTTTTTCTTATATCTTCAAGAACGCTGCGACATCCAGCGGCTTGGTCCAGAGGTCGATTGGAGACAGCGCGGTCGGGTGGCATGGGCAGTTGAAGAGATGCGCAACGTCGTGAGGTCCGGAAGAGCAATCGGGACACACGTCGGGGATGGATTCGTCAATGCGGTGGAGGTAGTTGTTGATGAATCTGCTGAATCCCGAGCGGAGCTGGCTGAGCGTGCATCTAGTCTTGCGGGGTAACTCCTTCTCTTCTTCCTGGATAAGGGGCGGAGGTCTGCCTCCCAGGATGACGGCACCCTTCAACGATTGGAGTTCGTTCGAGACCATCATCGAGTGTACGGTGTTTGCGACTGATTTCCCATTGTTCGGATCCTTTGACATCTGTTTCGCGGCTTCGACAGTCTTCTTGCAGCTCAACACGAGGTTGTTCTTCATTGCGCGAGGGGGCGCCGGGCAGTCGAGGAGGCCGTAGTGGATGTGTTCTGGGTCCAACGATCTCGCGAGGTACTGCGCGGCGAGCATGTTCAGATGGGATTTGGTGCGCATGACCTTTGATTCGCGATGAATATGGTCAGTGTCGGCCATTTGATGATTCCCTGTCACGACGCGGAGTCCGGAGTTCTGAGAACGTTGGATTTTGGCGTGAGCGGAGTCCGAGAGGAAGGTGGACCAGGCGGGTGCGGCGTAGTTGCAGATCGCTTGCGAGATGGCTTTGAACGTGAGGCGGAGGGTTTCTTTTTGGTTGCCCCAGGTGCTTCCGGCTAAGGCTTTCAGTACGTTATTGCGCTGCGACATCCGTCTCGCGATGTCTTTGGCATGATGGCTGAATGTGAACATCGAGTCGTACGTGACGCCGAGTAGCTTGGCCTGGTTGACGGTGGGGACGGGTGATCCGCAGATTGATATGTCCAGAGTAGACTTGAATTCACGACTGAACGGGGTGAAAAGCATGAGCTGGCTCTTGGTCGGGGAAATGATGAGTGCCCGTTCTTTGAGGAAGGTTTCAATTTTCGTGATGGCCCTGCGTAGATTTTCGGAGGCGACGTTGATGTCGGGATCTGACGCCCAGATCGTGATGTCATCAGCATACGAGATGACGTTCGTGTGGGCATCGTCTGTGGGAAGATCGCGGAGGTAAAGGTTGAAAAGCGTGGGCGAGAGGGCGCTGCCTTGTGGGACTCCGTTTCTGAAGAGTCTGGAACTTGATACCGAGTCGCGGAAGCTTGTGCGTCCTGTTCTTCCTCTAAGGTAAGAGGCGAGCCATTTTTTAATGTAGTTCGGCGCGGTTGTTGTATCAATGAGGTCGATGAGCTTGACGATGTCGATACTTTCGAATGCCTTGGACATATCAATTGCCATGAGGAGCGTTCGACTAGCGGGACGTTTCTGGTTAAAACCGTCTGCGATGCTCTTCGAGAGAGTTACGAGGGCCGAGGTTGTAGAGCGTCTTGCCGTGAAGCCATGTTGGTGGTCTGCAGGGGGAATGTGCCTCTGTAGGGAGCCGAGTAATAGCCGTTCAATCACTTTGGCGACGGGCGAGAGTAGAGATATCGGACGGTAGCTGGAGCCTTCGGATGCTGGTTGGCCTGCTTTCAGGAGGGGTAGTATGATCGACGATTTCCATATCATGGGGATCCTGCCTGTGCGTAGGGAGCTGTTGATCAGGGAAGTCAGGGCGTTGATTCCTTTCGGACCTAAATGATGGAGAATTATAGGAGCGATGCCATCTGGACCAAGCGCGGTGGACTTCTTCGTGGATCTGATGGCGGCTGCTACGTCTGTGGTAGTGAAGTCCTCGAAGTCATCTGCGGACAGGCGGTGTATTTTCCTCATAGTCTTCCTGTTTTCCTTTGAAGTTGTATACTGGACTGGACAAGTGTAGGCTTTGTTGAAGCGGTTCGCGATATCGGAGGCGGTCGTGATCGTCTCATTTCTGAAGGATATGGCGCAGTTCGGCGGTGGTCTTCCTTTGTTGTTGAGGATTTTGATGGTCTTCCAGAGCTTGTTGACATCTTTCTTTGGATCGAAGGACTCCATCAGTGCGCGCCAGATATCCCGTTTGTTTTTGTCGGTAGCTCTCCTTATGTTCGTGTTGAGATCGTTCAAAAGGTCGCTTGTCGGATTCGATTCTCTGAGTGTGTCGCGATGATGCATCCATTCTCGTATCTCTGTCGTTAGGGCGACTTCTCTCTTCTTGATCCGGCCGCGTGGGATTG
This sequence comes from Allodiplogaster pararmata, assembly GCA_964056735.1. NCBI lineage: Eukaryota > Metazoa > Nematoda > Chromadorea > Rhabditida > Diplogasteridae > Allodiplogaster > Allodiplogaster pararmata. The sequence continues at coordinate 205,670 of OZ057408.1, read as the reverse complement.
TTTTTGCTGCAGCTGATACGAGTATTCTTCGGAAGAGAGGTTCTTCTTGAACGGCTGGTAGATTGGGAAGAGGATTTTTGGACAGGCTTTCTTCGACGTGTTGCTGGAACGCTTCCCAGTCCGCTTTCCGGTAATTTGTGAAGGTTGCGTCTCTGTGAGTGTGGTTGAAATTGCTGCCTTCTAGTTCGATGATTATCGGAAGATGATCGGAGCTGCCTTCAGTGATAGTTTTCCATGACGCTTTTTGAAGGAGATCCTGAGAGCAGATGGAAATGTCTGGCGAGGAAGGGCGACCGTTTGAGGGAACTCGTGTGGGCATGTCGCGGTTGAGAGTGGCGTGTTCCGAGTCGTCAATAGCACTGGAGATGACGTTTCCTCTGTTGTCTGTCGAGTGAGAGTACCAGCTGGAGTCGTGGGCGTTAAGGTCGCCTAGTATGATGGAATTCTCGCGGTTGCGTAGAAGGGGGGATAGATCCGGTAGGTAGCCTGTGTTGCAGGAGGTCATCGGAGGAATGTAGACATTAGTGATGTCCAGAGAGAGGCCGTTGTTGTCCGAGATGCGAACAGTCAGTGATTCCAGGTGAGGATCTGTGGTAGACGGGACGACGGAGTAGATTAAAGAATGGGTGATGCCTGTGAGTAGGCCGCCACCTGTGTCGGTTCCGCGGTCTTTTCTAGCAATGGAGTATCCGGGGAATGAAGGAGTTGATGCACTGGTGCTGATGGGATTCCGCAAATAGTTTTCAAAAAATGCTCAAAATCTCTCGCTCTTCCATTAGCACATATTTATAACTTCTCTTTATCTCTCGGTGTTGTACCTGAAATTTGGAAGCATTCTTTGATCACTGCCATTCCTAAATCTGGTAAAGACCCTTCTCTTTCATCGTCTTACAGACCCATTTCTATTCTTTCTCCAGCTTCAAAGGTTATGGAACGGGTTATCAGGTCTATTATAATAGAGCACGTTTCTCATTTTGAGATACTCCCCTCAAGTCAACACGGTTTCCGGGCGGGCGCTTCCATAGTTACAAATTTACTCTCATGTGAAAATGATTGGACGAAGGCTCTAAGTGCAGGACTCTCCACCGATGTGATTTATATAGATTTCTCTCGTGCATTTGACACAGTATGTATAAATAAATTGTTAAGAAAATGTACTCATTTCGGTATACCGAGTTTAGTTATAACTTGGTTGAAGTCGTTCCTAACAGATAGAGAATTTTCCGTTCGTATGAGCGACACCTTATCAACTCCACATCCTGTTACATCCGGTGTCCCACAAGGGTCTGTATTGGGACCCTTGCTCTTTGTCTTATACATATCCGACTTGAATCAAGTTCTTTCTTCATTCACTAACGTTCGATATCAAGCATATGCTGATGACATAAAGTTGTATCTGTCTTACAACAAGAATAACATGACAGAACGTTGTCTTGAACTTCAAGCTTCTCTAGATGAAGTATCATTCTGGTGTACTTCCAACCAATTATCTCTCTCTACCTCTAAAACAGTTCATTTACATATCGGGTCTACGGCACTTACTCCTACCTATTACATAGACAATACTGCTTTGGAGTGTGTGAGTCGAGTTCGTGATCTAGGTGTACAAATAATCCCTTCTCTTCGGCGTAATATCACTATATCTGACCGAGTATCTAGAGCTAATTCTGCTCTATATTCAATGTTAAGAGCCGTGAACATCAATGATGCCTCTATCTTGGTGAAATGCTTCAAAATTTATGTCATGCCTCATTTAGAATTTGCTTCAAGTTTCTGGAATCCGCACTTCAAAAAAGACGTCGAAGAAATAGAGAAAGTTCTCAGGTCTTTCACGAGAATCGTATTCGCTCGCTGCTTTCCTAACTGTAGCTATCCTCACGGAAATACATCTTATAAAAGTAGACTCTCTAAGCTACAGTACCGCCCAAAATGTTAACATATATTGAATTATTGAACATAACTTTTTTCAAAGATAAAATTCAAAGCTCAAATTTTCACAGAAGTTTTTTGGGGTGTCTGTACCGTACCGGACATCATTTGGAGTGATTTATTAATTATCTCCAAGAAATACACCAAAATTGGTATATCTTCCATTTTTCAGTTTTTTCTCCATGATTTTTTTGTTGATTTTTTTTTGTTTTTCGAACTTCATTCATAAAATTTTTGTTTCAAGTCATGATTCGAACTGTTGGACATCGAAATACAAATAAAAGAATGTAAGAACCTGTTGTTGCTGGGGCGAAACAGGGCCGGTCACAGAGCGAGCTCGCCCAGCAGTTTGGGGTAACTCAGAGCGCTATCTCCCGTATCCTCCGGCGTTTTCGAACCCAGGTAAACGAATTTTATACAACTGAATAACTTTGGAACACAAAAAAAATGCAGGGACGAGTCATCGTGAAGACAAGTTCGGGGAGACCTTGCGTAACTTCGAGGTACATGGACCGAAGCATCCTGCGCGCATCTCGCGAAGACCCGAAACGCACTGCTAAAGACATTCAAGCTGTCATATCAAGGCCCGCGACTCCTGCTTCTTCAATAACTACCATCAAACGCCGTTTGCAAGCCGCTGGACTGAATGGAAGGCGGCCTGCAAAGAAGCCTTTCAGCAGCGAAAAAATCGTAAAGTTCGAGTTCAGTGGGCTAAGGATCACCTCAGTTGGACACGCCGTGAGTGGTCTCAGATTGTTTGGAGCGATGAATCCAAGTTTAATATGTTCTGCAGTGACGGTCTGAGGTGGGTAAGACGTCCAGCGGGCAAGCGTTTCCTGCCGCAATACCAGTCGCTCACAGTCAAACATGGCGGTGGTTCTGTGATGGTCTGGGGCTGTTTTTCCGCCAGCGGCATGGGTCCACTGAGACGTATTGTCGGAAATCTCGATCGTTACGGCTATGAGAACATAATGGAAAGCACTATGCGCCCTTGGGCCCTCTCCAAATTCGGTCGTGGGTTCACCTTTCAACAAGATAACGACCCGAAACATCGACCTCAGCACGTTCAGAACTGGTTTCGCCGTCGGCATGTGGATGTTTTGGACTGGCCGAGCCAGCCTCCCGATTTGAACATCATCGAACATTTATGGGAACATTTGCAACGAAAATTGACGGGAAAAACATGCAGAAATGCTGATGAAAAGTTTAAGCAGCTAGAGGAGGAATGGAAGGCGATTTCGCAGGTAACCATTAACTCTTTGATTGATTCTATGCCTCGTAGATGTCAGGCAGTCATTGACTCCAAAGGATATGCCACAAAATACTAGACTATATGTTTTAATACTTCGAAAAAAATTGAACATCTCTATAAGCACTTTTTACTATTTCCATTTTTTTAACGAATGAACCTAATAAAACATTTTCCAAAGTTGTTCTATCACTCGAAACATGTGAACTTGGCTTGTAAAAAATATCTGAAAATTTGAGCTTCATTCGTTTTTTTTTGAAAAAAGTTATGTTCAATAATTCAATATATGTTAACATTTTGGGCGGTACTGTAGGTCTCATGTCTTTAGAAGAGAGACGAGTATATATGGATTTGACCATGGCATGGAAAATAATCAATGACAAAACCATCATTAAGAAACAACATTTTTTCCAAAGAACCAAAGAAACGCGAACTAATTCTCACGGAGTTTCAATAGAAGTAACGAAGAACAGTGCTAGGTACAATTCATTTAGTCTGAGAGTAGCCCGTTGGTTTTCTCGTGTACCAGAAATGCTTGACATAACTTCTTTCAAAATGTTCGTAGAACTGCTTAAAAATAATAATGTGATGAAAAACCTTGCCATTACGAACAAAGTTGACTGATTACAGCCTTTTGCGATTTTTGAACAACAGACGACGCAACAGCAATAGTTTTCACTCTTGAAATGAAATCTCGCTTCTGTTCATCATACGTTTATCCAAAGTCGAGATCTCGAAGTTCTTCACGGAGACATATATTTCCAATCATCATCGAAGATACCCTTGTTCATCCTACCCAAAAAGTCCAAACCATCAATTATTAATTCTTTGCCAAGGGCAGCCGATGGGAACCGGGGGACTTGGTCGGTGAGGAGCAGCTCCTCCACTGCTGATGCCCACTCAGTCAAACCAAGTACCGGTCAAGGTAGCCGCTCTCAAATCACTCGCCAAAGCTATCCTTCTGTACTCCTCCCGATCCAATCACGGCCTGGTCCACCGCTATCAAAAAACTCAAACACGCGGATTCGTCACCCGCATGTTCTCTCATCGATCTTGAACTCTGGAAACCGTTGGGCACCCAAGGCTCCCTAGCTCCCAAACTACCCTACAATTGCATTTTTCGAAATGTAGATAAAATATATATATCTTAACTTAAGATCTTGGTTTCCAACGATAGTTACGGGCATAGCGTACCAAACTTTGGAAAATTTCTCTTGGTCGCCCGCTCAATCCTCTAGAAATATGTTTGATGGTGAAGAAAATATAACAGAAGTTAATCCAAAAAAAACTAAGTGCTTGTAAATAAACTATTCATTGGTTAAACTACGGCCCCGACTACGCGAAATAAAAGTTCAATAGACTTCACAAAACAGACCAAAGGTTTTGTGGACTTTCACTCTACCTTCTCTCCCGCCCCTCAGGGTCGCCCAGTCAACCGATCGAGAAAATTATATGCATTACATCATGGTGAGCTATGGTTCAGGGTATACAATGGTTAGATTTTTCAGCAGAAAATTAGACTTCCAATAGAAGTTTTTTAGTCTCAAACAAATATAAAAGAATTCGAAGTAAAAATCGGATGTTCTCTCAATACAGAAACAATAAATTTCCAATTCTTCTTGTCTAATAATGACAGAATAGGCGAGTTTTTTTGTTTTGTTGTTGCCGTAGACATCTTCTGCCATCGAAGAGTTCGGGCGGCTCTCTCTTCTTCTTTTTTTCTTCCTTTATTTCTTTCTTTTCATAGGAAAGAAGCCACTACCTTCAGTTTGAGCCCCATATCAGTGACAGATTAATTCCGTCGGCGATAGAGTTAGAGAGGGTGAGGAGGGCTGAGGTGGTCGATCTCTTAGACGTAAAACCGTGTTGGTGTCGGGCTGGTAGCGTATGAGGGTGCATTACTTCAGGTATGGCTCTGGAGTCTGTAAATGAAATCTAAAAAGAGTTCGGAGTTCGCCATGGCATCATCAAGACGAATAAATGGAAGCGGCTTACTAAAAAGACACACGTTTCAATAACTTTCTCAGAATTATTGTAATTTGTTCCAGCAACTTCTCTCAAATGACGATCTTGGTGATTCGCTGGACTCAGTGGAGAGTCTGATTAAGAAGCACGAGGACTTCGAGAAGAGTCTCATGGCACAGGAGGAGAAGATCAACGCATTGGACGAGTTCGCGACAAAGCTCATACAGGTACAAGGGAACAGAGAAAAAGAGAGAGGGGGTGATAAATATGGATAGAGAGAGAGAATGAGAGTAAGAGAGAAAATTAGATAGAGTTCTCAGAGAAAGGGAGGTATGTTCATAACAAAAAAATCCATTCGCTAAGAGATTTTGAGAAATTGACGAGGGACTCGAAAAGAGTTTTAAATATTCAACATCAAAATAAGAAAAAGCTATAAACAAACTGCGCCTAAGGTTCTTTCCTCAGGGTCAGCATTACGCGGCTGGCGACGTTGCGGCCCGCCGTGAGGCTCTTCTAGAGAGAAGGCGCCGTCTGATGGCCAGGGCACAGGAACGAGCAGCCAAGCTAGCCGACAGCTACAAGAGACAACAGTTCGACAGGGACTGTGATGAGATGGTATGAGGCTTAGACTAGAGGTGTTTTCGTTTGCCTTGATAGAGAGAGAAGCGACAGAGAGATAGAGAAAGATAGTGAAAGACATTATTGTGATGTGACTTAGATCGACAAGCTTCTCGAGTGTTCTTCTAAGTCATAAAGCAAATTTTTTTAGTTCCTAGGCATATTCAAGAGGTTTTGAGTATTCAATATGATAGTTGAAACGTCATCATGTGGTTTTAACTTGATAGATAAAACACTTTCTCTGCGATAGGGAGCTTTCCGAGTGTGTCTAGAGAAGGATATAAGAAGATAAAATTTTGTGGATGTAAGAGTATACCTAATAATTTAATGTATTCAGATCGAAAAACAGTATTAATTGATGATGTGAAATTCGAATTTGTTCGGAAGTTTCATTACAGGTTTTGAAATTTTAATTTTCACGTTAGACGTTGAAAACTCGCTTCAGGTCTCTTGGATGACGGAGAAGCTGAAGACGGCGAAGGACGAGTCATACCTTGACCCGACAAACATTCGTGGCAAGATGCAGAAGCATCTGAACTTCGAGCAAGAACTCAAGGCCAACAAGAATCGTCTGGATGATATCAAGCAGACCGGGAAGGAGATCGTCGACAGCGGTCACTACGCGGCCGAACATGTCAGGACTTGTACCGACAGGACTTGGTTAAACATCGGTGGCAAAGAAGATATAAAATAGAGGATTCACGACATGAAACGGTTGCAAATATAGTAGAGCCATTTATTGGCTGTTGTTCGTTTTTAAATTTTGATTACCATGTTGTAATCTCAACCATCCGTTGTATGTCTGAACTATAACAACTGGAATAAAGAGTAAAGAGCTCAAGTATGTCGAAATGCGCGAAACATAGAATTCAGGTGCGAGGTGACAAAACTCTGATTAGAACTCATGCAGGACTCAATGAAGACCTGCGGAACTGTGCTGTGGCAAATTGAAAAGTGACGCGTAGTGAAACTTTCTCATGAAAGATGTATGAGAAGCAGAGTGAAAAGCATGAAGCTCTGCTGAATAGTTCACTTGAGATCAAATGGGAAGGAATTAGGGTTATGATTCACTGATGACCTCAGTTGAGCAGCCTCAGTGATGATGAATGAGTCCAGGTTGGGGATCGAATCCGCGAGGTGGACGGTCTGTGGAGTCAGCTGGTGGAGGCGACTGCGAGAAAGGGAGCAAAGCTGAAAGAGGCCGGGGACGAGCAGCTTTTCAACAGGAACATCGAGGAAGTCGAGTCATGGATAAGTGAACTCGAGGGACAAGTCAGTCTTCTCGATAGTAGAGAGAGAGAGAGCGAAAATGGTAGAATTCTGAGGAGAATAAGTTGTGAAAGAAGTTAACGAGGTCTCGATATGGAGAAGAGACTATTCGATAGGCAAAAGGGTCATAAGAACATCCGTTTGAGTGATTGAAAGTTATTTGCCAATAAGAGCGAAGACCTGGAACACTGAAGAGTGGTGAGAGTTTCAATAGCGCAGATTGCGGAATTGCAAAAATTAAAAAAAAGTTTTTGTTGTTTCAATTCCAAAATTCTGAGCTGAATTGGAGATGATTTTACGACTGACGCTGATTTATTTTGAGATCTCCTCTGAAGACTACGGAAAAGACCTAGTTTCTGTGCAGAACCTGCAGAAAAAAGCGCAAATGCTGGAGAGTGACTACCACGCTCACAATGTTTGTTTTACTAGTTGGTTTGCTTATTGTAACTCTTGATCCACAAGTCATCATCTCTAAATACACAACATATTCTTGTTTATTTTATGAACCTCTATGTTTAATTTAGTTTTTTTTTAACACTTAGGTATACATAGTAGAGCTGATGAAGAGCATCAGGTTTTGATAAGCAGTAACTTTGAATCAAAAAGCTGCTGTAGGCTTTAGAGTATTACTGTATTAATTACTGACCGCTTGAAAAGTATTACTGTATTAATTTTCAGGACCGCATCCACGCAATCAGGCAACAAGCGGAGAAGCACGCACAGGAAGACCATTTCAATGCCCCCGTTATACTTCGCAAGCAGGAAGCCCTATTGCAGCGCTATGAGGTAGCGCGACTGATCGCTCTTTTTCTTTCTCTCTTTCTGTTTCTCTTTTACTCTATCTCTCTCTCTACTTACCTCTTCCTACATCTCTCTTTCTATTTTCCTATTTCTTTAATTTCCCTCTCTTTCTCTTTATAACTCTATGTCTCTCTCTCTCTCTTTTCAACAATTTCTTCAAACTTCTCTCTATTTTTCCTCTTTCTCTTTATAACTGTCTCTCTGTCTCTCTTTATTTTCAAATGTTCATTCAATTTCCCTTTTATTTCGTCCCTCTCTCTCTCATTTACTATTTCTTCGATGTCTCTTCATTTTTCTTCCTCTCTCTCTTTAAAACTCTCTCACTGACTTTCTCTATCTGATTACAGTTATCTCATTACAGGCTTTTCGCTATCCATTGTCTTACTAGATTTTTTTCATTTTTTCACCTGAATACCTTACTAACGGTGTTTTTTCTTCTTTTTCTCACCAAAGCGTGACTTTCTATAGCAATTGCACGATCCACTGGAGCGTCGGAAGAATAAGTTGGGAGAGTCTCTCCAAGGGAATCAACTCTTCCGAGACATCGAAGATGAGCTATCCTGGATCCGAGAGAAGGAGCAGGTCAGCCTGAGCATATATACCCGAGAACCAATAGAAATGGCCATAGAAGTCTAAATGATCCGAGAGAAGGAGCAGGTCAGCCTGAGCATATATACCCGAGAACCAATAGAAATGGCCATAGAAGTCTAAATGATCCGAGAGAAGGAGAGAAAGAAACCGAAAACATTTACCTGAGGGTACATTTTTAAGATGAAAGCACTAATGAACCCTACAAAGGGTGTACCGATTTTTGCTAATTGTTCTCATTATCTGATCATTTTTAAGATGTTTGAAAGAAAAAAACTATGATGCAGTATATACGCAGTCTAATTCTGTAGCAAAAAACTAGGATTACCGTGTTGCGATGTTTTATGATAAGACTCATAAAAAATCAAAAACTTGCGCTGCGCGCAAACTCTATTCATTCCTCAATTTTGAAGCTCGTGATAAGTCTCTGTATTTGGTCATTTTTCTCCATTGGCTTTTTCGCGGGTATCAGGAATCACTTTGAGTCTTGCTAAAATGGTCGCAAGTGGGATGGCTGTGTTCTCTCCAGGTGGCTGCATCGACTAACCGTGGTCGGGACCTGATTGGAGTGCAGAATCTCATCAAGAAGCAGCAAGCCCTCATCGCCGAGATCACCAATCATGAGTCGCAGGTTGGTCGTCGGACGAACCCAACACCAGTTGATAAATGGGGCTTGAAATGCTTTGCATTAGTTCCTGAATATAGTACTCTTCTGTCTTTTTTCAATAATTCTAATCATGCTCATGCTCTGTTGAGGCTCACTTATGAATCTATCAATCAAATCGAGACAAAACTTTCAGTGTTGCGGTCATTAAGGGCAATGAATCAAACATCATACCTAAGTCGTAAGAGTTGGGGAATGCTGATATCGATAAGAACTCGTTAAATGCAAGCTATGTATGTAATTTTCACGAATGCTACGCTTGTCAAGAAGTTAGATAATTGCAGCTTCAATTGAAATGAAGATCAGGGGTGAATTTTGTGTGAAATGCAGATGGAGTCTGTGGCTCGGTCGGCGGAGGACATGGTCCAAGCGGGTCACTTCCTAGCGCCCGAGATCAGAGACAAGCTGGCGCAACTCCGAGACAACTGGCGCGCTCTCAAGAACAAGGCAGACAAGCGCCGGCTCGAGCTGAATGATTCCCTCCAGGTGAATAGTGGCTCAATGACTCCCTCCAGGTGACTAGTGACTTTCAATGACTCCCTCCAGGTGACTAGTGACTTTCAATGACTCCCTCCAGGTGACTAGTGACTTTCAATGACTCTCTCCAGGTGACTAGTGACTTTCAATGACTCCCTCCAGCTGACTAGTGACTTTCAATGACTCCCTCCAGGTGACTAGTGACTTTCAATGACTCCCTCCAGGTGACTAGTGACTTTCAATCAGAATCTGCTAGTTACTTTGTCAGAACCTGCTGCTGACTTCGGTTTGATGTACTGCTTTGTGTATTATAGATTAAACGATTGATTTCTAATTGAGAAGCTATTAGACGAATTCGCTGAATCGCTAGATACCGTATCTAAAATATTATATTTGTCTCTTTTTTGGTGTAGTTTGGAGGGATTGCAAGGTGAGTGTGTCATGGTCATGATTGGAGATGTAGAATTATGATATTCGTGACCACAGTTCGACTCGGAAGAGTCGCAACTAAATGCCATTGATGTTAACGTTCAGTTCTGCTTCTGAATGAAAGTGAAGACAATTCATAGATCCTACTGAGGCACTTTTGCGACTTTTTTCTGGTTTATCGTTACCATAAATCATACATGACTAGGGAAAGTTTATGACTTGGGCGAATTAATTGACTTTTCTATAAATGCCTTCGTTTGAAAAACGCTTCGAGGTTTATATGTTTATTAGCTTTTATTTAGTGACTTCCTCAGAGTAGCTTCTTAGACTCAAATTGATAAGGGGGGACCCTTATGAAAACAAAATTTTTTTATTTGAAAAATCGTAAGGAGGGACCCTTATGTGAATTATTTTTCGGCGGGTTTCAGTTTGAAAAATCATAAGGGGGACCCTTATGTGAAAAAAATTCCCCGCCTTCGGCGGGCGTCTGTTCCTTTTTCTTTCACACTACAAAACCCCTGGACTGAATAATTTTAACTGAGATAATGGAAATTGTTCATGGGAATTGGTATTGGTTGGGAATTATGTGACTTCGACTGAGGTTTAAGAAAAAAGCTTTGATTCTTAATCGATGTCTTTAGGCGCACCAATATCTTGCGGATGCGAATGAAGCGGAATCTTGGATGGCAGAAAAAGAGCCTATCGTGGGGTCTTCGGACTACGGTAAAGATGAGGATTCGGCAGAAGCTCTTCTCAAGAAGCACCGTGCACTTCTATCGGATCTGGAGGCGTTCAAGGTTGAGAGTCAACTTTTTTAGTTGAGAATTCGAGATGTTCAGAGTTCCAAATAGAAAAAATGTTCCAAACATTGGTTTTATATAGAAAGTTTTCAATATCATTTCCGAAGTTGATTATCATGCAGGTGATAGATATTCACTTCCACTGTAGTTTTTTTTTCTTCTCGGTTTACATCTTCAATTCACAAAAATTATTGAAGCATTTTATCAAAAATTTGTGCTGAATGTTTTGACAAGTCACAATTACATTTTGCTGTGAGTCTATGCATGTTTTACAGGGCACAATTGAAGAGTTGAGCAAGCAAGCCAGTCAGTGTAAGTATCAGGAGCAGCCTGTTGGCCAGCTCGGAAGAGATGTCGTTCTAGCACTTTATGACTACCAGGTATGGCTGGGCCCGTCGGGGTTTTAAGCGGAAATGAGTCGTAGTCGAGCACATAGGTCACCTAAATTTGTCAAACTAATTTTCCCGGGCGGGGGTTTGTGTGCAAATTCGATTTCTTATTGTACTTTTTTAGATTTAAATTAGAGTAATAAAACAAATTGAAGTTTACAGCGGAGTGATATTGGAAGCTCAATTGAGTTTCTGACCGTAACTTCTTCAACTTAAATGAAATACTAAATGGACTGCTACATACTTTATCAAACACCACAAACACTATAATAATAAAACATGAGGAAATAAATCTGCATCGGATTAAAGCTTATGAACGTGAGAAAAAAAATCCTTCCTGGGCGGGAAAAGGGAGGTTTTTTGTACCCCTTGGTAACATATGGTCGAGCAACGCAGTGTAAGATAAACAGTTCTCACAAGGCCTTTTCAAATTGAACTCGAGAATTTTTTTAAGTCTCACGTTGAATAAGCAATAGTAACAATCTGTTTATTGCGTCATGAAAAAGTTCGAGAGCAAAAATTATACAAATTCAGTTGTTCTCCAAAGTTCATGGCTACTAAAAAAATCTCATTTTTCATCGCATCTGTAAAAAACAGGTAGTTCATTGGTTATTGGCGAAGAAACCGCAGTGAATGCGGGAAAATAAATGATTTTAAGAGAGATTTGTTTTAAGGAAAAGTCGCCGAGAGAAGTCTCGATGAAGAAGGGCGATGTTCTCACGCTTCTTAACGCCTCCAATAAGGACTGGTGGAAGGTTGAGGTGAATACTTTCTCACCCTCCCTTATATCGATTTGTCGAATCAGATTTATATCGATCGGTTATTAGAATAATTTCTCTTAAAATTTGATTTTGGGGAAAATATGAAAAATGAACTGAGAAGTAAATCTTCCGATCTTTTGTTTTCTCACTTTCTCTCTCACTTTCTCTCTCTCTCTCTATTCTGTCTTGATCTGTCTTACTCTATAACCACTATGATCTCTGTTAAACAGGTAAACGACCGGCAAGGCTTTGTTCCGGCTGCCTATGTCAAGCGGATTGAGCCCGGAGCGGCACAAACGCATCACCTCCCGCAGGTTCTACTCGTTTGATTCTTCTTTCTATTTTTTCAATCAAAAGAAAGTGGAGTCTTCAAATAGAGCACAAAAATTGAACGGAACTGGATTCTTTATTTAAAACACAAAACTTCGAAGAGTGTCTTGTTTTTTCGCCACTTGGAGAAAACTGTGTAGTTTGAAGAAAAATAATCATGAGGTAAGTGATCTTTGAAGAAGAAGAGGTAACTGATCTTTACGAAGAGATATGAAAATCACAGAATACCATACAGACAGAAAGTTCTTGATACCCGCAATTTTTTTCGCGCATAGATGATACCCGCAATACAAGTTTGAAAAACTTCCTAAAAAAAGATGATAATCGTTTATCGCATTGAGGATGTTTGTAACATTTAGACATAACAATTGAAAATTCAAAGTAGACCCAAGATCATGAGAAGAAGTGTATGAAACAAACGAGTCATCTTGATTGACGATTTTGGTGAGTTAGAAAGAAACGGCTTAAAGTGTACTCATTCCTTCTTTAAGACAGGTTAAGTCTTGCTCTTCTTTCAGGTAAACTCAATCGGTGGAAAGCAGAGCGAGATCTCGGACAAGTACAATCGGCTGATTATGCTAGGAGAGACGCGCAAGCGGAAGTTGGAGGAAGCCTGCAAGGGCTATCAGCTGCTTAGAGAGGCCAATGACCTGGCTGATTGGATACGGAGTCGGGTTAGCGGGGGCGTTATTGCAGTTTTTCCAGAGAAGAGTCTGACAATCATAAGGGATACTGTATGTATGATGGGAAATTCAGTTCGAATTTGAAGAGGAGAATCCTTCGGATCATTAAGTAACTGGCAGTCGGTTTGCCCATAGGTGATCTTCTCGGTAGCATTTTGACGAATTTTTGTATCTCGAATGTATCTTTTTTGTTGTCTATTTACTCTATCTCTCTCCTTTTCTTCCACTGACGTTTTTGAGGGTCTACCACACATTAAATGAGTTCGTTCGGTTCCAGGAGGCTGTGGCTGCTCAGCAAGAGATCGGCACGGATCTGGAGCAAGTCGAAGTTCTCCAGAAGAAATTCGACGACTTCAAAGGAGATCTCAAGGTTGGCGCTTCCAAAGTACAGTGGGCCTTGATTCACCTGTGAGGTTCATGTTTGATAATTTATAGTTATGGTGATTGAAGCTTTTGAGTCGTTTTAAACATGTGGAAGTTTAGTTGACTTGAAGAAGAAGAGGTTAACAGTTGAATAAATTGAATGTGGCCAGAATATATTTGGCAGACTAATCATAGAGAGTTGACAAACATGAGGGGATTGAGGCTAACGAAGTTCGACTGCAAGAGATGAACCAAATCGCTACGGCGCTTACCAGCGTCGGCCAGACGGAGACCGCAGTCAGAATCAGACAGCAAATCGAAGACCTCAACTCGCGGTAGGCGGAAAATATCTATTTTAATCAAACCTCTTGGACTACTACCAACCTTGTTTCTCTGCGCAACTCTATGTATTTCGTTTTCTTCTACTCCCTGTGCTACTGTAGTTCTCTTCGAATCTCCCTCTCTTACTTTCATTTCATTCCTTTCTTTGATTAATTTCCTCTTCCTTTTTACTCACTAGTTTTATTTTTATTTGATACCATTAGCAGCTGTTTTTAATCAATTAGGAATCAGCTGGACTAATTGAAATCAGTACTTAGCTGACTGACGCATTGGAAGTGTGAGAGTGTCGATTGAGTGAGTGAGTCTGTTATTTCCAGCTGGCGCGCCCTGGAAGAGCAGACCGAGCAGCGAGAGCAGCAGCTGGGATCTGCTCATGAAGTGCAGCGTTTCCATCGGGATGTCGATGAGACCAGGGATTGGATACAAGAGAAGGTTACACAGAGAAAGCGAAAGAGAGATGAGTATAACAAAACACAGAAAAGGATATAAAGAAAGAGAGTGCGAATGAGAAAGAGTGTAATAGAAAGAGAGGTCGAAAAACAAAAGGAGAAACGTTAATAGTTGCAAAATCAGGATGATGCGCTAGATTCGGATGACTTCGGGCGCGATCTGCGATCAGTGCAAGCCCTGCAGCGAAAGCACGAGGGAGTTGAAAGGGACTTGGCCGCACTTGGAGACAAGATCAAGTGCGTCCAGAAATTGCGAATTATTGACTTGTGAGAGTCGTTCAATAATGAGGAATCGGAAGTTATTGATCGACTTTAATCATTCATTAAATAGTCTCTAGCTGCGAGATAAGTATTAAGTAGATGGCTCTGATTTTAAGTATATGGCTCTGATTTTGTCTCGTATATTTGAGAGAACGAGATTTTTTTTTATTTAAGTTGCAAAATTAATAAACATGGGTTCATAGGAGAACCGACTATGCCCTAAGTGAAGCCATCTTTACATTTTGTTATGATTGCATTGTTGAGTAAGATCTACTGAAATGAGTCCATTCCAAAGTCCGCAGGCCTTTGTATAACCTACTATTCCGATAATCATCAGATTCACCCATGTCTACGGGGTTTTATAGTCACGGGCAGGTCTGAGTGGAAGTTCAAATTAAATAGGGAAATGCCTATGTTAATTCGGTGGTTGTGGAGCGAGAAATAAGGTCAAATTTGGAGGAGTCTTGACGAGAAGGCCAATCGTCTTAAGCAATCTCACCCAGAAGCAGCTGCGCAGATCTTTGACCTACAGAAGGAACTCAATGAGCAGTGGAACAGACTCACCGCCAAGGTACCTTTTTATTGATCGGTTTTCACTGGTTGGACTTGAGGAATGAGAGAGAGAGAATCAATGGAAGAGAGTTCAAAAAGGAGAGGAGAGAAAAAAGATGATATACAGATTCTAGGGCGATCTTCCTTCGGTGAGTCTTGGGAAAGGATCTTTTTCATCGGGTAGTCGTAATGATATCTGGTAATCGCACGCATACCTGGTTTTATTCATTTTTACAACACTCAACCAATAGAGATCATAGCCGGTACATTTTACTTTTAATTGGAAATTCATACCTGTTGAAACGATATACTGTACTTCCATCTGTACTCGGAGTGCTCAGTATGCTTTACTCAACGCTTTACTCAACCTTTTTTCCCATCCGTCAACACTTGAGCATTCTCAGGCGAACAACCGCAAAGAGAAGCTGCTCGATTCGTACGATTACCAAAGATTCCTGTCGGACGCCCGAGATCTCCTGCAATGGATAGCTGCCATGACCCAGTTGGTCTCCAGCCAAGAACTCGCTAATGGTTTGTTTTATCGTAGAACCGTGACACATCCATACCAAAAAAGCTATCTACATTTCCAAATTTAAAACCTAAAAGGATAAAAACCTGAGCTCTTGAAGATGTTACTGGAGCGGAAGCACTTTTGGAACGTCACCAGGAATACCGTACCGAAATCGATGCGAGAGCTGCAACTTTCCAGGTAAGACCCAAGTAACCCAAAAATTTCTATCTTTTCTCGAAGTAGATCTGAACTCTCGAATAAAACGAACGTAAAGAATATTCGAACTAGTTTGTGAGTGAAAGAATGGAAAACTTAATTTTTTTGTCGACAACAGTAATGATTGAGGGAGGGTATCGAGGGGGGTATCAACATACAAATAAGCTCTGAATGATTAAAATGTAGTCAGTGCAAGAGGAGTAAATGTCACTTTGAGAAGGTCTCAAAGCCCTGGAAAACTTGAAAAAAGTGCGAATTTTTAGTCGAAAATCCGAAATGACGCCTTGCTTAAGCAAACGTTAGTGAACCCTCTTTGCAGGCTTTCCATCAATTCTCCAATCAACTACTGCACAACAAACATTACGCAAGTGAAGACATTAAGAAAAGGACGGACGAGGTTGGTTAAAGACGCGGAAGATACACATGGAAGAATCATATTATCTACATGTGTAGAGAGTCGAAAGAATATAAGGTCATAAAGACTAACCAGAAAGTTGAGTTATACATTAAAGTGCAGCTTTTGAATCATATTATACACAATTAGGACTGAATTATGATCTACTAATCAAGATGGAAACGAGAAAGATTTGATTTGGAGTATCGTCAAGCTTCTCATTTTAGAACCAAGTTTAATTCGAAACGAAACTAATGTTGACTTTAAGGTACACGAGAATCGCGCACACCTGGAAGACGCGTGGATCGCTCGTCGCAAGGTGCTGGACCAGTGCCTGGAGCTGCAGCTCTTCTACAGAGACTGCGAGCAGGCGGACAACTGGATGAGTGCCAGAGAGTCTTTCCTCTCACAGGTCAGTTAGTCCTCAGTTGTCATTGATCGATTTAATCAGCAGGTTTGATGAAGCTTTCACAAAGGGATGCTTCGTAAAAGGTGACTGATCAATAAATATGTGACTTACAGGAAGATCCGTCGGGAGACAACGTGGAGTCTCTGATCAAAAAACATGAAGACTTTGACAAGGCTATCGCGTCCCAGCAGGAGAAAATCGCTGGTCTCCAGGTTAGAGAAGAAAATAAGATAAAAGAATTCTTGAATAGAGTCTAGAATTATGAGTGCAAAGAGAAACGGTAGTATGGGCTGTTCACTTTTTGAAAGAAAAATGTATTTTTGGCCGTTGTAGACATTCGCTGCGCAGCTGATCCAGCAGGACCATTACGACTCTGCGGCAGTGGCTGCGAAGAGGGACGAGATCCTCCAGAGGTGCAGCCATTGACAGTTCTTGAACCGCTCAGTTAAAAAAAGAATCCAATGAAGGATTGAGATTATAGTGTTTCTCTAACCTGCATTAAGGGTGAAATCTTTGCCTTATTTCATTGTAATGAAACAAATGTTTTGCTTATACAATATAAGTGTTAGAGCATTCTAAAAAAAATTTTTTCGGATTTTACAATCTCTCTTCAAAATTGACTCATCTTATGTCATTCTAATCGGTTTTTGCGGGTGGTCATGAGTACTCGAAAATATTCATGATAGTATTTAAGGAAATATATGTGATGTGACCGTTGATTCTAGCGCTTGTAGTTCCAGCAATGGAAACTGTAAGTCCATTGAGTAAGAAATGAAACCTGATGAAGCCTGCAGATGGGAGCAGCTGAAAAAAGCGCTCATCGAGAAGCGCAGCAAACTGGGCGAGAGTCAGACACTGCAGCAGTTCAGCCGAGACGCAGATGAAATTGAGAACTGGATCGCGGAGAAGTTCCAGGTGCGTGGACTCTACGAATTTTGTGTTGAAGTCTCTGACGAGCAGTTATAAAGTGTGTGAATGAGCACGCAGAGCTATCAAATCATGAAACGAAGGTATAGGAATCCATCATTACCTACTTCTGAATTTTACACTATTCTGCTCTTCTGTTAAAAGTTACATAGTTAACAATAGAGTAACAATGGGTCAAGCACATTTCAAAATGCAAGACAAATGTTAGATCTATAATGATGAAAAAGATTCGAGTCTGATTGATTTTGTCCAAGAACAAGGTCAAACTATGTATGCATATATGTATTTAAAAAAAGTAAACCGTGACACGCCTACCACAGTACCAGTCAACGGAAGACCATCTTCTCCAGACATCTCCATTTCTTCGCTGGACTTACTTTCTCAAGTCTCATGGAAAACAATACCATCTGGAAGCTCCGCCCATCTACCCATCGTAATCGTCCTTGAGGGTTCCAACTACATCCGTACGCACAGGAAAGTCTCCTTCACCAACTTCGGAAAGGCGAACTGGAAAATCTTTGAACAGCTCGTCGAAGAAAACTTATCCACGACACCTCTTCCCGACCTCCCCGCCGCCCAAGCTGAGCCCTTCTTCCGGAAGATCCTGTTATCTGCAGCCGCCAGCTCAATCCCACGCGGTCGCATCAAGAAGAGAAACGTTGCCTTAACACCACAAATCCGAGATTGGATGATCAAACGAGACGCTTTACGAGAATCAGACCCATCAAGCCAAGACATCAGCACCCTCAAAATGAACATCACACGAGCCACGGACAGAAACAAAAGGGACATCTGGAGAAACTTCATGGAGACCTTTGATCCCAAACTAGACAGCAAGAAACTGTGGAAAACGATCAAGATGTTGAATGATAAAGGAAGTCCCCCACCAAACTGCGCCATCGACTTCGGGAAAGGACCCCTCACATCCTTTGAAATCGCGAACCAATTCAACAAACGCTTCACACGCCCAGTCGCCTACAAAACAAAAAAAGGAAAATCGGAAAACCTTGAATAAAGTTCACAACATCCACGCTAAAGATTTTGTCGAGTACTCAGAGGCCGCAGTGAAATCAGCTATTCAGAAGACAAAGAAATCAACAGCCCTCGGATCGGACGGACTCGCTCCAATACTCTTTCATTATCTCGGGAACAGAGGTATAGCTGCCCTCACAAAGCTCATCAACGACTCCCTCAGCTCTGGCAGAATTCCCATGATTTGGAAGTCTTCAGTCATTCTCCCACTCCTGAAAGCAGGAAAAGAGGCAACGGATGGACCAGGATACCGACCGATCTCCTTACTCTCTCCCATGGCGAAAATCATAGAACGACTTCTATTGGAAGAACTCAAGCCGTACGTAAGAGTAGCTGAGCACCAGCATGGATTCACCACAGGAAGATCCACCACCTCTGCCCTCCTCACTCTTTCAAAAGACATAGCTGCAGGTTTTAACGCGAAGAGACCAGCAAAACGTACAGTGATGTTGGCAATCGACATGTCAAAGGCCTTCGACAGCATAGACATAGCGGTACTCATAGATCTCGTCCTACAAACAGACGCTCCAAACTTCGCAAAGAAATGGCTGCCATCGTACCTCAGAGGACGAACGAGCCGCCCATCCTTTCGCGACGTCCTCTCAAGCTCATCCCTGATCAGAAGCGGAGTCCCTCAAGGCAGCGCACTCTCACCGCTTCTTTTCAATTTATATCTAAGCGATCTTCCGAACAACGATCCAAACATCAAAATCGTCTCTTATGCTGATGATATAACGCTATGGGCGTCAGATCCAAGCATTTCCACTGCCTCGCTACACATACGATCCGGTCTCCCACACATCGAAAAGTTCATCCACGATCGTACAAAGCCATTTGCCAATCCATCTACAGCTACGCAGCTCCAGCCTGGGCCAACTTTCTCTCCGCCTCAGCACATACCAAAATTCAAAGAGGACAGAACAATGGCCTGCGTATCGTAACAGGAAACCATCAAATGGCCAGCGTCGACCACATACATGCTGAAGCTGAAGTCATGAGATCGAAATCGCACCTTCACTCGCTATCAGCCCAATACTTGGCAAGGACCTTGAGCCAAAGTCACTTCCCTCACGGATTATTTCTCCAAGGACCCCCACCACGCAACATGAAAGCTGATCTTTACATCGCATGCAGAAGCACTGTTGAAAGAGCCCTGTCGGAAACAGCAGAGAAGAACAACGGGAAAAGCGTCGCCAACCGAGTCCACACAAACATGGTCTCAGAAGAAAAGGAAACCATCCAAGGTCCAGTCATACTGGGCGGCCGACCACCACCGGACATGAATGAAGAAGAAGTGGACCTCTCCAGAAACGCCCGCTGCACGCTGAGCCAACTCCACTCAGGCTACAGCAGGTACACCAACCACTACTTACACCGGATCGATGACTCGATACCTGACTACTGTCCAGACTGTCTCAATGGACCTCACGACGTGACCCATCTCTTCAAATGCGCTAGACGTCCAATAAGACTCACGTTGGAAGATCTCTGGATGAAACCAAAAGAATTAGCCTCATTTCTGAGACTATTGTGAAGGAAAGAAGAAAAGATGTATTTAAACAACAAAAAAAAGAGAGGAGAGAGAGAGGGAGAGAGCGGCTCTCCATAGCCAACTCTCTTCGACGCGAGACGTTTGCCGGCAACAACAACAACAACATATATGTATATGCCATACCTGCAATGCAGATTTTTTTCAATGTTAACGCGTAGATCATATAGATAAAGCCCTTAAATCCACTTGTGATTATCCAAAAATGAGATGCCAATCAAGTCTGCTCGGGAATAGCGCTAAATTTGCGATGTTGACCCTTTTTCGAAAATGATGATGGATCTAGACGAAAAGATGTCTAAGGTTCGTAAGTTGAAACAAAGGGTATCTCCGGATGTGTTTGATGATTATCCAAAAATTGTGATTATCCAAAAATGAGATGCCAATCAAGTCTGCTCGGGAATAGCGCTAAATTTGCGATGTTGACCATTTTTCGAAAATGATGATGGATCTAGACGAAAAGATGTCTAAGGTTCGTAAGTTGAAACAAAGGGTATCTCCGGATGTGTTTGATGATTATCCAAAAATTGTGATTATCCAAAAATGAGATGCCAATCAAGTCTGCTCGGGAATAGCGCTAAATTTGCGATGTTGACCATTTTTCGAAAATGATTATGGATCTAGACGAAAAGATGTCTAAGGTTCGTAAGTTGAAACAAAGGGTATCTCCGGATGTGTTTGATGAGCTCTTTCTCTACAGGTGGCACAAGAAGAAAACTACCGAGACCCCACGCATATACAACAGAAGCATCAGAAGCAGCAGGCATTCGAGGCCGAGCTCGCAGCCAACTCTGATCGCATCGCAACCCTCATTAATGCCGGTGGGTGGTTTTTGAGCGAAGTATAACATTATGGATTGGAAAAGAGTTGGAGGAGAGAGGATACAGTACGTCAGAGCCTATTCGAGGAAGGAACCAATGGCTTCGTCTGACAAAACTACGTAGAAAGATAAAGATTGGACCACAAAAGAAAGAGAGAAAAAAAGCAGTAAATATAGTGAATACAGATTGAAGAATGATCAAGCATTTTACAAATTACTTATGGATAGTTTGAACCTGAATTGAGGCTCATAACTTTTATCTGGGAAAAGATATTATATTTCACTGTAATTTGTTTCCTTTATAGGTCAGAACTTGATCGACAACGCTAAGTGCCAGGGAGGCGAGGACGCCGTTTCCGCGCGTCTCAAGGTGAGTTTTGCTTGGAGAGACAGGCTTGGGGAGACGGGAAAACTCGGCATCTTTTTTTTATTCTGCAAACTGTCCAGACATTAATCGCTCAAGACTAAGAACCGTAAGAGAATTCTAATTCAATTCTCGTATCTTTTTCGATTGATATTGGAATCATTTAATACTCGAATCTCAAATCAACGGCTCGATACGCAGGCCCTGAACGACCAATGGGAACTTCTTGTGAAGACGACGAGTGAGAAGAGCTTCCGACTCAAGGAAGCGAACAAGCAGAAGAGCTTTATGGCTGCCGTCAAGGTTTTCCTTTCCGAGCCATTCGACGACATAATTCACCTTTCATTCAAAATTCAGTGATACTTGAGATCATGCATAGGTAAACTGCCAACTAGCAAAAATATTTTCTAGGGCGACCGACCTACCGACCATCTCCCACACTCAAAATATATGTATCACAGTTTTCAGAGCTAGAATTGAAAAATTTTTTTATTCCGCTGTATAAATGGAACGTTTCATTAGTCATAACTCAGCCTCAACCGGTTTCGTAGAGTTGAAAGTGAAACTTTTAGCCTACTTTAGCGATCGACCTATTGAAAAATCAAGACAGGTTTCACCTATGAGATCATGTGAAAGTAAGTAATAACAATAAAATGTCCCTCGCGATAATTCTTTATCATTCATCTTGATTTTGCAGGATCTGGAGTTCTGGCTCGGAGAAGTGGAGATTCTGCTCAGATCCGAAGACTACGGTAAGGATCTGGCTTCAATCGAGAATCTTTTGAAGAAGCAGCAGCTCCTGGAAGCCGATGTAGCAGCCCATGTTGAGAGGGTGGAGGAGATGAACAAACAGGTTGCTCGTGGGAGCCGGGAAGGAAACTTAATTCCAATGAGGTTGTGGGAGAGATGAACGAAACAGGGAAAGGAGGGGGGAAGTGAACGTAAGAGCCAAGAAAGAGAGAGAGAGAGAAAAATAGAAAGGGAGAGTAAGAAAGAGAAAAAAGGAGAGGGAGAGGAAGTAGAAGCGAAAAAGGATTAGAGAGAAAAAATAATAGAGGAGAAGATAGTGATAATAGAGGAGATCGATTCAAAAAAGCAGAAAATGAAAGTTTTCTACCCATAAGTAATTTGTGAGAAATCAACTAGTGAGAAAACCCAGTATAACGTTGCAGATGCAATTTGCTTTGGAAGAATTTTACGACGATGAGGTGATGTTTACGATTCACTGAGTGCCTTCATTTGTTGGAGTTTTCCTTGGACCCCTGGATTTTTCATCCCTTTCTCCTGATAAGTGTTCATGGGAAAAGTTATAACTAAAATATAATTCAGACAGAGAAATTGGAAGAATTGTACGGTATAAAGGTAATTTTTTACTCCGTTGTTGTTTTTTTCTCATTGCGGATTAGAAATTGTGCACCTTTTCCTATCCTTCTTTCCCTCGCCATTGTTGCAAAACATATTCCTCTTGTTTTGCCCGGAATATATTGGTCCGTGTGCATTCTGATTCCATTCCCCAGTCATTTCAAAAGCCATTGCTTAGTGAGTCAATCATTGGAAATTTGTGGCATTCTCATTCCAAAAACCTTTTTTTAATTAATTTTTTTTTTACTTCGAATAGCTGTTTTTATTAATTTCTGAAGTTCCTATGTAAGTTAGTTGAGGCTTCTCAGTATTGATCGGAAATCGTAAGAGAATTGGAGAAGAGGAAGACTGGGATTGATATTGTACAGGCGGATGCCCTCGTGGAGAAAGAGCACTTTGCTGGGAGTCAGATAGACGAGAGAAGAGCCACCATCAATGCGAGGTACGAGGACGTCCAGGAACTCGCCAAGCAGAGAAGAGAGAAGCTCAACAAGGTTCACAGGAACAGAGCGCAAGACAAAAGAGCAGACTAGTAATGAGAGAGGAGTTACGATTTTTATCTTCGCTAGAAAAAGTGGAGAGTTAGTGTTTTATCAGTTAGTGTTTTACATATTTCACCACCCTAGGTATATAAATCTGGATAAGACGAGTTCACAAACAGGGAGTGTTAGTGTTTTAAAGGTTGAAATAAAAGGTTGAAAAACTATAAAAACTATAAAAGGGTTGAAAAAATACTTGAGGCTTAATTCAGAGGCGATTTTAGAAAGGCCTTCCGGATAATTTTCAAAAAAACTTGAACAAACTTTGTAGAACGGTGTTCATTTTGACTGTGAGCTTAATTTTTTTCCGGATACGAAAACTTGAGATATGAATTTGGGTTGCGAACAAGCTACGTTTTTTACAAGTGGTCGGGTTGCATGGATGACTGTAATTTGTTTAGGCTCTGAACGTGCATCAATTCTTCCGCGACGTGGACGATGAAGAGAGCTGGATCAAGGAGAAGAAGCTACTCGTCTCTTCAGATGACTACGGTAGAGATCTGGCGGGAGTTCAGAATCTGCGCCGAAAGCATCGCCGTCTCGACACGGAACTCGCCAGTCACGAACCTCAAGTTAGTCATGTTTCGAGGTGGTAAAATAAGAGAGTCAAGCGAAAGAGTCTTATTTGAATCAGATCTTGATGCGGTCATTTTGTTCTCGAGAAGAAAAATTCATGTTCAATACGGTGTTGTTGGAACCTGTTTGAGTTATTCATAAAAACCCGCAAGTTTAAAAAAAATCATTTAGTTACGATTTTTCGAAGGAAAAATGGATTTTTGCGCAGAAAAATAGAGAATGTAATGAAAAAAGAAAAAAGCTGTGACTGGTTGTGATGAAGATTGCTTATACTTGCCCATAGATTATATCCGCAGTACAAAATGAAGAAATTGATTGAAGTCAGTCATAGGTAAACTGTAAACTGGCAACAAAAAAATTCTAGGGAGACCAACCTACCTACCCTCTCCCTTACTCGAAATGAATGTATCTGCTCAGCTGAACGTAAAAGTGTAAAAAAAACTCCATTTCTCTACATAAATAGAACGTTTCTTCAGTTAAAACTCAGCCTCAACCGGTTTTCTAAAGTTAAAAGTGAAACTTTCAACCTACTTTAGCGATCGACCTATTGAAACATTAAGACAGATTTTTACTATGTAGTCAGTACATGCATATACATACATATGCCCTGATTGAGTCGATAAGACCTTTTCGAGTCCTTTTTGGAACACTTCTGATATAGATTTTTTATATTTTATGGATGACTTCACTCACGATGAAGTCATGCAGAGAAGTCTTTGTTTTGAAGGTGTCGGTGATGAAGCAAAAGGCCCTGCATCTCCTTCGATCGGCAGACATGGCGGCGCCCGAAATCGAGAAGCGAATCCAAGCACTCGAGCAGAGTTGGGACCACATAAGGTTATCCATAAATCGGGAATCAGTCATGCAAAAAGTTTAGATGAGTTTCTCTTGTTCTACTTCAGGAAATCCGTATCGTCAGTTATGTCGAACTGAGTCTTTGGCAGTTGGAGCTTTATAAAGTTTCAGTACTGCTTCAGCAGCAGTTTTCTGATAAGTTATGGCGATTCGGAGAGAACGAGCAGAGTTTAGATTGTTGATCTTTGAAAACGGTTTTCTAATCAATAACTGGTTTTATTATAATAATACAAAATCCTTATCCATTTCATCAAGTGAATGAGACTGGTTTGAAGCATTGTGAAACAAATACCGAATGACGATTACGATTACTGGAAATAGATACAAATTAATTCCTTCCAGGGATTTGACTGGTAATCGGCAGCAGAAATTGAAAGAGAGCGAAGACTTCCAAGAGCTGCTCGGAAGAGTGGAAGAAGAGGAAGCTTGGATGAATGAGAAACACCAGGTTTATAATGAGAAACATGATAGTAGAAAGATACTCAGTGAAAACATCTAGAAAGCATTCATGTCTTTTCCAGCTTTTTTATGATCTACATTGAGGTTATCGGTGAATTTAATGATCTACATTGAGGTTATCGGTGAATTTAATGATCTACATTGAGGTTATCGGTGAATTTAATGATCTACATTGAGGTTATCGGTGAATTTAATGATCTACATTGAGGTTATCGGTGAATTTAAAGATCTAAATTGAGGTTATCGGTGAATTTAATGACTTACATTGAAAAAAATCTCTGATGAATGATTTGACAATCTACCCCGCTTCAAAAGCCGCCATGAAGTTGTTGAGCAGAACTGGGGAAAACTTGATGATTTTCTGATTGTTAAATTTATAGTCAACAACGGTATTTACAGATTCTGAGCAACGACAATTTTGGAGAGAACATGGCTGGCGTGCAAGGTCTGCTCAAAAAGCACGCCACATTTGAAGTTGACTATCAGCTGCATGCTCAGAGAATCGCGGATATTGATGCACAGGCTCAGAGGGTACGGTAGATACCACCTTTTTTCCCGAAAGAAATCATAGATCTGCAAAATAACCCCCTATTGTGACCGTCACTATGTGCATTCAAAGTTTTCGTCTCGAAATCAAATGTGTCTCAGACTTCTCCTTTCCCTATTTCTCAGTAATTCTTTTGACTGTTAGTCGTCTTTTATTTCTTACCTCTTTCCTACTACATTCATTCATTACTTCATGTTGTTTAACAGAATTGGTGACAGTTCTTCATGTTTCATACGCTAAGATCGATTTATCATTGAGAAAGTTTTTCCCTATTATATGATTATTCCCATCGATCGAGGTCTTCTTTCATGGAATCTTGTGTCCAAGCACTCTTGGATGGTCCTTTATTATTTATCTCTCGCTCACTCATTCTTCGCTTTTTCTTTCTCCATCTATTTTTTTTTACTCTCTCCATGTCTCTCTTTTGCTCTCTCTCACTGTCTCACTTCGTATATATTGAGCTTATCGAAAGCGGTAATCATCACGGTCCGAACATCTCCGTCCGAATGGAACAACTGAAGCGGCGCTTTGCTGATCTGGACGCATTGGCTAACAAGCGGCTGAAGAAACTGAAGGAGAATTCGGACTACCTCCAGTTTGTGTGGAAATGCGATGTAGTGGAGAGTTGGATTGGTCAGTTGGTTGCATTCTTTGAAAGTTATCGGTTCTTCGTCCATATCTCTCTTTTTCTCTTCTGATACATAGATGTCAATGAGATCCTCAATCAAGATTTTATATTCGTCTTCATGAGAATATGTTATTGGGTTTTTCACACTAAGTTGTTTTAATGCTTGCTCTCTAAAGTCCTTTCACGAATGTGAGAGTTGCAGCGGAGAAAGTGTCACAAGTACGCTCGGACGACTACGGTCGTGACCTTCCCTCCGTCCGGATTCTCCTCACGAAGCAGTCCGCATTTGATGCAAGTGTCAACGCCTTCGATCGCGATGGCGTCGAGAGAATCACTCAATTGTGAGCATGATTCAAAACTTCGAATGCACGAGTAATTTTTGCGATAGAATTTAGTTGTCAAACTATTAGTCAAAAACTACAGAATGTTCTGTTCGTTTCATAGTTTTCGCGGGTAGTAAGTATTAGTTCATGATATTCAAGAAGGGTAGTAAGTATTAGTTCATGATATTCAAGAAGGGTAGTAAGTATTAGTTCATGATATTCAAGAAAGATAGTAAGTATTAGTTCATGATATTCAAGAAAGGTAGTAAGTATTAGTTCATGATATTCAAGAAGGGTAGTAAGTATTAGTTCATGATATTCAAGAAGGGTAGTAAGTATTAGTTCATGATATTCAAGAAGGGTAGTAAGTATTAGTTCATGATATTCAAGAAGGGTAGTAAGTATTAGTTCATGATATTCAAGAAGGGTAGTAAGTATTAGTTCATGATATTCAAGAAGGGTAGTAAGTATTAGTTCATGATATTCAAGAGTAAGTATTAGTTCATGATATTCAAGAAGGGTAGTAAGTATTAGTTCATGATATTCAAGAGTAAGTATTAGTTCATGATATTCAAGAAGGGTAGTAAGTATTAGTTCATGATATTCAAGAAGGGTAGTAAGTATTAGTTCATGATATTCAAGAAGGGTAGTAAGTATTAGTTCATGATATTCAAGAGTAAGTATTAGTTCATGATATTCAAGAAGGGTAGTAAGTATTAGTTCATGATATTCAAGAGTAAGTATTAGTTCATGATATTCAAGAAGGGTAGTAAGTATTAGTTCATGATATTCAAGAGTAAGTATTAGTTCATGATATTCAAGAAGGGTAGTAAGTATTAGTTCATGATATTCAAGAAGGGTAGTAAGTATTAGTTCATGATATTCAAGAAGGGTAGTAAGTATTAGTTCATGATATTCAAGAGTAAGTATTAGTTCATGATATTCAAGAAGGGTAGTAAGTATTAGTTCATGATATTCAAGAGTAAGTATTAGTTCATGATATTCAAGAAGGGTAGTAAGTATTAGTTCATGATATTCAAGAGTAAGTATTAGTTCATGATATTCAAGAAGGGTAGTAAGTATTAGTTCATGATATTCAAGAGTAAGTATTAGTTCATGATATTCAAGAAGGGTAGTAAGTATTAGTTCATGATATTCAAGAGTAAGTATTAGTTCATGATATTCAAGAAGGGTAGTAAGTATTAGTTCATGATATTCAAGAGTAAGTATTAGTTCATGATATTCAAGAAGGGTAGTAAGTATTAGTTCATGATATTCAAGAGTAAGTATTAGTTCATGATATTCAAGAAGGGTAGTAAGTATTAGTTCATGATATTCAAGAGTAAGTATTAGTTCATGATATTCAAGAACTAGATTTTCTATCATCTTAATGATAATTATTTACAACCTAGGATTCGTCTTTGAGTTCTGCTTGGAATTAATTTGCTCGACTTATTATCTTATTCCGGTTACTTTCTCCTATTCATGCTGTTTAGACAGACAATCGAAATACTCAATTAAGGTAACAAGTAAACTATTTATAAGTGTAAGAATCAATGTTATGGTTCTTGAGCAATTGCAGGAAGGATGAGCTGCTTGCGGCGAATCATGTGCAGTCGCCCTCCATCGAGAAGAGACACGCGGCGGTGATTGCCTCCTGGCAGCAGCTCCTGGCAGCCAGCGAGTCTCGACGCGCCAAGCTGCACCGAATGCAGCAACAGTACCAGCAGATCGAGGATCTTTATCTCGCTTTTGCGAAGAAGGTTTCTTATTCGGAAAGCTTCTGCTTGACAAGAAACTCTAGAAGAAAGCTCATATCTGCCTGTTGAAGCATAAAATTTTTTAGCAAAAGTAATCCCGCATGTTTAGGGGCCTCAAGTTCTGCTTTCTGCAAATATCTATTTTCTTTTCGAGGGCTTTATTTTCGTTGAATTCCACTTTTTCTGCTGAAAAAAAACCTTGATAAACTTTCGTTTCTCTGCTCACTTTAATAGGCTTCTAAGTGCTCTTTGGACGTTGATAATACCTCTGATTTGAAACGCCTTTTTTTGGCAGGAGTTTTTTATGAGTAAAGTATAAAAAATGGAGCGAGCGACCGGTTTAATGAATGGTGACCCGAATGGATGAATGATCTAGGCGAATGTTGTGAATGTCGCAGGCGTCAACCTTCAACTCGTGGTTCGAGAATGCAGAAGAAGACCTCACCGACCCCGTCCGCTGCAATTCTCTTGAGGAAATTCGCGCGCTACGCGAAGCTCATGCCAACTTCCAGAGGTACTTATTGACTTATTGATCGGTAGAATGCAGAAGTTCCTCACAAGAGTTATATCTATACTTAATTCTGGACATAGGTAAACTGCCAACTTGAGAAAAATTATCTCGGGCGACCGACCCAACAACCTTTTCCTTACTCGAAATGAAAGTATTTCGTTCTGTTTTTTCCCAGAAATCTCACAGCTAAAACGAAAAGGAAAAACTTCATTTCTCTACATAAAGGGAACGTTTAATTAGCCAGAACTCAGCCTCAGCCGGTTTCGTAAAGTTGAAAGTGAAACTTTTAACCTACATCAGCGATAGACCTATTGAAAAATCAAGACATATTTTACATATAATTCTGGAACTTTCATTGTTGTAGAGCTTTAACTGCTTCTAATATAACTTTGTTATCTTTTTTTGGGTAATGCTTGGCTGGCAAACAACAATGCATCAACTTTTGAATAAAAAGAAAAACATGATGAGAAAGTTATGTCTAAAGGCTCAGCTGGTTTTTCTCGGTTGTCAAAAAAAGTTTACAAAACGGTTAATCAGAATTTTTCCTTGAAGCTCTATAAGCTATATTGGTTATTTGCAGAAGTCTGTCGGATGCCGAGGAAGATTTCCGCCAGCTACAGCAGTTGGACAGCAAGATCAAGAGCTTCCAGGTGGGAATCAGGGCCGGTGTTCGGGATCATCTCAATATCTTGTAGAACTGAGGGATCTTACAAAGAAGAGCTCTTATGGGTTTATTAGATGGACCATATCTTTAAATCTGCTTGAGCTATGAAAATAAAACTGAGCGACTGTTAAACCGTCAGCTACTTGAGTGTTTAGTAGCTCATAGAGCGTGGTTAAACTCTCTTCTCCTGACTGAAATTGAGAGCGCCTTATCAATCAGACGTGCATGATTCAATGCACACAAGAAACAACATTTATTATTCTGCGAAACTTCTTTCTTCAGCTTTTGAATACAAAACTAATTAAAAGGATTTGTGAGATCTCCCGTTTTCATGGTTGAAATTAAGCTTTTACTTCATCCAGGTTGGACCCAACCCTTATACCTGGTTCACAATGGACGCATTGGAGGAGACTTGGCGCAACCTGCAGAAGATCATAAAGGTTGGCTTTTAGTTGTTTTTCGTACTCTCTTTTTCTAGTTACGTGGTTAAACATGTCTGTGAACACAATCTTTACCCCTCCAATCTCTGGTGAGAAGTTATCAAATTTGACGAAATTCAATCCGGCAAGAGGGGAATAATATATGACGCTGCCGTTTTTATTTTTTGCCATAAATTTACTTTTCGATGATTTTTATTTGTTTTATGGCAGATTCTAGCAAAATAGCCTTATTTAAGGCGTTGCCATCAAAATAGCATTATTTTATTGAGCTTCCATCAAAAATCAATTACTTTATGGCACTGCCATCAAAATAATTGATTTTATTGTGAATGGCACAATTTCATTGAAAAGTTCCTTCATCAGTCCACTCCCACTACACTAAAAGATCCCACTACACTATTTCGTCTATTTCGTGGCTATTCACCAAATTTAATAACATAATCATATATGCACAAAGCGAGCAACCAATACGGACCGGGTTTGCACGAACGCTGTACTATTTTCTCTATCGCGAATCGAGATTAAATTTGGTGAATAGCCACGAAATAGACGAAATAGTGTAGTGGGATCTTTTAGTGTAGTGGGAGTGGACTGATGAAGGAAGTTTTCAATGAAATTGTGCCTTCTTCTTCTTCTTCTTCTTAGCGTTGTCCCGCGCCGGCCGAGGTCGGAGTAGGGTCCGCTGTACGGCTTCTAGCTCTCCAGAAACATATGTCCGTTGCGTCTTCCGAGTGGAGTCTTGCAAGGCGCAGGTCTTGGTTGAGCGTATCCATATATCTTGTCTTCGGTTTGCCTCGCGGGCGTTTGCCTGGTACTTCCATGTCAAGGGTGTGTCTTGCGATGTTGGTCGCGTCTCTTCGCATCACGTGTCCATACCATCTAACTCTCCCTTCTCGCATCTTGTCTTGTATTGGGGCAACGCCGAGTCTCCCTCTCACAATCGTGTTACGCACACAATCTAGGCGAGTCAGTCCTAGTGTCCAACGTAACATTTTCATCTCATTCGTGTGGATAATGTTCTCGGTTATACGCGTTGTAGGCCAGGTCTCCGTCGAATAGAGAAGCACGGGACGGATTGCTGTTTTATACATCTTTCCGCGTATGCCAGCTGTGATATTCCTATCACAGAGGACACCTGTAACTTCTCTCCATTTCATCCAAGCTGCATTTACTCTTTGGCGTGCCGCTGCATTTGTTGACGTGTCTGAGGAGATGACAGAACCAAGGTACTTGAATTCGGAGGTCTTCGGGAGCGGTTCACCGCTGATGTGAACAGTTCCCGTCGTTTGCACTCCGATTTCCTGGTACTCGGTCTTCTTGATGTTGAGGCGTAAGCCATGCCTACTAAGAGCGTCATTCCATTCTTGGGTGCGTTTCTCGATTTCGGCACGTGTAGGAGCAGCAAGGAGAATGTTGTCGGCGTATGCGATGGTTGACGGAGCCGGAGTCAGTAGAGGACGCGTGACGGTATCCATAACCAAAATGAAGAGAAGGGGAGACAAAGCACTCCCTTGGTGCACTCCAACGTTTACTGCGAATGGCTCTGTGATGCCGACCGGAGTTCTGACAGTACTCTTTGAATCATCGTACATCGCCATTGTCCATCGAATGTACTCTTCAGGAACCTGATGATCGCGCAATGCATATGAAATAAGATCATGGGGGACTCGTTTCAATGAAATTGTGCCATTCACCATAAAATCAATTATTTTGATGGCAGCGCCATAAAATAAATGATTTTTGATGGCAGCGCAATAAAATAAGGCTATTTTGCTAGAATCTGCCATAAACAAATAAAAATCATGGAAAAGTACATTTATGGCAAAAAATCAAAACGGCAGCGTCATATAAGACGATGCTGGGAATAATTTTCGCCAAAATGCTCAAAATGTTGTTCCTCAGCCAAAAACTTTATTTTGCCAAGATTTCGAGTATGCGAACTTGGGAGAAGGAAATTCCGACATTAGTCTTTTTTTTAGCTGCCAAAATAGGGACGAAGAATCGGCCACTATTTCGCAGTGCAAATGATGAATGACTCTGTGGCCAAGTTTTGTTCCTGCCAAATCACGGACAATTTTCTTTTTCCTTTGTGACATGTTTTAGCACTGCCAAACTCGGCTCTTTTTTTGAAAAATTTTTGTCCGTTGAACACAGCTCCGCAACGACCACATATTAACCACTTCTAGCGACGTACCCCAACCGAGTTTAGTAAACTTGGTTGAGGTACGTCGCTAGAAATGGTTGGTCTGTTGCCGTTGTAGCTGCTGGTATTGCATCTCAGCCTTTTGGATGAGATCAAAGTCTAGTATTGGCACTCCCCAAAGAGTTACTGAGAGCGATCCTCCATCATCCCAGAAATGAGGCTAAGGGGTTGCAGGGGCTACAAAAAAAAGCCCCATTGTGGCAGTGACAAAACAAGGACAAAAAAACCCGATTTTGGCAGTGACAAAACAAGGACAAACAAAAACCCGATTTTGGCAGTGACAAAACAATGACAAACAAAAACCGGATTCTGGCAGTGACAAAACGAGTACAAAGTAGAAAGCTTGTTTTTTGACGGTTTTTCTTGGCAGGCAGGTCAAAACGCATGTTATTTGCTGCCATTTATCATGACGCTTTTTTACGTTTCTTGCCATGGAAAAGCTGGGTTTTTCAAGGGAAATCTTCCCAAGGAACAACATTTTAAGCATTTTGGCGAAAATTATTCCCAACATCGTCTTATATATGTATAAGTTGGAATGCATGGCTGTTTCGGAGCATTCTATACTTCGTAGAGTTCTTCCTGGAAGAAAAAAAAACACTGCGGGTTTTCAATTTTTTATTTCTAACTGAATTTTTTTAAATATTTTTATTAGTCACAGTAACATAACAGCTATATTGAAGAACTAAGGCTAGAAAAGTACTGTAATTCTCCTAGCTAATTACATCGTATAGAACGTAGTTGCTGGGAATCTAGTTCGCGTGAAGTAATTTACATGCTTGGAATTCAAATCAGCCAGAACATTGAACATTCTTTAGCAGTCTACTTTAAAAAGTAATCATTACGGCGAAAAGGTTCAACTCAACAAAGACTAACCACATGCTATCAGGAGCGCGAGAGTGAACTGGCGCGCGAACACGCACGTCAAGAGGAGAACGACGCGATGCGGCGGGAGTTTGCCAAGCACGCAAACGCCTTCCACCAGTGGCTGACTGCCATGCGACAAGAGGCAAGTGTCATTGAAAACTCTAATGAAGAAGAGAGTGTTAATGAGGTAGTTCAGTTAGAAGTGGGATAATGCATTTGAGAAAACAATGATGAAGTGTGTAAAAAGAGTTCTTCATTCGTTAGATTGATGCGATTAAGAAGGGAGTATTGTAATGAGGTTACTGTAATTAATACATCTTCAGAGGTAACCGAATGAGGGTAGAAATACATCTTCAAAGTAGTACAAATCTTCAGTATTCGGAGGAAACAAGGAATAATCTCAACGAGATTTAACAAAGATTACTTTTAAACAAATCAAGAGAGGTGTTATTGGAAACGCTCGCGATTTTCAGATGATGGAAGCTTCTGGTCCCCTGGAGGAGCAACTCGAAGTGCTGAAGCGACGTGCAGCTGAAATCCGCGCCAACAAGGCTCAGCTGAAGAAGATCGAAGACATGGGGGCGACGCTCGAGAAGCACCTTATTCTGGACAATAGGTAGGGGGGACTTGAAAAAGGTAAATCGCAGTCCAATAGAGGCCCTAGAGTGATGAGAAGTCGGGCAAGAAGGCAAAGGGCAGAGAGAGGCCAAATTGAGATCTTTCAAATCCATGAAAAAGTTAAAGATTATAAGGATAATGGAGTTTCGTCATTTACTAATCAAATGTGATGAGAGAATACGCTAATTCTCGGTTATAAGTTGTGAGATTCAATCAGAGCGTTGATCGATGCACCCGATAGTGATAACAGCCGAGATCTCTGGGGAGCCGAGAACATTCATTCTCACAATCAGAATGATGTACCACTCTATCAAAGGCGAAATCCCTGTATAAACTCATATGTAGAACTCGTAGTGGCATACAAATGATAAAAAACTGAAATCATTACAAAACATTTTTCCTGACCGGTGTTCCAAGTTATATCATGGTTTTTGCGCAACTCAAAACTTGGATTTCTTACTTTGACAACAATTTATAAACATTACATAGAGCCTTGATTTAGACCTAAAATGGAAGAGCTTTTGCATACAAATGATAAAACTGTAAAATTGATAGGATAAAGCGAGTGAGTGAGCATGAATGAATCTCTCCAGATACACGGAACATTCAACTGTTGGTCTGGCTCAAGCTTGGGACCAGTTGGACCAGTTGGCGATGCGAATGCAGCACAATCTGGAGCAGCAGATCCAGGTGAGTAACTATGGTTGTAGAGGAGACGGAACTTTTTTGACGTGGTCATCCCCCAGTTACGAATTACAGTTAAAGTATCGAATGTAGACCAAGTTCCAGTGGTATTCTTTTTTTGAAGAAGACAAAAAGATAGAAAAGTCCAAAATGTTGTATTACTGTAATCTACTTGTTAGAAAAAGCTCTAGTAAGAGTAAATCTTCATATTTGTTTCTAAAATTATGAATGCTTAAAAGATTGTTGGTTGGAAATTTCAATAAGGTCTATTAATGATCTTAAACATATAGCAAACTTTTTCCTACTTCCCGATAAATATTCGTCATCAGTAGGCTCCTTTTGCTTTGATGCACACTGAAATGAGCCAAGCAAGAGCCTTTCTCAATTGCAGGCTCGCAATCAATCGGGCGTTACGGAAGAGGCGCTGCGCGAGTTCTCGATGATGTTCAAGCACTTCGACAAGGACAAGCTAGGCCGATTGGATCACCAGCAGTTTAAATCTTGTCTCCGAGCACTCGGATACGACTTGCCCATGGTGGACGAGGGACAACCCGAGCCGGAGTTTCAGAGGATTCTCCGAATTGTCGATCCTAACTTGTCAGTTCTGTTTGGGTAGTTTGAGAGTTTGCTGCGCCTAGTTGAGAGTGTGGGTCCGATAGGGATTTACGGTCAAGATCGATATTATTTTTATAAGTGGGCTATATAGCTGAGAATATCCATGTTTTTGTTCAGCATTCTAGGTTG
The DNA here is from genome assembly GCA_964056735.1 of Allodiplogaster pararmata. Lineage (NCBI taxonomy): Eukaryota > Metazoa > Nematoda > Chromadorea > Rhabditida > Diplogasteridae > Allodiplogaster > Allodiplogaster pararmata. Next base: position 170,752 of record OZ057408.1, on the reverse strand, counting down.
TCATACAATGGTTCACCGGTTTCATGTTTCTTCGCTTCTAATCATTTTAAAAGGATGGCAAAAACTATAGTCTGAAAGCAAATTTTTCATAATAGCATCATGATATTACTTCTCTAAACTTGTTCGCCTTCAGAGATGGACATGTGACGCTACAAGAGTATATGGCATTCATGATTAGCAAAGAGACTGAAAACATCCAGTCGTCAGAAGAGATAGAGAGCGCCTTCCGCGCCCTCTCCAAGGAGTTCCGCCCCTACGTCACTGCAGAAGAGCTCTACGCGGTATTGTTTTAACTTCTCATTATGGACGTTAAAAGTTTTTTGGTTCCAAGTCGTTTTCATGAATGTGCAGCGCTTTGCTCGCTAGAAATATGTTCAAGTTATACCTCATCATAGAAGCTACCGTTCAAAGGTATTAGAATTTGAAAGAATGAATACATGTTTGTTTGGATAGTCGAGGATTTGAATGAGTGTAAACGTTCTCTGCATGTAGAATTCAAGGTGAGACGACTCTCTGCTCGAAGTCGCTTCTATAGTATTATTGATCGGACACTGCGATTGCTATCACCCCACACTGCGCGTAAATTGCTAGTGAGGGGAATGCAGAACAAGCAAAGTTTACAAATTGCTTATCACCCACAAAACATTTGAACTTGAAGAAAAAATCGTCTTGCTTTTTTTCAGAATCTTACGACGGAACAGGCGGAGTACTGTATCAAGAGGATGAAGCCCTACGTGGATGGCACAGGACGCCAAATCCAAGGCGGCCTGGACTACGAGACGTTCGTCCACTCGCTCTTCCAGGCCTAAGCGAGTCTGTCGAGACTCTGCTGAGATCCGATAAAGCGAGATTCGTTCGAATGAGACTTGAAAGGCAAGCATGCCTCGCATTCCTCACAAGTATTCCATGTCTTTCCGAGTAAAATTCGCGTCCGAAAAAAGCTTGCTGCACATTTTGGTGTAAATTAGTATATATAGTTCTTAAAAATTCATTACCCACTTCTCTTTATTGTTGCTAGCCTTTGAATGAAACTCGAATACAAAACTTGAAGTCCGTAAGCTCGTTAAAAGTGCTCTTTATGCTATTCAATTCACTATTGACAGTTTGTCATAAAACATTGGCAATGTCATGAACTACAGCTACTCCAGCTTCTGCTGGTCTTATGACTTAAATATACTCTGTCTGTCTTTTGCTTTTCATCTACTTGTGAGGCCCTCAGGATTCTTATTAAACATTGCTCTCTTTTTTGAATTTAAATAACGCATCATCTTACTTTACAGCTTAGCAATTGCTTGAAAGTTAATTATTTACGCAACGAACACTTCACAACCAATAGATATTCATTATAAATTTATTAATATAATAATAAAGTTTTTTGGAAGAATTAGATGGACACATGGAACACGAAATTTTCATTTAATGAATGTGGTCGGGTTCTCCAGTATAAATCAAGTAGGCTGATTCTCATCGCGACCGACAGAACTGTGAGTTTTTTTTTGAGGCCTCTCTCTCACACACACTATTCAATCTTTCTCGGCTAAAAGGTTTCCAATCAACTGTTCCGCTAAATGATTATACCATAAAGCCTAAAACAGGGGAACTGACAGAAATCATGGACCTAAAAGTAAGACCGGCTAGTCAACGAAAACTGAATGGTATACAAAAAGGAATGCAGAATTGATTCATTAAAAGCTCCATTAAGTACCACTATCGAAAACACTGCTTGACTACAATAGTAGCAGAAGTCATCAAACACTGCTTGACTACAATAGTAGCAGAAGTCATCAAACACTGCTTGACTACAATAGTAGCAGAAGTCATCAAACACTGCTTGACTACAATAGTAGCAGAAGTCATCAAACACTGCTTGACTACAATAGTAGCAGAAGTCATCAAACACTGCTTGACTACAATAGTAGCAGAAGTCATCAAACACTGCTTGACTACAATAGTAGCAGAAGTCATCAAAGCGTGCGAGATCTGAGGTGGGGATGAGAGATTCATTTAGTTGAAGAAAAATGTTATTTAAACAGTAACTGTTTGCTGGGAACGACATTTTATTGAATAAAAAAGGAAGTTTTTGAATATACAACTACCGAGCAAAAATTTCATATACAGGTTTCACATTTAAAACTTTTAGACAATCGGAACTACGTGGAAAATGAATGGGATTTGTCACAATATATCTGATCATTAACAAAAATTTGGGGGGAAGGGGCTACCTCTGAACGTGTTTAAACATTTATCATCAGAATGTGAGACATTTGAGATCAATTCAAATGAGGGCCCGCAAAAAACTGCATAATATCAAAAATATTCTCTTTCTCTTTTCTTGTTCATTTCATTCTCTCTCTTTCTCTTCTCGGCAGCTTCACGTCTCTAGCCTCATCTGGCAGGAGCGGCCGGAGGCGGAGCTTGTAGTCCTGATTTGGCAGCAAACTTGTCTCTCGCCATGTCTCGTTGCAGTTTGCCGAGTCGATCTGTCAACGCTTCAAGCCGCTTGCCAACATTTTGGACGCGACTGAACGTGTGAATTTTGGGCCATTACTCAAGCACGCCGTGCTCGCTGTACACGCACGCTAAATCATTACTAATGCACGCCGTGCATGGGACGGAATTAAGAATTTTCGAATGGACACAGCGTGCATTAGTAATGATTTAGCGTGCAGCGTGCGTGCACGGCGTGCTTTAGTAATGGCCGAATTTCGCAGAGAAATAGTTCCATATACATAAGCACCAGTAAACTAAAACAGAAAGAGGAGTTTTGCAGTCCAAAAACTTTTCAACAGGATGGTCATCTGAATATCGATATCACTTATCTGATATTCAACGCATTATCTAACAAAAGAAAAACTAAATAGGAGAGATTGGGAGAATGAGAGGGAAAGAGAATAATTGAAGTGAAATCAGAGCCCGATCGAAAACCAATGTGCTTCTTCTTGTTTCTTCGTCACGAAGAGGACTAAGTGGATAATCAAACTTAATTTGAATTCCCGATCAACGCCGTGTATTTATTTGAAATACTGTTCTAAAGCAGCCAAATGTTCCCCTGTAACAGATTTTTTTATAGTTGCCGAATGATCTACAGTGGCTTTTTGTTTCTACATTGTTTTACAGTATCTGAAATGTTTCTGCTGAACACCGTACTTTTGACTATCGGCAAGTTTCCTCGCGTAGTCTGCCATGTCATAGGGCGGCTGCTCAGACACTTTCCGCAGCTGCTCTGAGACCTCCTCTATCGCTGCACACAACGCCGTCTATAAACACATCATTTTCAATTAGCCTGTTATTATACAATTTAATTTTTGAGCCCACCCGATGGTTTCCGGGCTTCTGTTTGAGATTTTAGCAGTTATTAAGCAGTTAACAATCATTTCTTCGTTAGTCGTTCACTAAAAAACATTTGTAACCCCTTTCTTATTCCAACGGAAAGTTTCCGTTTAGGCATGTTTAACCGGTTTTTGCGGGTCTCCTTCATAGCTCACAAAACTTTTGATATTTCTCCCGGTCGGTCAGAAATTTTTTTTTGCGGGTCTCCTTCATAGCTCACAAAACTTTTGATATTTCTCCCGGTCGGTCAGAAAAACTGCTGAAGAAAAATATATATGACTAAAAAAGGAATGTTTGAAAAAGAGCAAAACGTTGAATTTTAAACTCCATTTAAGGAGAGCAGCTTCAAATATGAGAAAAAATATCAAAAGACTTTGAAAAACAGACTAAACATTCTCTCTTTTTAGCACATTCTGGTGAACCAATCTCGTTTTCTTCTCTACAAAAACCTGTGAATGTTATCCCAAACCTTCCCAATCTCTGTCCGTTTTGGTAGTCTTGGACATCAAGTTGCGTTAGTTTCAGGAATCTAGAATAACCCATTACCTGGAAAGATCTGCTCTCATCCATTCAAGGCATTCCAGCACAACTCGCGACAAAGTTCCTCGTGTTTGAGTGTTCTTATTGATTCGACTAGTGACTGACCACTTGTCAAAATGGGAACATAGATTAACTCAGCTCTTGAAAATGAACTTATTTTTGGTTTCCTGAAGTATATCAAGCCTCCGTTAAATAAAGCGTCTCCTTGCGAGATATACTGAAACCCCAGCTTTTTTCAAACCCCTTAAACTGGTTCAACAATGAAGCTATCGAGTACCTGGCTGAGTCTCGTCTGAACGACTTGGTTGTCCAGTTGGGCGATGGCTGGAGTTATGAGGGCAAGGATAGAATCGCTCAGTTCACTTCCCCCGCCTACATCTTCTCCTCCAGAGGAAGACATCGCGCCTTTAAATTAGAAATTCTTCAGACGTAGTCATTTGGTGAATGACTCGTCATGAAGATGTCTCTACTGACTATGAATGACTCATGTGGACGTAGGCTGACTATTGATAATTCAATCAAGATTTGAGTGACTGTACCATGATTTCCGTGCAGTATTCACACTCGAGTGAAACATCAATTTAACTAAATTTAACGAATCGCTAGTAAGTCTACAAGACATGACTGCACTTTTTTAAAACAATCCTAAAATCTACGAACAATTCATGATTTTTACTCAAAACTTTTAATATGAATCTTCTGAGACTATATGATCAAATTTCGCATGTTTTACTTTTTGATATTTCTTTTGAGCTACAATTTTTCTCTGTTTATTTGGAATATTTTTTTCAGCTCTAGAACCCCTCTTATTCACACATCGGTTTTCAAGTGCACATATACTCGGTATTTATGACCGGTTCAAGGTGTTCGAAGTTCTCCTCATTAAATCGTTTAATCTTTTAATACCCTGAAAACAATGAGTTAATTTCAACAATAGCTAAAACAGAAGCACAACAAAAACAATTGAAAACACCAACAAACAAAACAACACGGAGTTCACTGAAATAAATATCATAACAAGGCTGTAAAACTGCAAGAAAACTCCGTCTCAGTGAACGGTTCACAGTAATCTCGAGTTAACTTCCGTATTTCTCTTTAAACTCCTTCCGACTCTTCCTTTACTTTGCTCTTCTTTTTCGATTTACTCCTCTGTCGCTCTTCGTTTGTCAGCAAACCGTAGGCTTTGAGTCTCTCCCGGAGACAAACTGCTTTTGGCGGCTTTCGCTTGATGGATTTGAGAGTCGCAGGCAGGGCCACTTCTTCTTGCGCTTCTTCGTTCTCCTCGAAAACCTGCAAACCTCACAATGAGATAGGAATGTCGATAAACTCCATCAAAATTTACTTTCGATCAATACAGTCAACGCACTCGAAACATATATAAATTTTTTCGATCTACAATCATATTCTCAAATTTCATTTACAAAAAACTTCTACCATTCGAACGAATTTACGCTTGATTATCTCCTCTCCCTGAGGTGTCGACGTTTGTGTAATTCCGCATTCTATGTATCTTACTTATTTTTCTGACCCATGACTTGTTATATAATACTTTTGAAACGTGAATAATAATAATAATAAGTCTACAAACACAAGCTAAACTCAACTTCACTTCTTTTCGATATTAGTTCTTTCACGATTAAGCAATAGCGGAAGGCTTAGTCAATTGCCAAACAGTCGCGGATTTTCATTTTCTTTTCCGAAGAATCAATGCATATTCATCAAGGATTTTTAGTGTGCAAAAAAAGGTGAAGACGCCCGTCAAAAGCGGCACAAAAAATTTGTCACGAAAGGGTTTCCCCTTATGATGAAAAAACAGAGGCCCGCGAAAAAATTTTTTCGTTCAACATAAGGGTCCCCTTATGATGGAAAAACAGAGGCCCGCCGACAGAAGGTCCGACATGAATACTCAACTTCTGAGGTTCATATTGCATTTAATTTTATTGTTTTCTACAAACATTGAAAATGAACAAAGAAAAAAAGAAACAAATTCGAAAGCAAAAAGTTAATCAGAATAAGTATAAAGACGGAAAAAACGTCGATTGTGCCTTTTTTGAGGGAACATGCTACCAGCAACCAGGGAACATGCTACCAGGAACCACAAAAGCAGGGAACATGCTACCAGGAACCACAAAAGGGAACATGCTACCAGGAACCACAAAAGGGAACATGCTACCAGGAACCACAAAAGGGAACATGCTACCAGCAACCACAAAAGGGAACATGCTACCAGGAACCACAAAAGGGAACATGCTACCAGCAACCACAAAAGGGAACATGCTACCAGCAACCACAAAAGGGAACATGCTACCAGCAACCACAAAAGGGAACATGCTACCAGCAACCACAAAAGCAGGGAACATGCTACCAGCAACCACAAAAGCAGGGAACATGCTACCAGCAACCACAAAAGGGAACATGCTACCAGCAACCACAAAAGCACATGAGTGCTATGGTAGAGCCTAATGTGATTGTGATTAGATAAATGAGAAATAATGTGATTAGATAAATGATGTAAGTAAGGTTATTGTTTTCTGAGCCATGTCAAAGAAGACCTCGTCTACCCAGCCGGAGACCTACGGCGGGCAATCTACAACAACATGGTAGAGCCTACTTGAAAAAGACATAAACACGATTGGAAAATTGGATATATGAATGAATGAATGAATGAAAAGAATGATAACCTGAGAAGATCCGACCAATTTCTCCTCTACCTGTGATATGTTTACGCAACCGCTCACTGTGCTACCTAAAAAAGATAAGTTTCAGTGGGTTCAAAATGAGACAGAGTTCTCCAGTAAATTAGAATATTACAAACTTACTGGTTACAACAGAAATCAGTTTTTGTTAAGAGATCCGGGATTCAGCATATAAAGATACGCAATTAAACAGAGCCACCGGATTTCGAGACAGACGCCATCCTTTATACGGTATAACTTGACCATAAGACAACGCTCTTTGGAGCAGGCTCAGGGGTTTAATAGTGACTGGATCGGTCCGGTCGGCGGATTCATGTACAAACACTATTGAAAAAAACTCCCTCTTTTTTCGTACCCTATTCCTTCATTCCTTCTTATTTTTCCCTCCAAACTTTGAGCGGCGGATACATGTACACACACTATTGACAAAAAACTCCCTCTTTTTTCGTACTTTATTCCTTCATCCCCTCTTATTTTTCTCTCCAAACTTTGAGCGGCGGATACATGTACACACACTATTGACAAAAAACTCCCTCTTTTTTCGTACCCTATTCCTTCATCCCCTCTTATTTTTCTCTCCAAACTTTGAGCGTCGGATACATGTACACACACTATTGACAAAAAACTCCCTCTTTTTTCGTACCCTATTCCTTCATCCCCTCTTATTTTTCTCTCCAAACTTTGAGCGGCGGATACATGTACACACACTATTGACAAAAAACTCCCTTTTTTTCGTACCCTATTCCTTCATCCCCTCTTATTTTTCTCTCCAAACTTTGAGCGGCGGATACATGTACACACACTATTGACAAAAAACTCCCTCTTTTTTCGTACCCTATTCCTTCATCCCCTCTTATTTTTCTCTCAAAACTTTGAGCGGCGGATACATGTACACACACTATTGACAAAAAACTCCCTGTTTTTTCGTACCCTATTCCTTCATCCCCTCTTATTTTTCTCTCCAAACTTTGAGCGTCGGATACATGTACACACACTATTGACAAAAAACTCCCTCTTTTTTCGTACACTATTCCTTCATATCCTCTTATTTTTCTCTCCAAACTTTGAGCGGCGGATACATGTACACACACTATTGACAAAAAACTCCCTCTTTTTTCGTACCCTATTCCTTCATCCTCTCTTATTTTTCTCTCCAAACTTTGAGCGTCGGATACATGTACACACACTATTGACAAAAAACTCCCTTTTTTTTCGTACCCTATTCCTTCATCCCCTCTTATTTTTCTCTCCAAACTTTGAGCGTCGGATACATGTACACACACTATTGACAAAAAACTCCCTCTTTTTTCGTACCCTATTCCTTCATCCCCTCTTATTTTTCTCTCAAAACTTTGAGCGGCGGATACATGTACACACACTATTGACAAAAAACTCCCTCTTTTTTCGTACCCTATTCCTTCATCCCCTCTTATTTTTCTCTCAAAACTTTGAGCGTCGGATACATGTACACACACTATTGACAAAAAACTCCCTTTTTTTTCGTACCCTATTCCTTCATCCCCTCTTATTTTTCTCTCCAAACTTTGAGCGTCGGATACATGTACACACACTATTGACAAAAAACTCCCTCTTTTTTCGTACCCTATTCCTTCATCCCCTCTTATTTTTCTCTCAAAACTTTGAGCGGCGGATACATGTACACACACTATTGACAAAAAACTCCCTCTTTTTTCGTACCCTATTCCTTCATCCCCTCTTATTTTTCTCTCAAAACTTTGAGCGGCGGATACATGTACACACACTATTGACAAAAAACTCCCTCTTTTTTCGTACCCTATTCCTTCATCCCTTCTTATTTTTCTCTCCAAACTTTGAGCGTCGGATACATGTACACACACTATTGACAAAAAACTCCCTCTTTTTTCTTACCCTATTCCTTCATCCCCTCTTATTTTTCTCTCCAAACTTTGAGCGGCGGATACATGTACACACACTATTGACAAAAAACTCCCTCTTTTTTCGTACCCTATTCCTTCATCCCCTCTTATTTTTCTCTCCAAACTTTGAGCGTCGGATACATGTACACACACTATTGACAAAAAAACTCCCTCTTTTTTCGTACCCTATTCCTTCATCCCCTCTTATTTTTCTCTCCAAACTTTGAGCGGCGGATACATGTACACACTATTGACAAAAAACTCCCTCTTTTTTCGTACCCTATTCCTTCATCCCCTCTTATTTTTCTCTCCAAACTTTGAGCGGCGGATACATGTACACACTATTGACAAAAAACTCCTTTTTTTTCGTACCCTATTCCTTCATCCCCTCTTATTTTTCTCTCCAAACTTTGAGCGGCGGATACATGTACACACACTATTGACAAAAAACTCCCTCTTTTTTCGTACCCTATTCCTTCATCCCCTCTTATTTTTCTCTCAAAACTTTGAGCGGCGGATACACGTACACACACTATTGACAAAAAACTCCCTCTTTTTTCGTACCCTATTCCTTCATCCCCTCTTATTTTTCTCTCCAAACTTTGAGCGGCGGATACATGTACACACACTATTGACAAAAAACTCCCTCTTTTTTCGTACCCTATTCCTTCATCCCCTCTTATTTTTCTCTCCAAACTTTGAGCGGCGGATACATGTACACACTATTGACAAAAAACTCCCTCTTTTTTCGTACCCTATTCCTTCATCCCCTCTTATTTTTCTCTCCAAACTTTGAGCGGCGGATACATGTACACACTATTGACAAAAAACTCCCTTTTTTTCGTACCCTATTCCTTCATCCCCTCTTATTTTTCTCTCCAAACTTTGAGCGGCGGATACATGTACACACACTATTGACAAAAAACTCCCTTTTTTTCGTACCCTATTCCTTCATCCCCTCTTATTTTTCTCTCCAAACTTTGAGCGGCGGATACATGTACACACACTCTTGACAAAAAACTCCCTCTTTTTTCGTACCCTATTCCTTCCTCCCCTCTTGTTTTTCTCTCAAAACTTTGAGCGGCGTATACATGTACACACACTATTGACAAAAACTCCCTCTTTTTTCGTACCCTATTCCTTCATCCCCTCTTATTTTTCTCTCCAAACTTTGAGCGTCGGATACATGTACACACACTATTGACAAAAAACTCCCTCTTTTTTCTTACCCTATTCCTTCATCCCCTCTTATTTTTCTCTCCAAACTTTGAGCGGCGGATACATGTACACACACTATTGACAAAAAACTCCCTCTTTTTTCGTACCCTATTCCTTCATCCCCTCTTATTTTTCTCTCCAAACTTTGAGCGGCGGATACATGTACACACTATTGACAAAAAACTCCCTTTTTTTCGTACCCTATTCCTTCATCCCCTCTTATTTTTCTCTCCAAACTTTGAGCGGCGGATACATGTACACACACTATTGACAAAAAACTCCCTCTTTTTTCGTACCCTATTCCTTCATCCCCTCTTATTTTTCTCTCCAAACTTTGAGCGGCGGATACATGTACACACTATTGACAAAAAACTCCCTTTTTTTCGTACCCTATTCCTTCATCCCCTCTTATTTTTCTCTCCAAACTTTGAGCGGCGGATACATGTACACACACTATTGACAAAAAACTCCCTTTTTTTCGTACCCTATTCCTTCATCCCCTCTTATTTTTCTCTCCAAACTTTGAGCGGCGGATACATGTACAGACACACTATTGACAAAAAACTCCCTTCTTTTTCGTACCCTATTCCTTCATCCCCTCTTATTTTTCTCTCCAAACTTTGAGCGGCGGATACATGTACACACACTATTGACAAAAAACTCCCTCTTTTTTCGTACCCTATTCCTTCATCCCCTCTTATTTTTCTCTCACAAACTATTGAGCGGCGGATACATGTCACACACACTATTGACAAAAAACTCCCTCTTTTTTCGTACCCTATTCCTTCATCCCCTCTTATTTTTCTCTCCAAACTTTGAGCGGCGGATACATGTACACACACTATTGACAAAAAACTCCCTCTTTTTTCGTACCCTATTCCTTCATCCCCTCTTATTTTTCTCTCCAAACTTTGAGCGGCGGATACATGTACACACACTATTGACAAAAAACTCCCTTTTTTTCGTACCCTATTCCTTCATCCCCTCTTATTTTTCTCTCCAAACTTTGAGCGGCGGATACATGTACACAACACTCTTGACAAAAAACTCCCTCTTTTTTCGTACCCTATTCCTTCCTCCCCTCTTATTTTTCTCTCAAAACTTTGAGCGGCGGATACATGTACACACACTATTGACAAAAAACTCCCTCTTTTTTCGTACCCTATTCCTTCATCCCCTCTTATTTTTCTCTCCAAACTTTGAGCGTCGGATACATGTACACACACTATTGACAAAAAACTCCCTCTTTTTTCTTACCCTATTCCTTCATCCCCTCTTATTTTTCTCTCCTAACTTTGAGCGGCGGATACATGTACACACACTATTGACAAAAAACTCCCTCCTTTTTCGTACCTTATTCCTTCATCCCCTCTTATTTTTCTCTCAAAACTTTGAGCGGCGGATACATGTACACACACTATTGACAAAAAACTCCTCTTTTTTCGTACCCTATTCCTTCATCCCCTCTTATTTTTCTCTCCAAACTTTGAGCGTCGGATACATGTACACACACTATTGACAAAAAACTCCCTCTTTTTTCTTACCCTATTCCTTCATCCCTCTTATTTTTCCCTCCAAACTTTGAGCGGCGGATACATGTACACACACTATTGACAAAAAACTCCCTCTTTTTTCGTACCCTATTCCTTCATCCCCTCTTATTTTTCTCTCCAAACTTTGAGCGTCGGATACATGTACACACACTATTGACAAAAAACTCCCTCTTTTTTCGTACCCTATTCCTTCATCCCCTCTTATTTTTCTCTCCAAACTTTGAGCGGCGGATACATGTACACACACTATTGACAAAAAACTCCTTTTTTTTCGTACCCTATTCTTCATCCCCTCTTATTTTTCTCTCCAAACTTTGAGCGGCGGATACATGTACACACACTATTGACAAAAAACTCCCTCTTTTTCGTACCCTATTCCTTCATCCCCTCTTATTTCTCTCTCAAAACTTTGAGCGGCGGATACATGTACACACACTATTGACAAAAAACTCCCTCTTTTTTTGTACCCTATTCCTTCATCCCCTCTTATTTTTTCTCTCCAAACTTTGAGCGTCGGATACATGTACACACACTATTGACAAAAAACTCCCTCTTTTTTCTTACCCTATTCCTTCATCCCCTCTTATTTTTCTCTCCAAACTTTGAGCGGCGGATACATGTACACACACTATTGACAAAAAACTCCCTCTTTTTCGTACCCTATTCCTTCATCCCCTCTTATTTTTCTCTCAAAACTTTGAGCGGCGGATACATGTACACACACTATTGACAAAAAACTCCCTCTTTTTTCGTACCCTATTCCTTCATCCCCTCTTATTTTTCTCTCCAAACTTTGAGCGTCGGATACATGTACACACACTATTGACAAAAAACTCCCTCTTTTTTCTTACCCTATTCCTTCATCCCCTCTTATTTTTCTCTCCTAACTTTGAGCGGCGGATACATGTACACACACTATTGACAAAAAACTCCCTCTTTTTTCGTACCCTATTCCTTCATCCCCTCTTATTTTTTCTCTCAAAACTTTGAGCGGCGGATACATGTACACACACTATTGACAAAAAACTCCCTCTTTTTTCGTACCCTATTCCTTCATCCCCTCTTATTTTCTCTCCAAACTTTGAGCGGCGGATACATGTACACACACTATTGACAAAAAACTCCTCTTTTTTCGTACCCTATTCCTTCATCCCCTCTTATTTTTCTCTCCAAACTTTGAGCGGCGGATACATGTACACACACTATTGACAAAAAACTCCCTCTTTTTTCGTACCCTATTCCTTCATCCCCTCTTATTTTTCTCTCCAAACTTTGAGCGGCGGATACATGTACACACACTCTTGACAAAAAACTCCCTCTTTTTTCGTACCCTATTCCTTCATCCCCTCTTATTTTTCTCTCAAACTTTGAGCGGCGGATACATGTACACACACTATTGACAAAAACTCCCTCTTTTTTCGTACCCTATTCCTTCATCCCCTCTTATTTTTCTCTCAAACTTTGAGCGGCGGATACATGTACACACACTATTGACAAAAAACTCCCTCTTTTTTCGTACCCTATTCCTTCATCCCCTCTTATTTTTCTCTCCAAACTTTGAGCGTCGGATACATGTACACACACTATTGACAAAAAACTCCCTCTTTTTTCTTACCCTATTCCTTCATCCCCTCTTATTTTTCTCTCCTAACTTTGAGCGGCGGATACATGTACACACACTATTGACAAAAAACTCCCTCTTTTTTCGTACCCTATTCCTTCATCCCCTCTTATTTTTCTCTCAAAACTTTGAGCGGCGGATACATGTACACACACTATTGACAAAAAACTCCCTCTTTTTTCGTACCCTATTCCTTCATCCCCTCTTATTTTTCTCTCCAAACTTTGAGCGTCGGATACATGTACACACACTATTGACAAAAACTCCCTCTTTTTTCTTACCCTATTCCTTCATCCCCTCTTATTTTTCCCTCCAAACTTTGAGCGGCGGATACATGTACACACACTATTGACAAAAAACTCCCTCTTTTTTCGTACCCTATTCCTTCATCCCCTCTTATTTTTCTCTCCAAACTTTGAGCGTCGGATACATGTACACACACTATTGACAAAAACTCCCTCTTTTTTCGTACCCTATTCCTTCATCCCCTCTTATTTTTCTCTCCAAACTTTGAGCGGCGGATACATGTACACACACTATTGACAAAAAACTCCCTTTTTTTCGTACCCTATTCCTTCATCCCCTCTTATTTTTCTCTCCAAACTTTGAGCGGCGGATACATGTACACACACTATTGACAAAAAACTCCCTCTTTTTTCGTACCCTATTCCTTCATCCCCTCTTATTTTTCTCTCAAACTTTGAGCGGCGGATACATGTACACACACTATTGACAAAAAACTCCCTCTTTTTTTGTACCCTATTCCTTCATCCCCTCTTATTTTTCTCTCCAAACTTTGAGCGTCGGATACATGTACACACACTATTGACAAAAAACTCCCTCTTTTTTCTTACCCTATTCCTTCATCCCCTCTTATTTTTCTCTCCAAACTTTGAGCGGCGGATACATGTACACACACTATTGACAAAAAACTCCCTCTTTTTTCGTACCCTATTCCTTCATCCCTTCTTATTTTTCTCTCCAAACTTTGAGCGTCGGATACATGTACACACACTATTGACAAAAAACTCCCTCTTTTTTCTTACCCTATTCCTTCATCCCCTCTTATTTTTCTCTCCAAACTTTGAGCGGCGGATACATGTACACACACTATTGACAAAAAACTCCCTCTTTTTTCGTACCCTATTCCTTCATCCCCTCTTATTTTTCTCTCCAAACTTTGAGCGTCGGATACATGTACACACACTATTGACAAAAAACTCCCTCTTTTTTCGTACCCTATTCTTCATCCCCTCTTATTTTTCTCTCCAAACTTTGAGCGGCGGATACATGTACACACTATTGACAAAAAACTCCCTCTTTTTTCGTACCCTATTCCTTCATCCCCTCTTATTTTTCTCTCCAAACTTTGAGCGGCGGATACATGTACACACTATCGACAAAAACTCCTTTTTTTCGTACCCTATTCCTTCATCCCCTCTTATTTTTCTCTCCAAACTTTGAGCGGCGGATACATGTACACACACTATTGACAAAAAACTCCCTCTTTTTTCGTACCCTATTCCTTCATCCCCTCTTATTTTTCTCTCAAAACTTTGAGCGGCGGATACACGTACACACACTATTGACAAAAAACTCCCTCTTTTTTCGTACCCTATTCCTTCATCCCCTCTTATTTATCTCTCCAAACTTGAGCGGCGGATACATGTACACACACTATTGACAAAAACTCCCTCTTTTTTCGTACCCTATTCCTTCATCCCTTCTCATTTTTCTCTCCAAACTTTGAGCGTCGGATACATGTACACACACTATTGACAAAAAACTCCCTCTTTTTTCTTACCCTATTCCTTCATCCCCTCTTATTTTTCTCTCCAAACTTTGAGCGGCGGATACATGTACACACACTATTGACAAAAAACTCCCTCTTTTTTCGTACCCTATTCCTTCATCCCCTCTTATTTTTCTCTCCAAACTTTGAGCGGCGGATACATGTACACACTATTGACAAAAAACTCCCTCTTTTTTCGTACCCTATTCCTTCATCCCCTCTTATTTTTCTCTCCAAACTTTGAGCGGCGGATACATGTACACACTATTGACAAAAAACTCCCTTTTTTTCGTACCCTATGCCTTCATCCCCTCTTATTTTTCTCTCCAAACTTTGAGCGGCGGATACATGTACACACACTATTGACAAAAAACTCCCTCTTTTTTCGTACCCTATTCCTTCATCCCCTCTTATTTTTCTCTCAAAACTTTGAGCGGCGGATACATGTACACACACTATTGACAAAAAACTCCCTCTTTTTTCGTACCCTATTCCTTCATCCCCTCTTATTTTTCTCTCCAAACTTTGAGCGGCGGATACATGTACACACACTATTGACAAAAAACTCCCTCTTTTTTCGTACCCTATTCCTTCATCCCCTCTTATTTTTCTCTCCAAACTTTGAGCGGCGGATACATGTACACACACTATTGACAAAAAACTCCCTTTTTTTCGTACCCTATTCCTTCATCCCCTCTTATTTTTCTCTCCAAACTTTGAGCGGCGGATACATGTACACACACTCTTGACAAAAAACTCCCTCTTTTTTCGTACCCTATTCCTTCCTCCCTCTTATTTTTCTCTCAAAACTTTGAGCGGCGGATACATGTACACACACTATTGACAAAAAACTCCCTCTTTTTTCGTACCCTATTCCTTCATCCCCTCTTATTTTTCTCTCCAAACTTTGAGCGTCGGATACATGTACACACACTATTGACAAAAAACTCCCTCTTTTTTCTTACCCTATTCCTTCATCCCCTCTTATTTTTCTCTCCTAACTTTGAGCGGCGGATACATGTACACACACTATTGACAAAAAACTCCCTCTTTTTTCGTACCCTATTCCTTCATCCCCTCTTATTTTTCTCTCAAAACTTTGAGCGGCGGATACATGTACACACACTATTGACAAAAAACTCCCTCTTTTTTCGTACCCTATTCCTTCATCCCCTCTTATTTTTCTCTCCAAACTTTGAGCGTCGGATACATGTACACACACTATTGACAAAAAACTCCCTCTTTTTTCTTACCCTATTCCTTCATCCCCTCTTATTTTTCCCTCCAAACTTTGAGCGGCGGATACATGTACACACACTATTGACAAAAAACTCCCTCTTTTTTCGTACCCTATTCCTTCATCCCCTCTTATTTTTCTCTCCAAACTTTGAGCGTCGGATACATGTACACACACTATTGACAAAAAACTCCCTCTTTTTTCGTACCCTATTCCTTCATCCCCTCTTATTTTTCTCTCCAAACTTTGAGCGGCGGATACATGTACACACACTATTGACAAAAAACTCCCTTTTTTTCGTACCCTATTCCTTCATCCCCTCTTATTTTTCTCTCCAAACTTTGAGCGGCGGATACATGTACACACACTATTGACAAAAAACTCCCTCTTTTTTCGTACCCTATTCCTTCATCCCCTCTTATTTCTCTCTCAAAACTTTGAGCGGCGGATACATGTACACACACTATTGACAAAAAACTCCCTCTTTTTTTGTACCCTATTCCTTCATCCCCTCTTATTTTTCTCTCCAAACTTTGAGCGTCGGATACATGTACACACACTATTGACAAAAAACTCCCTCTTTTTTCTTACCCTATTCCTTCATCCCCTCTTATTTTTCTCTCCAAACTTTGAGCGGCGGATACATGTACACACACTATTGACAAAAAACTCCCTCTTTTTTCGTACCCTATTCCTTCATCCCCTCTTATTTTTCTCTCAAAACTTTGAGCGGCGGATACATGTACACACACTATTGACAAAAAACTCCCTCTTTTTTCGTACCCTATTCCTTCATCCCTTCTTATTTTTCTCTCCAAACTTTGAGCGTCGGATACATGTACACACACTATTGACAAAAAACTCCCTCTTTTTTCTTACCCTATTCCTTCATCCCCTCTTATTTTTCTCTCCAAACTTTGAGCGGCGGATACATGTACACACACTATTGACAAAAAACTCCCTCTTTTTTCGTACCCTATTCCTTCATCCCCTCTTATTTTTCTCTCCAAACTTTGAGCGTCGGATACATGTACACACACTATTGACAAAAAACTCCCTCTTTTTTCGTACCCTATTCCTTCATCCCCTCTTATTTTTCTCTCCAAAACTTTGAGCGGCGGATACATGTACACACTATTGACAAAAAACTCCCTCTTTTTTCGTACCCTATTCCTTCATCCCCTCTTATTTTTCTCTCCAAACTTTGAGCGGCGGATACATGATCACACTATTGACAAAAAACTCCTTTTTTTCGTACCCTATTCCTTCATCCCCTCTTATTTTTCTCTCAAAACTTTGAGCGGCGGATACATGTACACACACTATTGACAAAAAACTCCCTCTTTTTTCGTACCCTATTCCTTCATCCCCTCTTATTTTTCTCTCAAAACTTTGAGCGTCGGATACATGTACACACACTATTGACAAAAAACTCCCTCTTTTTTCTTACCCTATTCCTTCATCCCCTATTATTTTTCTCTCCAAACTTTGAGCGGCGGATACATGTACACACACTATTGACAAAAAACTCCCTCTTTTTTCGTACCCTATTCCTTCATCCCCTCTTATTTTTCTCTCCAAACTTTGAGCGTCGGATACATGTACACACACTATTGACAAAAAACTCCCTCTTTTTTCGTACCCTATTCCTTCATCCCCTCTTATTTTTCTCTCAAAACTTTGAGCGGCGGATACATGTACACACACTATTGACAAAAAACTCCCTCTTTTTTCGTACCCTATTCCTTCATCCCTTCTTATTTTTCTCTCCAAACTTTGAGCGTCGGATACATGTACACACACTATTGACAAAAAACTCCCTCTTTTTTCTTACCCTATTCCTTCATCCCCTCTTATTTTTCTCTCCAAACTTTGAGCGGCGGATACATGTACACAAACTATTGACAAAAAACTCCCTCTTTTTTCGTACCCTATTCCTTCATCCCCTCTTATTTTTCTCTCCAAACTTTGAGCGTCGGATACATGTACACACACTATTGACAAAAAACTCCCTCTTTTTTCGTACCCTATTCCTTCATCCCCTCTTATTTTTCTCTCCAAACTTTGAGCGGCGGATACATGTACACACTATTGACAAAAAACTCCTCTTTTTTCGTACCCTATTCCTTCATCCCCTCTTATTTTTCTCTCCAAACTTTGAGCGGCGGATACATGTACACACTATTGACAAAAAACTCCCTTTTTTTCGTACCCTATTCCTTCATCCCCTCTTATTTTTCTCTCCAAACTTTGAGCGGCGGATACATGTACACACACTATTGACAAAAAACTCCCTTTTTTTCGTACCCTATTCCTTCATCCCCTCTTATTTTTCTCTCCAAACTTTGAGCGGCGGATACATGTACACACACTCTTGACAAAAAACTCCCTCTTTTTTCGTACCCTATTCCTTCCTCCCCTCTTGTTTTTCTCTCAAACTTTGAGCGGCGTATACATGTACACACACTATTGACAAAAACTCCCTCTTTTTTCGTACCCTATTCCTTCATCCCCTCTTATTTTTCTCTCCAAACTTTGAGCGTCGGATACATGTACACACACTATTGACAAAAAACTCCCTCTTTTTTCTTACCCTATTCCTTCATCCCCTCTTATTTTTCTCTCCAAACTTTGAGCGGCGGATACATGTACACACACTATTGACAAAAAACTCCCTCTTTTTTCGTACCCTATTCCTTCATCCCCTCTTATTTTTCTCTCCAAACTTTGAGCGGCGGATACATGTACACACTATTGACAAAAAACTCCCTTTTTTTCGTACCCTATTCCTTCATCCCCTCTTATTTTTCTCTCCAAACTTTGAGCGGCGGATACATGTACACACACTATTGACAAAAAACTCCCTCTTTTTTCGTACCCTATTCCTTCAGCCCCTCTTATTTTTCTCTCAAAACTTTGAGCGGCGGATACATGTACACACACTATTGACAAAAAAACTCCCTCTTTTTTCGTACCCTATTCCTTCATCCCCTCTTATTTTTCTCTCCAAACTTTGAGCGGCGGATACATGTACACACACTATTGACAAAAAACTCCCTCTTTTTTCGTACCCTATTCCTTCATCCCCTCTTATTTTTCTCTCCAAACTTTGAGCGGCGGATACATGTACACACTATTGACAAAAAACTCCCTCTTTTTTCGTACCCTATTCCTTCATCCCCTCTTATTTTTCTCTCAAAACTTTGAGCGGCGGATACATGTACACACACTATTGACAAAAAACTCCCTCTTTTTTCGTACCCTATTCCTTCATCCCCTCTTATTTTTCTCTCCAAACTTTGAGCGTCGGATACATGTACACACACTATTGACAAAAAACTCCCTCTTTTTTCGTACCCTATTCCTTCATCCCCTCTTATTTTTCTCTCCAAACTTTGAGCGGCGGATACATGTACACACTATTGACAAAAAACTCCCTCTTTTTTCGTACCCTATTCCTTCATCCCCTCTTATTTTTCTCTCCAAACTTTGAGCGGCGGATACATGATCACACTATTGACAAAAAACTCCTTTTTTTCGTACCCTATTCCTTCATCCCCTCTTATTTTCTCTCCAAACTTTGAGCGGCGGATACATGTACACACACTATTGACAAAAAACTCCCTCTTTTTTCGTACCCTATTCCTTCATCCCCTCTTATTTTCTCTCAAAACTTTGAGCGGCGGATACACGTACACACACTATTGACAAAAACTCCCTCTTTTTTCGTACCCTATTCCTTCATCCCCTCTTATTTTTCTCTCCAAACTTTGAGCGGCGGATACATGTACACACACTATTGACAAAAAACTCCCTCTTTTTTCGTACCCTATTCCTTCATCCCCTCTTATTTTTCTCTCCAAACTTTGAGCGGCGGATACATGTACACACACTATTGACAAAAAACTCTCTTTTTTTCGTACCCTATTCCTTCATCCCCTCTTATTTTTCTCTCAAAACTTTGAGCGGCGGATACATGTACACACACTATTGACAAAAAACTCCCTCTTTTTTCGTACCCTATTCCTTCATCCCTTCTTATTTTTCTCTCCAAACTTTGAGCGTCGGATACATGTACACACACTATTGACAAAAAACTCCCTCTTTTTTCTTACCCTATTCCTTCATCCCCTCTTATTTTTCTCTCCAAACTTTGAGCGGCGGATACATGTACACAAACTATTGACAAAAAACTCCCTCTTTTTTCGTACCCTATTCCTTCATCCCCTCTTATTTTTCTCTCCAAACTTTGAGCGTCGGATACATGTACACACACTATTGACAAAAAACTCCCTCTTTTTTCGTACCCTATTCCTTCATCCCCTCTTATTTTTCTCTCCAAACTTTGAGCGGCGGATACATGTACACACTATTGACAAAAAACTCCCTCTTTTTTCGTACCCTATTCCTTCATCCCCTCTTATTTTTCTCTCCAAACTTTGAGCGGCGGATACATGTACACACTATTGACAAAAAACTCCCTTTTTTTCGTACCCTATTCCTTCATCCCCTCTTATTTTTCTCTCCAAACTTTGAGCGGCGGATACATGTACACACACTATTGACAAAAAACTCCCTTTTTTTCGTACCCTATTCCTTCATCCCCTCTTATTTTTCTCTCCAAACTTTGAGCGGCGGATACATGTACACACACTCTTGACAAAAAACTCCCTCTTTTTTCGTACCCTATTCCTTCCTCCCCTCTTGTTTTTCTCTCAAAACTTTGAGCGGCGTATACATGTACACACACTATTGACAAAAAATCCCTCTTTTTTCGTACCCTATTCCTTCATCCCCTCTTATTTTTCTCTCCAAACTTTGAGCGTCGGATACATGTACACACACTATTGACAAAAAACTCCCTCTTTTTTCTTACCCTATTCCTTCATCCCCTCTTATTTTTCTCTCCAAACTTTGAACGGCGGATACATGTACACACACTATTGACAAAAAACTCCCTCTTTTTTCGTACCCTATTCCTTCATCCCCTCTTATTTTTCTCTCCAAACTTTGAGCGGCGGATACATGTACACACTATCATAGCTCATCAGAACTTGTCGAAAAATTCAAAAACGACCGCTCGGCAGAGCGGGGGGCTTAGACAAATGAGAAGAAAGCGAGAGCTGAGCGGCAGTAAAATAAGAGAATCATTATTCTAAGCCCCCCGCCCGGAAGACCGGTCATTTTAAAAAATTTTGACAAGTGCTGGTGAGCTATGCACACTATTGACAAAAAACTCCCTTTTTTTCGTACCCTATTCCTTCATCCCCTCTTATTTTTCTCTCCAAACTTTGAGCGGCGGATACATGTACACACACTATTGACAAAAAACTCCCTCTTTTTTCGTACCCTATTCCTTCATCCCCTCTTATTTTTCTCTCAAAACTTTGAGCGGCGGATACATGTACACACACTATTGACAAAAAAACTCCCTCTTTTTTCGTACCCTATTCCTTCATCCCCTCTTATTTTTCTCTCCAAACTTTGAGCGGCGGATACATGTACACACACTATTGACAAAAAACTCCCTCTTTTTTCGTACCCTATTCCTTCATCCCCTCTTATTTTTCTCTCCAAACTTTGAGCGGCGGATACATGTACACACACTATTGACAAAAAACTCCCTTTTTTTTGTACCCTATTCCTTCATCCCCTCTTATTTTTCTCTCCAAACTTTGAGCGGCGGATACATGTACACACACTCTTGACAAAAAACTCCCTCTTTTTTCGTACCCTATTCCTTCCTCCCCTCTTATTTTTCTCTCAAAACTTTGAGCGGCGGATACATGTACACACACTATTGACAAAAAACTCCCTCTTTTTTCTTACCCTATTCCTTCATCCCCTCTTATTTTTCTCTCCAAACTTTGAGCGGCGGATACATGTACACACACTATTGACAAAAAACTCCCTCTTTTTTCGTACCCTATTCCTTCATCCCCTCTTATTTTTCTCTCAAAACTTTGAGCGGCGGATACATGTACACACACTATTGACAAAAAAACTCCCTCTTTTTTCGTACTCTATTCCTTCATCCCCTCTTATTTTTCTCTCCAAACTTTGAGCGGCGGATACATGTACACACACTATTGACAAAAAACTCCCTCTTTTTTCGTACCCTATTCCTTCATCCCCTCTTATTTTTCTCTCAAAACTTTGAGCGGCGGATACATGTACACACACTATTGACAAAAAACTCCCTCTTTTTTCGTACCCTATTCCTTCATCCCCTCTTATTTTTCTCTCCAAACTTTGAGCGGCGGATACATGTACACACACTATTGACAAAAAACTCCCTCTTTTTTCGTACCCTATTCCTTCATCCCCTCTTATTTTTCTCTCCAAACTTTGAGCGGCGGATACATGTACACACACTATTGACAAAAAACTCCCTCTTTTTTCGTACTCTATTCCTTCATCCCTTCTTATTTTTCTCTCCAAACTTTGAGCGTCGGGGATACATGTACACACACTATTGACAAAAAAACTCCTTTTTTTTCGTACCCTATTCCTTCATCCCCTCTTATTTTTCTCTCCAAACTTTGAGCGGCGGATACATGTACACACACTATTGACAAAAAACTCCCTCTTTTTTCGTACCCTATCCCTTCATCCCCTCTTATTTTTCTCTCAAAACTTTGAGCGGCGGATACACGTACACACACTATTGACAAAAAACTCCCTCTTTTTTCGTACCCTATTCCTTCATCCCCTCTTATTTTTCTCTCCAAACTTTGAGCGGCGGATACATGTACACACACTATTGACAAAAAACTCCCTCTTTTTTCGTACCCTATCCCTTCATCCCCTCTTATTTTTCTCTCAAAACTTTGAGCGGCGGATACACGTACACACACTATTGACAAAAAACTCCCTCTTTTTTCGTACCCTATTCCTTCATCCCCTCTTATTTTTCTCTCCAAACTTTGAGCGGCGGATACATGTACACACACTATTGACAAAAAACTCCCTCTTTTTTCGTACCCTATTCCTTCATCCCCTCTTATTTTTCTCTCCAAACTTTGAGCGGCGGATACATGTACACACACTATTGACAAAAAACTCCCTTTTTTTCGTACCCTATTCCTTCATCCCCTCTTATTTTTCTCTCAAAACTTTGAGCGGCGGATACATGTACACACACTATTGACAAAAAACTCCCTCTTTTTTCGTACCCTATTCCTTCATCCCTTCTTATTTTTCTCTCCAAACTTTGAGCGTCGGATACATGTACACACACTATTGACAAAAAACTCCCTCTTTTTTCTTACCCTATTCCTTCATCCACTCTTATTTTTCTCTCCAAACTTTGAGCGGCGGATACATGTACACAAACTATTGACAAAAAACTCCCTCTTTTTTCGTACCCTATTCCTTCATCCCCTCTTATTTTTCTCTCCAAACTTTGAGCGTCGGATACATGTACACACACTATTGACAAAAAACTCCCTCTTTTTTCGTACCCTATTCCTTCATCCCCTCTTATTTTTCTCTCCAAACTTTGAGCGGCGGATACATGTACACACACTATTGACAAAAAACTCCCTCTTTTTTCTTACCCTATTCCTTCATCCCCTCTTATTTTTCTCTCCAAACTTTGAGCGGCGGATACATGTACACAAACTATTGACAAAAAACTCCCTCTTTTTTCGTACCCTATTCCTTCATCCCCTCTTATTTTTCTCTCCAAACTTTGAGCGGCGGATACATGTACACACACTATTGACAAAAAACTCCCTCTTTTTTCGTACCCTATTCCTTCATCCCCTCTTATTTTTCTCTCCAAACTTTGAGCGGCGGATACATGTACACACACTATTGACAAAAAACTCCCTTTTTTTCGTACCCTATTCCTTCATCCCCTCTTATTTTTCTCTCCAAACTTTGAGCGGCGGATACATGTACACACACTATTGACAAAAAACTCCCTCTTTTTTCGTACCCTATTCCTTCATCCCCTCTTATTTTTCTCTCAAAACTTTGAGCGGCGGATACACGTACACACACTATTGACAAAAAACTCCCTCTTTTTTCGTACCCTATTCCTTCATCCCCTCTTATTTTTCTCTCCAAACTTTGAGCGGCGGATACATGTACACACACTATTGACAAAAAACTCCCTCTTTTTTCGTACCCTATTCCTTCATCCCCTCTTATTTTTCTCTCCAAACTTTGAGCGGCGGATACATGTACACACACTATTGACAAAAAACTCCCTTTTTTTCGTACCCTATTCCTTCATCCCCTCTTATTTTTCTCTCAAAACTTTGAGCGGCGGATACATGTACACACACTATTGACAAAAAACTCCCTCTTTTTTCGTACCCTATTCCTTCATCCCTTCTTATTTTTCTCTCCAAACTTTGAGCGTCGGATACATGTACACACACTATTGACAAAAAACTCCCTCTTTTTTCTTACCCTATTCCTTCATCCCCTCTTATTTTTCTCTCCAAACTTTGAGCGGCGGATACATGTACACAAACTATTGACAAAAAACTCCCTCTTTTTTCGTACCCTATTCCTTCATCCCCTCTTATTTTTCTCTCCAAACTTTGAGCGTCGGATACATGTACACACACTATTGACAAAAAACTCCCTCTTTTTTCGTACCCTATTCCTTCATCCCCTCTTATTTTTCTCTCCAAACTTTGAGCGGCGGATACATGTACACACACTATTGACAAAAAACTCCCTCTTTTTTCGTACCCTATTCCTTCATCCCCTCTTATTTTTCTCTCCAAACTTTGAGCGGCGGATACATGTACACACACTATTGACAAAAAACTCCCTTTTTTTCGTACCCTATTCCTTCATCCCCTCTTATTTTTCTCTCAAAACTTTGAGCGGCGGATACATGTACACACACTATTGACAAAAAACTCCCTCTTTTTTCGTACCCTATTCCTTCATCCCTTCTTATTTTTCTCTCCAAACTTTGAGCGTCGGATACATGTACACACACTATTGACAAAAAACTCCCTCTTTTTTCTTACCCTATTCCTTCATCCCCTCTTATTTTTCTCTCCAAACTTTGAGCGGCGGATACATGTACACAAACTATTGACAAAAAACTCCCTCTTTTTTCGTACCCTATTCCTTCATCCCCTCTTATTTTTCTCTCCAAACTTTGAGCGTCGGATACATGTACACACACTATTGACAAAAAACTCCCTCTTTTTTCGTACCCTATTCCTTCATCCCCTCTTATTTTTCTCTCCAAACTTTGAGCGGCGGATACATGTACACACTATTGACAAAAAACTCCCTCTTTTTTCGTACCCTATTCCTTCATCCCCTCTTATTTTTCTCTCCAAACTTTGAGCGGCGGATACATGTACACACTATTGACAAAAAACTCCCTTTTTTTCGTACCCTATTCCTTCATCCCCTCTTATTTTTCTCTCCAAACTTTGAGCGGCGGATACATGTACACACACTATTGACAAAAAACTCCCTCTTTTTTCGTACCCTATTCCTTCATCCCCTCTTATTTTTCTCTCAAAACTTTGAGCGGCGGATACATGTACACACACTATTGACAAAAAACTCCCTCTTTTTTTGTACCCTATTCCTTCATCCCCTCTTATTTTTCTCTCCAAACTTTGAGCGTCGGATACACGTACACACACTATTGACAAAAAACTCCCTCTTTTTTCGTACCCTATTCCTTCATCCCCTCTTATTTTTCTCTCCAAACTTTGAGCGGCGGATACATGTACACACACTATTGACAAAAAACTCCCTCTTTTTTCGTACCCTATTCCTTCATCCCCTCTTATTTTTCTTTCCAAACTTTGAGCGGCGGATACATGTACACACACTATTGACAAAAAACTCCCTTTTTTTCGTACCCTATTCCTTCATCCCCTCTTATTTTTCTCTCAAAACTTTGAGCGGCGGATACATGTACACACACTATTGACAAAAAACTCCCTCTTTTTTCGTACCCTATTCCTTCATCCCTTCTTATTTTTCTCTCCAAACTTTGAGCGTCGGATACATGTACACACACTATTGACAAAAAACTCCCTCTTTTTTCTTACCCTATTCCTTCATCCCCTCTTATTTTTCTCTCCAAACTTTGAGCGGCGGATACATGTACACAAACTATTGACAAAAAACTCCCTCTTTTTTCGTACCCTATTCCTTCATCCCCTCTTATTTTTCTCTCCAAACTTTGAGCGTCGGATACATGTACACACACTATTGACAAAAAACTCCCTCTTTTTTCGTACCCTATTCCTTCATCCCCTCTTATTTTTCTCTCCAAACTTTGAGCGGCGGATACATGTACACACTATTGACAAAAAACTCCCTCTTTTTTCGTACCCTATTCCTTCATCCCCTCTTATTTTTCTCTCCAAACTTTGAGCGGCGGATACATGTACACACTATTGACAAAAAACTCCCTTTTTTTCGTACCCTATTCCTTCATCCCCTCTTATTTTTCTCTCCAAACTTTGAGCGGCGGATACATGTACACACACTATTGACAAAAAACTCCCTCTTTTTTCGTACCCTATTCCTTCATCCCCTCTTATTTTTCTCTCAAAACTTTGAGCGGCGGATACATGTACACACACTATTGACAAAAAACTCCCTCTTTTTTTGTACCCTATTCCTTCATCCCCTCTTATTTTTCTCTCCAAACTTTGAGCGTCGGATACATGTACACACACTATTGACAAAAAACTCCCTCTTTTTTCTTACCCTATTCCTTCATCCCCTCTTATTTTTCTCTCCAAACTTTGAGCGGCGGATACATGTACACACACTATTGACAAAAAACTCCCTCTTTTTTCGTACCCTATTCCTTCATCCCCTCTTATTTTTCTCTCAAAACTTTGAGCGGCGGATACATGTACACACACTATTGACAAAAAACTCCCTCTTTTTTCGTACCCTATTCCTTCATCCCTTCTTATTTTTCTCTCCAAACTTTGAGCGTCGGATACATGTACACACACTATTGACAAAAAACTCCCTCTTTTTTCTTACCCTATTCCTTCATCCCCTCTTATTTTTCTCTCCAAACTTTGAGCGGCGGATACATGTACACACTATTGACAAAAAACTCCCTCTTTTTTCGTACCCTATTCCTTCATCCCCTCTTATTTTTCTCTCCAAACTTTGAGCGGCGGATACATGTACACACTATTGACAAAAAACTCCCTTTTTTTCGTACCCTATTCCTTCATCCCCTCTTATTTTTCTCTCCAAACTTTGAGCGGCGGATACATGTACACACACTATTGACAAAAAACTCCCTCTTTTTTCGTACCCTATTCCTTCATCCCCTCTTATTTTTCTCTCAAAACTTTGAGCGGCGGATACATGTACACACACTATTGACAAAAAACTCCCTCTTTTTTCGTACCCTATTCCTTCATCCCCTCTTATTTTTCTCTCCAAACTTTGAGCGGCGGATACATGTACACACACTATTGACAAAAAACTCCCTCTTTTTTCGTACCCTATTCCTTCATCCCCTCTTATTTTTCTCTCCAAACTTTGAGCGGCGGATACATGTACACACACTATTGACAAAAAACTCCCTTTTTTTCGTACCCTATTCCTTCATCCCCTCTTATTTTTCTCTCCAAACTTTGAGCGGCGGATACATGTACACACACTCTTGACAAAAAACTCCCTCTTTTTTCGTACCCTATTCCTTCCTCCCCTCTTATTTTTCTCTCAAAACTTTGAGCGGCGGATACATGTACACACACTATTGACAAAAAACTCCCTCTTTTTTCGTACCCTATTCCTTCATCCCCTCTTATTTTTCTCTCCAAACTTTGAGCGTCGGATACATGTACACACACTATTGACAAAAAACTCCCTCTTTTTTCTTACCCTATTCCTTCATCCCCTCTTATTTTTCTCTCCTAACTTTGAGCGGCGGATACATGTACACACACTATTGACAAAAAACTCCCTCTTTTTTCGTACCCTATTCCTTCATCCCCTCTTATTTTTCTCTCAAAACTTTGAGCGGCGGATACATGTACACACACTATTGACAAAAAACTCCCTCTTTTTTCGTACCCTATTCCTTCATCCCCTCTTATTTTTCTCTCCAAACTTTGAGCGTCGGATACATGTACACACACTATTGACAAAAAACTCCCTCTTTTTTCTTACCCTATTCCTTCATCCCCTCTTATTTTTCCCTCCAAACTTTGAGCGGCGGATACATGTACACACACTATTGACAAAAAACTCCCTCTTTTTTCGTACCCTATTCCTTCATCCCCTCTTATTTTTCTCTCCAAACTTTGAGCGTCGGATACATGTACACACACTATTGACAAAAAACTCCCTCTTTTTTCGTACCCTATTCCTTCATCCCCTCTTATTTTTCTCTCCAAACTTTGAGCGGCGGATACATGTACACACACTATTGACAAAAAACTCCCTTTTTTTCGTACCCTATTCCTTCATCCCCTCTTATTTTTCTCTCCAAACTTTGAGCGGCGGATACATGTACACACACTATTGACAAAAAACTCCCTCTTTTTTCGTACCCTATTCCTTCATCCCCTCTTATTTTTCTCTCAAAACTTTGAGCGGCGGATACATGTACACACACTATTGACAAAAAACTCCCTCTTTTTTTGTACCCTATTCCTTCATCCCCTCTTATTTTTCTCTCCAAACTTTGAGCGTCGGATACATGTACACAACTCTATTGACAAAAAACTCCCTCTTTTATCTTACCCTATTCCTTCATCCCCTCTTATTTTTCTCTCCAAACTTTGAGCGGCGGATACATGTACACACACTATTGACAAAAAACTCCCTCTTTTTTCGTAACCTATTCCTTCATCCCCTCTTATTTTTCTCTCCAAACTTTGAGCGTCGGATACATGTACACACACTATTGACAAAAAACTCCCTCTTTTTTCTTACCCTATTCCTTCATCCCCTCTTATTTTTCTCTCCAAACTTTGAGCGGCGGATACATGTACACACACTATTGACAAAAACTCCCTCTTTTTTCGTACCCTATTCCTTCATCCCCTCTTATTTTACTCTCCAAACTTTGAGCGGCAGATACATGTAAACCAAAATTGGGCGGCTTCATTTAACCCCTGAGCGGGCTACTTCTTATCTCTACAAGAAGGTTTCGATCGAAAAAAATTTTTCGGCAAAGAAACAGTAAACTTTCACCAGATAGATGTGTAAGCTTCGCCCTGAGTTGTATTGCGAGTAAAACAAAGTGCACTGAGCAAGTCGCTTCGCAGGAATAAGTGTACGAAATAATGTTTTCTATCACTCTCGCCACATCTCAAAGTCTCTCTTTTCAGCCACTCTCATACTTGATAGTGAGTTCCACCGACTAGTTTCGGGAAACATATTATCAATCCATGTTTCCGGTAACTCTTACCTCTGCTGCACACTATCTACCTGATCCCTAATCCGCGAACCTGCTCTGATGCGCCCGCCTCGCGCGGTTCTGGTTACATTTTCGAAGGTGATATGGTTCATTGGAGTGGCGGCTGGGGTGACTTCCACCAAGAAGTCCTTGTTGTTGATCTGGAATTAAGACTTGTGTAACTCTAGAGAGAAAATAGCGAGCCAATTGGAAAGAGGGCGGTAGCGCGCAGGAGTTCAAAGATAACGCCCAACTACGGATTGTTCCGGTGGCTGCCTTATATATGAAGTATAAGTTGAAGTGTTAACAAGAAGTAAGTTTACAGTACCATGCAAAATGCTATCAAAAAACTTAATTTTTTTCTTCAAAAAAGCTAACATATATTCTTGATCTTCTTGTTGTTTTGAATATTTCCATGTTGTTGTTGTTGTTGTTGCCGGTTGTAGCCGTCATCGAAGAGCGAGGCCCACGTGATATGTTTCTTTTCGCTTCGTCTTTCGTTGTGTATTAATCGTCAATTTTTTTTAATTTTTAAATAGACATCTTTAAGAAGTTTGCCACTTCTCGTGGTTTCTCCCATAAGTCGGTGAGTGAGAGTGTCGTGGGGTCGCCAATGCAATCGAACAGGTGTGCGACGTCATGAGGTGTGGATGAGCATGTTGGGCAGACGTCTGGGATGGACTCATCGATACGGTGTAGATACGAGTTTGTGAATCTGCTGAATCCGGATCGAAGCTGGGAGAGTGTACATCTTGTGCTGCGGGGAAGGTCATATTCTTCCACGTTGATGTCGGGCGGGGGTCTACCTCCGAGAATGACGGCGCCTTTCATTGATTGAAGTTCGCTAGAGACCATCATAGTGTGTATGGCGTTTGCGACGAGTTTCCCGTTGTGAGGGTCTGTTGCTATGGAGGCTGCGGACTCGACCGTGTGCTTTAAACTCATGATGAGGTCGTTTTTCATGGTGCGTGGTGGAGCATGACTTTCCAAGAGGCTGTGATGGTTGTGAGCTGGATCCATTGTTCTGGCGAGGTATTGAGCGGAGAGCATGTGAAGGTGTGACTTAGTGCGCATGACCTTGGATTCTCTGTGTAAGTGATCGGTGTGTCTGCGATCTGATGATTGCCCGTGACTACGCGGAGACCGGCATTCTGGGCGCGTTGGATCCTTTCGAGGGCCGAAGCGGATAAGAAAGTGAACCATGCGGGGGCGGCGTAACTGGAGATTGCTTGCGAGATAGCTTTGAAGGTTGTCCGTAAGGATTCCTTCTGGTTGCCCCAGGTGCTACCGGCGAGGGCCTTCAGGACGTTGTTTCTCTGTGTCATGCGGGCTGCGATGTCTCTGGAGGAGCTGAACGTGAACATGGTGTCGAAAGTTACGCCGAGGATCTTTGCGAGCTTGACTGTTGGGACGGTGGTTCCTCCGATGGATACGTTCAGGACGATGGATACGTTGAATATTTCCATGGATTTATATGCTTTAGTTATAGTAATATGTCTGCTTCAAAATAAAACAAACTCATTTGCACCAAAACTCGAATTTTCCAATTTTTCTAATCTTGAAGGAAATTAAAAAAAAGTTTCTGTGTGTACGTTAGAGTTTTAGTTGTTAAATGACTCGCCTTTTCGGAAGTAAAATTGTGCTATGTTACCGAAGGAGTTTAAGTACTTTATCAAGAATGGATATCTGTTTTACGATTGTTTGGCACAAGTTTACTTGGGGGGCTCCGCTTCACTTGGGGGGGGCTCTTTTCGGTGCGTTCAAAAAAATTTTTTCAATACAAATAATATGTAAATTTTCTTATGCGGTCTTGTTTCTCTAAGCCGTACGGCCTCGTTAGCGTAAAATTTTTCCTAAGCCTAAGCGTTTTTTTTAATGTAAAAATAATCTTTAAAAAGTTATTTTTAAAAAGTCTCACCCCCAAGTAAATAAGAACCTTAATTATTAGTATTCCTATTTTCGTTTTTTTTAACTCAAACTTTAATTATCTCATGTGTGATGAATGACTAAAATTTTTAATACAAAACTACTGGATACAAAATGGGAAAATTTATCAAATAAAAATCAGAACTTGATAGAATTTTGCACGGTACTTTGATATACCTTCTCAACATTTGTTTTTCTTCCTACAAAATAACATTCGCTTTGCATAAGTGTAATCAATCTTGTCACCAAAGGGTCATTCTTGAGCCACATTTACATTTTTTCAAAGGACCTCTGTTTTTTTCGGACTTTTCACAAAAATTTTAGTAGCGTGTGCAAATGTCTTCCGATGAGGTTAAAAAAGTTAGAAAGTAATAAAAAAGTAAGAGAGAGAGAGAGAGAAAGAGATAGAGAGAGAGAAAGAGAGAGATAAAGATAGAGAGAGAGAGAGAGAGAGAGAGAGAGAGAGAGAGAGAGAGGGAAAGAGAGAGAGAAAGAGAGAGAGAAAAAGAGAGAATGAGAAAGAGAGAGTGAGAAAGAGAGAGAGAAAAAGAGAGAGAGAAAGAGAGAGAGAAAAAGAGAGAGAGAAAGAGAGAGAGAGAAAGAGAGAGAGAGAAAGAGAGAGAGAGAGAAAGAGAGAGAGAGAAAGAGAGGGAGAGAGAAAGAGAGAGAAAGAGAGAGAGAAAAAAAGAGAGAGAGAAAGAGAGAGAGAGAGTGAGAGAGAAAGAGAGAGAGATAAGAAGAGAGGGAAAAGCAAGAAATTAAGATGGAATGAAAAAGCAAAAAACTATACTTTTCGTTTGATCTACTGCAGAACTCTAACTTAAAAATTGATGCATTATTTACAAAATAGAAAATAACACCTTTTTCCTGCTGATTTTTGCTTTAGGTTTCCGGCGGAAACGCAGTGACTTCAAATCCTCAAGACAACTCTGAAACGAAAAAGGGGCCTCTTTTCCATCTAGAATGATTAAACTATACCATAGTAACGAGCTCGGAATTACGATTAGAAAAACAAGAGACTGTTGGATTCGATTCCGCCCAGTGGACTACTTCTTTACGTGTGTTTATTTATTTAATGAATCGTCCTCTTAATCAGGCGTCTCTTCCAAACTGAGCATTTATAAAACTTATCATCTAGCTTCTTTATCATGAAAAATAACTCACTTTTCGAAAAACTGAAAATAAAACACTCACTCGAAGGGTTTGAAAAGAAAAGAAAGGAGCAGTTGTGCCCAGACATAATCCTCTCGGAATGTCCAATGTTTCACTCATCTCTGCCTTCAATTCCTCGCTTCTTTTTCATTCTTTCATGTCCTCCACTCGAATTAGCAATCATTTTCCACTTTTTTTTAAAATACAAAAGCCGAGCGACTCCTGATCTGAAGAAAACATCTCGAAACATCAAAAAAGTCAACTGACTTCGATGGGTTTTATTATAAGGTATAATGTATATTCGTCGTCTTTCGGCATTCCATCGCGCATGGATTGACTTTCCACTGTTGACTCATTCATGAAGCTGTCATGCTTGAAATAAAGTTAACTTGTCTTCTGCGTATTGCGAGGTAGAAATACCAACACAAAAACATCTTCGGTCCCTTTGAAATTTATAAATTTTAAGAAAGCCTTATGTCTCCAAACTCCTTACTGTAATAAAATATTGATTTAGTTATAAATCAGTTATCATATCAGAACTCGAAAGAAGCAAATTCTCATCAATCCCTGTTTTTAGATCTATTGCTGATTCTGAAACCCATTTTTTCGGACTTTACATGAGAACACTAAAAAACTCGTCTGAATTTTAGGTGGTGGAAGAATAAAAAAAAACTCTAACGGCTTACATTTTTCCCGTTGACTTCCAAAAAATGCTCATCACTGTCAGATTTCCTGAAACAATAAAAACATCTTTCAAGTTTCGTGTTACTGAATTCGAGCGTTACAGAAGATGAAAACAAGTTTAGCACAAGAAACCAGCAAGAAAATTTGGAACGCAGAACTAAAGTATTCCTTCTACGTTGGAGTTCAAACTGACATGACAAGGGAAAAAGGGCACAAATTTAAATGAGGGGTGCCGCACTTCACTTGGGGGTGGGTAGCTTGTAATATCTCAACTGCAGTCAAACCGGAATTTTTTTGGAACCAGCAATTTTTTACTTATGCGAATTCATTGCAAGGCCGTACGGCCTCGCTAGCGTAACATTTACCTCAAGATACCAATGTGACAAATACCTTGAAACAACTAAAACAAATTATTTAAGTAGAACGGTTCAAACAGTTCTGAATAACTGTTCATTACGGCTCTGTCCCTTAGGCGCATGGCCTCGTGCGCGTAAACTTTACTTTACAGTTGGCTTGAGCAAGAAAAAAAAAGAAAATTACTTGACCTTCCCCTTCAATTGAAGAGCTGCCTCTCAAGTAAAGTGCGGCCCTCAAGTCAAAAAGAGGCGAAAAAAATAAAAATTAAATATTACCTTTTTCTTCTCTTCGGACTTTTGAGCGAAGTATCGTCGTCTGAAAGCCTACGCTTCCGCATCGCGAAATTCCAAAATCTGTAACATCACAAAGTTCAAAAATCAAATCGCGAAGTTCGCAAAAATCAAATCGCGAAAAAAAAAGTTTCAAGGTTCTTTTTCACTTGGGGGTGCGCTTTACAGGGGGGGGGGTTTAAAAATAACTTCTTTAAAAATTATTTTTACGTTAAAAAACGCTTAGGCTTAGCTTAAAGTTTACGCTAACGAGGCCGTACGGCTTAGGCGAACGAGACCGCATAAGAAAATTTAGTTTTTTGTATTTTTTAAACATTTTTTGAACGTCGTGCATCAAAATGCAGGGCGGAGGAGCCTACGTAGAACTATACACAATTCATTTTACGCCTTCTGCAAAGCCTTATTTTTAAATTTCGCCATCCCGTTCAGTCGTTCTGAATTCAATCGATTCATTCGAAAGCTGTGTGAAAGTATCTTGGCATGAAAAAACTTGAAAATGAAAATTAGGCTCTTATGATAAGAAAATTAGGCTAAGAGTCTTATCCCTTTATGGTCATACTAGTTGCACGAAAAGTTGCTTGAAACGCTACGGTTTCGAAAACTTCCGGCAACAGTGGAGAAGTGTGGTCCCGTCAAGTTTTAGGAAGTTTTTGGCACTTCTTGCGTTTAACCACCCCTCCCCCCTACCAGAGGTTAAATGGGTCATACGTCTGACTTATTAACATTCAAAAAAAAATTATATTTACATTAAAAAATTATTTATCACATAAAAAAAATTTTACTTTGAAAAAAGCGGAAAAAGTTTACGATAACGATTCCGTACAGCTTAGGCTTACCAGACCGTATCGAAAGTTAATGTGAAAAGAGCATCGTGCCAATGTGTGCAAGACAAGACGCAGGGTCTGTCCACAAAGGGATAAGAGCCGAAAATTAGTATAGTAGTTGTGAGCAGAAAGTGCGTCAGCATACATTTCAAATAAGCCTAAGCGAAAAAATCTGTGAAGGGCGTGTAAGAAACTGTCGTGTAACACAGTGTCTTGTAACAAACTGTCGCGATACCAGTCATAAGAGTGAAGCTTTTAACAGGCCGGAATCAGGAGAAATTGGCCAAAGAAATAAAACTTAGTTGTAACCAAAGTAAATTAACTATAAACTTTTTCGATTCGATTCCAGCACGACCAATAGAATAGCTATCTTTCTCTATTTTCTGGTAAGTATACTAATAAAATTGATGTCACACGATTTTTTAAAAGATGAAGACATAGTTAAGGTGTTAAAGAAAAACATTATTCAAAGAACTTTATATTTTTTTACACCGGAGTCAAAAAAGTTTCCATTCAGACCGACTACTTGCAGCTAGTTAGCTGAAACGATAATTAATTCTATAAAAAAAAAACGGTTGTCGAGAGCCTGGTCAACTCCGAAGAGATAACAGCAAATCCAGACGCAAAAAAATAACACACACACCCAACAGAATCAAAAAATCACACGTACAAAAGTTTGACTATGATTTCCCATTATACTTACTGAGTATGAAAGGTTTTTGTTGGATTGTATGTGTTCCATTTCGACTTCTTATGTGAAGGAAAAATTTTACTCAGATGATTCAATAACTTGAAGAAGTAACTCTGTTAAGAGTTACTTATTCAAGGATAAGCTCAGAAATTGGATAAGCTGAGAAATTTCTTTGAAATGTCAAAGCAAATGTTCTCAGAGCGAGAGCCTAAAGGGTATCCAAAATAATCTTTTTTCTCATATACTCTTTTAGTAATGATATGCAAGTTCACGCTTACCCTCGCCTTCTACAATAAACGGACCGCGCACGGAAGGGTAGCCTATGCAAAATGAAACCTGGCGTAATACTTCTCCCAGTTTCTCTCGTTTTACACACTCTTTTGAATGGGTTGCTTGGAGCGATGAAGTCTCAACCAAATTCCTTATCATGCAAAGCTGTCCTTACGGTTGGTCGGTTTTCTTACTTCTTTGACTTTGCTGAGCAAATAGAAAGTTGATGCTGCATATAAAAGTACTTAACCTATGTAGAACCGAAAGGTTCGGTCCCAACCGAGTGCCAATTTTTGCCCATCTGATAGGTTTCATTCATTATAGTCTCAGCCCATCGTTGCTTAGAAGGATTAACAAAGATCAAAAAATTGATCACCTAGATTTGTCAAGTTTTCTACTTTTTTTTATATAGTTAAGTATTCAAAGTAGCTCAAAAAATGCACTCACTGTAGAGTTCAGCGAAGAAAAGAGCTGAGTGAGAGTACCGAAAATGTTGATGAATCTCAAAAACGAAGCGAAGTCTGATATATAACGGAGTTAGGTAAAAAAGCAGTACGAATGATTTTATTTCATTGTATTCTGGCAAAAATTTCTTATAAAATGTGATTATAGTGAAGGTAACATGAGATGAAGAGACAAGGTGGGTCCAAACGTTTTCAACATGAGATGCATGTGTGAATTCTAGTTAGTCCCCAGCTTTATGAAACTTGATAAGGTACTGATGGAAGAGCGTTTTAGTTCATGAGAAGTGTATAGCGTATATATATATATATATATATATATATATATATATATATATATATATATATATATATATATATATATATATATATATATATATATATATATATATATATATATATATATATATATATATTCCGTGTTCCAGCAATGCAAGCGCTCATCCAGCAATTTACCGCGAACCTTCGCGATCTGTTCAACACCGCCGTCGCGGAGCTTGAGGCGGAAAAAGTGAGTATTCACTAAGTTTTTTTTAAAAAGGAAATGTAATAAACTTCAAAGAACATGAAAATTTAACTGCAAGTTAAGTTTATTGACAGTTATACGGTAAATTTTGCCTCCTTTCCCATTCAATTCACTCGATAAACTGTCCCGTATACGAGTTATTTGATAATTATTCGTCTTTGAGTTTAATCTCATGTTCTCAGCCGTTAAATTATTGTAAGACTTTGCATTTAGCTGAAATATGCTATCTTTTTTTTCAAAATTAACCTGAAAACAAAAAAGAGAGCTTGTGGAGACTTTTTTGTCATAATCTCCGCAACCTCCCTTCATCACGTTACGTATCTCCTCAAGAAAATTGATGAGTGTGAGTAGCGCCTTTGTTCAACTACATACTTGTACTTGTTTAGAAGTTTGGCTTTCAGAAGTTGAGATGCTCAGAACGCCCTAGTTTAAACATGTCTCATTCTTGATAGGAACCGATTCCAAACTCATCCATCAGATGAAATATACGTGTAATGTAGAAATAGAGACTCGAATTGACAAAACAATGTGAGGAGATGATAAATCCTACGGTGACACGGAATAGCAATGTGTCCCCGTGGTGTAATGGTAACACTTGCTCCGATTTGAGTCATAGATGGTTGGGTTCGATCTCGCCCGTTGGACTAGCTTTTTTCTGTGCAATAGTTCAATCAATGTGAGGGGACTTGAAAATTAGGGGTAATTTCAGGCAACTTTTTTGTTAATATTGCGATTTGCAATCCAGTTTTTTTCACTGCTTTACGCTCTACCCTAGGCTTTTGAGTATTTTATGCTGGTTTTTCCCGCTTAGGCTTAGGTAAAGGTTACGCTGACGAGGCCGTGCGAGACTACAATGTGTTAAGTGTGTGACCCAATGAACATTTTATCCTGAATAACGTAGTCCCTCACCTTCTTTTTTCATTTGCCTTCAATCCAGTGCGCACACCCCGTCACACAATGGAGGAAGGAGGAATTAAGTTTGCACGCAATTTTTATTACTTCAAACGATCCCGCCTTAAAGTAGCTAAAAAGGCGGCGGATTTGAAAATAATTTTAAAACACGCTGCGCGTGCGCAAGAGCGAGAGACAACACTGACCAGTTAGACAAAAAAAAATCGATAAGGGCCGTTTTTTCACTTTTTTGTTTGCGATTCGCAATGCATATGCATATGCATTGGGCAAGTAGCGTAGTGAGTTAGACAGAGAGATAAAGAGAGCGAGAGACAACACTGACCAGTTAGACAGAGAGAAAAAGAGAGAGAACACACTAACCAGAGAGAGTGCAGGCGAGTAGAGCATACATGAATTGACATGAATTCTCTCACCCTCGAAAGAGTACCAGAGTGCGTCTTACGTGCGCGACTGCGTCTCGCGTGCGTGCCTGCGCATCCTTATCAAAATTTTGCGTGCTGGCCTAGTCTATCGAAAGTGGTCGTCTGACGGGGGGTGAGTGCGTGAGCATCATATGAAAATTGAGTTGTGTTTTCAGAGCATGGTTTGCTCTGAAAGGTTTCCAACAAAATGTTGTAACAACGTATAAAGAAAATCTGCCCATTCACAGAAGGCCGCCGTACTCAAGGCGGCACATCTGGTGATAGAGGGCCTGGAAAAGGAGGCTGAAGAGGCCATGAAGAAGGACAGAGAGGTGGTGAGTCATTCCTTCAAGCGTTCGAGTTGCACAATTCTCAAATTGCATACTAAGTGGAATGACAGCTCCACAGCTTGAGAATCCTAACTGTTTGTCTCATCGTAACTTCAGCAACAATCTTTGAGTTCTTGAACTTCTAACACCAAAACTTAAACTTAAGTCTACCACCAATGCACGAAAGATTGCTGCAAGGATAAAACGGTCTGGCTATAAATAAACCATGAATCATCAATAAACCATGAAGCACTCAAATTAGCCGAACCTTAAAAAAGCCAAACTACGGGAGAGAACCTAAACTGAGGTAAAAATGTACAAATCAGATCATAAGTGTTATTAGAGCTTCAGCTACAAGGGGAGCTTATAAAAAAAGGGAGCTTCCATTGTTGGAGTTTTTTTTTTAGGACGGAGAGGCACCCAGAGAGAAGGCCGGAGAAGACATGGCGCTGGAAAACGAAGGAGAGGGCCTCTGGGTGCGGGAGAGCGATGGTGAGGAGTGGGGGATTGAGGAGAAAGAGGACGAAGAAGGGTGCCGCCTTGCCCGCATCTTCTACCGCGAAGGACCCGCAGGCGCTTCAGATGAAAAAGGTGTCTGCGCGTTCAAGGTTTGACTACTTATTGTTTCCTCATAGAAGAAACAATCTGAACACTGGTAACAATCTCGCATTCCTGCTCAGAGATAGAGATAGCTAGCTTCTATTCCGATTCATAGAATAGCTTTTGTTTTGAATGGTAGTTCAATCAATAGAAAGCCAATTCTCTCGACTCAATTATTCGGTTCCTCTTTGTTTTCTTATCACACCGACTCCGTTTCTATTTCATGGAAAGGTATTAAGTTTAACTTTTTTGTGAAATTGAGAACATCTTACGAGCAGAATGAACGTTTCAGAAGGCGAGGTTGGCAGATAAGGCGAGACAAGGCCCTCACCCGGTTAGTCATTCCTTTTCCAATTAGTAGAGTTCAACCTCAGGCAGAGAAACAAGTATTTCATCTTTCAAATGACTAGAGAGTTAGGAGCACTAAACTCTTGAAATTTTTCTGAAAATACTGCTAGTACAAGAGTTTACCTTTTAATAGACTTTTATAGAGGAAAAAAAACACGAGATAAACTATTTCAAGGTCAAGGCACCTTATGAACTATTTCTGTGTTTCAGAGAAAAGATTGGGCGCCGATTGGATGGAAGTCTGTGGATGATGGAGAGAAGGGAGTCGAGGCGAGGAGGCTGGTGGGGACAGTCAGCCGCAAACGATCTACAAGCCCGTCCCAAGACCAGGTCCCGGAGAAGGTTAGGCCCGATATCGCTTATCTTGCTAGAAAGATTTCGCGAACAAGTGCACTTCATAGTGAAAGTGTTGATGATCACTTGTGTCGCGAAGGTTGTATACATGACTATTTCGGGAAAGGTCTCGACTCGAGTCCACCCCTTGACAAAGGAGTTAGGAAATGTTGATAGTGTTGACACGAGTCTGATACGGTGATAAAAGTTGAAAAAAAAGTAATTTTCTAGTGTGAGATGGAGAAAGAAATAATTTTGTATGCTCATTTGTCTCACCACAAATTAACGTGAAATGCGAATGAATTACAGTGCTTTTTCTTTTTTTTTTCTTCAGGAAATCGGTTGATTAGTTTTGGAAAAAAAAACTGTATAATTGAAAAAGGAGCAATACAAAACGTTCTTATTCATTCGCATTTCACGGCAGTTCGTTTTGGAACCAATCAACGTACGAAATCATCACTTTTTTGCATTTCACACTGAAAAAATAAATTTTTTCATGATTGTTAAAATCCATTACGCTCCATTACTCTCCGATACTGTGATATATATTAACACACTAACAGTGACTGGAAGAGCGACCACTCGCTCTACCAGGTTATGTCTTTGTCTCATGTGAGATGAACCCAAGCTTTATTGCGAGGCGGGATTCAGCGCGAGAAAGATAACATAAATGATATAATGGTCTTTTATTTTCAAAACAATGTTATCGAGCACTTTGTAAGTTGAAATGAATAGATTTTCTGCAGCTGCCAAAGATCTCCAAAGCACCCACCCGGCTGCGTCGAGGCTTATCTAATCAAGCGGCACTCCGCAGCCCTGCCTCCAGCCGCTCGGGCGTCTCCTCCATGTCGTCTCCTGCAGCATCCCGGATGCAGCCCAAGGCAGACTCCCCGTCGGCTAACACCGCACCAACACAGCCGAAGATCGCCTCGCCACCCGCGCCAACGCCCACGCCTACCCCGGCGACCATTTCCTGGCCAGCGCTCGCTCCTCCTGCCACGCCAACGCCCGCTCCATCTGCACCCGCTCCATCCGCGCCAACGCCAATGCCCGCCCCGGAGAGATTGGTTTCCAGCGAACGGCTGGTGCCAGGGAGAGACTATGTGCGCAAGATCCTGCACATGCAAAGAGCGTTAGTGTAGTTTTCGTAAACTTTTCTGGTTCAGCTATGTTTAACGAATTTATCGTCAGAAAAATCTCTTCGCGATAGTTTAACATGGTTTAACGAAGAAAACTTTGTTTCCGTTTCTACACATTTCATATTTTAGGCAGATTAAACAAATATGATTAACAAAATAGATCTTTTACAAAAACCGTAAATGAAATTTTCAAACACATGCTTTCAAAAGGAAGAGATTGTTTAGTCTTTTTTATGTTTACAGGATCCGCAAAGGACGGCTCTTTGAGCCGTCTCCTCCCACGGTCTCCAACACCAACTCCTACCGGGGCCGGGCGCCTCTGCTGGTGGAGCGAGGCGAGGTCCTCGTCACGAGGTCTGCTCGTGCCACTCTCAACGCGGCCTCAGCAGCCAAGGTAAGCTTTCTTAAGTGAAAGGAAGGTTTTCTAACAGAATGAACGCCGTAATTTGCAAAGTTTTCATAAGAATCATGTCTTGAATGTTAGTTTGAAACAACCAAACAGTTGATCAGTGCCTTTATTTAACGTTAATTTACAGAGATGAGTGAAACCTGGTA
>OZ057408.1:70662-129488 GCA_964056735.1 Allodiplogaster pararmata | reverse complement strand
AATAATAGATCTTATGATGACTTCTTATGGGTTTACCAGCAACAGCAACATCCTTTGGAAGGGAAGGGGGGGGGCCGAAAGGGGGGAAGGGGGGCCCTAAGGAGAAAGGGGGAAGGGAGTTTTCATGAATAAAATCTCTTTCTGAGAAAAAAATAAATAAAAGCCACGACGCGGGCCGCGACGCGCCTACCAGACGAAGTAAAAAAGTACCAGCGTTTTAATGTAAAAATAATTTTTTGCAGTTGCAAAATCAGGTTAATTTTTCATTTTTAAAATCTTTTCTAGCTATTATAGATTAATTTATAAATTTTTATACAGATATAAACCACACTAAAAAAAAAAAAAAGTTTTTTCTAGAAATTTTGTTGTTTTTTCTGAAAAAAAATTTTTTTACAAAATTTTTTTTTCAAGAACCAAAGTCCCTGATGCTCAAAATGATATCCTATGAAGAAATTTTCCGAAACCACGTTTAAAGCCCACGAGCGCTGCCACTTAAACTGCAGAAGTACCTATTTTTAAATTAAATCTGAAACAAAACATTCAACAGAATGACCTGAAGAAAACATTCAACAACAAAAAACACTCATAAAAACTTTACTCTCGCGAAAATTACTTCCACTACAAAAAAAACCATCAAAAACAACTCACTGAGAGAGCAGAAAAAGTTTGGTGTGGTGTAGGGTGAGAAAAAAACCTTGGTGTCAGGTGAGAAAAAATGCCGTGGTGAATTTCACGAAAAAAATTGGTGGACTTTTAATTTGGTGGAAAAAACCATACAGGTTGGTGTCAGGTGAAAAAAAATGCCGTGGTGAATTTCACAACAAAAAAAATTTGGTGGACGTTAGTGTTTTATTTGGTGGACGTTACTATTTTATTTGGTGGACGTTACTATTTTATTTGGTGGACGTTACTATTTTATTTGGTGGACGTTACTATTTTATTTGGTGGACGTTGCTGTTTTATTTGGTGGACGTTACTATTTTATTTGGTGACACTTCTATTTAAATGGTGGACCAATAATTCATGCCCTTTAAATGGTGGACCAATAATTCATGCCCAAGCCGTACGTCCTCGTTAGCGTAAACTTTTTCCTAGGCTTAAGCGTTCTTCAATGTACAAATAATTCTTTGGTGTAAAAATTAAAATGTCGTAAAAATTATTCATTACAGCGAATCCGAACTCTCGCCGAACTTCTCACACTCAAGCAATTTCAACCTACACTAGAGTGACCGATCGTGGTGGTGAACATAATATTAATTATGAACGTAACAGCCAGCCGATTGTGCAGAGCCAGCCGATTGTGTAAAGCTAGCCGGACTGTAAATGTTAACAAGTGTTTTTGTGATCTAATTTTTTAATATTTAATTTGTAGGTGTTCTACCAAACTCTTTCATTGATCAAATAATTTCTTCAAAACAGTTTCACTGATGCCTTCTCCAGTGAATTATCCTTATTTTTACCATGTTCGCTTAAGCGTTTCTTGCTAAATCAGAACTTGTGAATCAGGATTATCATAAAAGTTTTAAATGCTTCACATTCAGTTTTTTCGTGCGCCACGAATTGATGTAATTCAAGTAATTTTTGTGATTTTGAATTAACAGGAGGCTCATCTTTCTTCCAACAAAGTTTTCTTTGTGTAATGTTATTCTATGCTCCAGGTCGCGGAGAATGTCGCTGGCGGCCCGTTCTGCTGCTTCACTGCAGTGTCGATTAGCCGCCGCTGTGTCTGCAAAGCCGCCTAGCACCCGCAACTCACACACCATATGGTATCCAGACGCCAAGTTTGAAAGAGAGTTCAAGGTTGCTTTTCTAACGCAAGAAAGCTTTCAAGTCTCGCGTGGGTGTTTCTCTGACCCGCACTGCATGTAAAAAAAATCTATGCACCCTCCAAAAAACTCGAAAAATTTCGAAGTCTATCCGCTTGGAAAAAATTTTTCTCGGGTTTTTCGTAGGGGAAGTCCGAATCATTGGAAAAATTGAGTGTTGAACTCTGAAAAATAAGTTTTAAAAATCTATGCGCTCGAAAAATTTTATGCGGGTGTTAAGAAACACCATGAGTCTTAAAAGCAATTAGTTTTTGAACTTTTTCTCGAATCTTCCATAGTCCATATATCTTCCTTCATTCCATAGCAGAAATTAAAAATTTCTGCTTTGTAAGTGATTACTTGAGTTGACTGTACATCAGCTGCTTAAACTCTGTCCCTCACTGATGGCTAGAGCGTCCTACTTTGAACAGCTCTTTGAATTGAATTGAATTAGCTTTATCATCAAAGGATAGCTTGTTATGGCTATCGCTGACATGGATGATGGGGGAACTTGAGAGGGAATTTGGGAACTATGGTTTTCTTGGACGCTTTCTCGAAATGTCAAGTCAAAAAGGAAGGTAGGCTTATGTATTGGGTCAGCGGGGAGTCTTCTAGGATCTTGACGAAGGCTTCGACTTCTTTGATCTCGGAATTATCATCGGCAATTGTGTTCCAGAGAGTAACGACGCGGTAGAAGAAAAATTGATTGTGTTTGTAGTTCTCTTCATTTAGTAGGCGCAGTGAGCTCGATCTGGCAGATTTTCTGAGATTAGCACATGTCTTGAATGATACTTGACGCCTGCATACTTCACAATCTAAAGCACCAAAAATTAATCTGAACAAGAAATATAGATCATACCTTGCTCTTCTTACAATCAAGGATTCTAAATCGAAAAGTCTTAGTCTTTCCGGATAGTTCAATGTGGAGCCTCTACATCTTCTTAAGGCTTTTTTAAGGAAAATTCTCTGGGGATATTCTAATCTTCTGGCCAATTCGCTACAGGGATGAGGAGAGAAAATTATGGTGGCATATTCTAATAGGGGTCTTATATAAGTTAAATAAACAGATCTGAAGCCTTGTAAATCTAGATATTTAAATACTTTGAAAATTTGAGAAACCTTAGTTAAACTTTTTGCTCGGACCACTTCTATATGCCTATCGAATTTTAGAGAAGAGTCTATGTATATCCCTAGATCTCTAACTAAACTACGTGAACATATTTCGTCTTTGTCTATAAAATACTTGAGTTTAGAGTTTTGGAACCCAGGTTTAAGCAGAATATTTTGTTTTTTGCGAGAGGTAATTCCCATTTTAAAGACCAGTTGAATATATTGTTAATGCTTCTCTGTAAGGAGTTTGAATCAGGGCTGTAGATTTTCAAATCATCTGCATAGAGGGAAAATTAAACATTGGAGGTTATTTCATGTTCTATGTCGTTAATGAAAAATAAAAAAAGAAGTGGACCAAGTACGGTGCCTTGAGGGACGCCACTGATCACAGGTAATGGATTTGAAAACTCCTTGTCAACTCGAACTTTATAAGTTCTGTTAGTTAGAAAATTTGAGACCCATCTAACAATGTTGGCAGCTATTCCTAGTTTTTGAAGTTTTTGAACCAGTTTGAGGTGAGAAACCTTATCGAAAGCTCGAGAAAAATCGAAGTAAACAACATCTATTTGTCTTTTGTTTTTTAATTCTACCTCCCAATCACTTATTGTTTTGAGTAACTGTAGTTCGCAGCTCCTTTTCGATAGAAAGCCATACTGACCCCGAGAAATAATGCTACTGTAGTTGATTCTAAGATGATTGGCAAGTATTCTTTCGAAAACACGACAAATCACAGATGTGACCGTTATTGGTCGATAATTTTCTGCTAATGATTTTTCCCTTTGCGTTTATAAACTGGTACAACTTCGCCCATTTTCCATTGGTTAGGAATTTGACCGGTCAAAAATGAATGCTGAAATAGTAGAGAGAATGGTAGAGCAAGAGATATTGCACAGTGTTTTAGAACGAATTGATTGATATTTTCAGTAAATTGTGTAAACT
The DNA here is from genome assembly GCA_964056735.1 of Allodiplogaster pararmata. NCBI lineage: Eukaryota > Metazoa > Nematoda > Chromadorea > Rhabditida > Diplogasteridae > Allodiplogaster > Allodiplogaster pararmata. Next base: position 125,634 of record OZ057408.1, on the reverse strand, counting down.
TAGGGGGCAATTTTTTAAGAACGTTATACAAGATATGAGGGGAGAAGTCGATATCTACATTTTCGTCGTATGTCGAACTTGAACTTTCAAATTCAGACTCCAACATAGATTCATTGTGACCAGAAAAATTCTTCGCAAATTCTTTCGCAAAGATGTTGGCTTTTTTGGAAGACTTGTGAATAGTCGAGCCATCTTCTTTAATATCCGGAATAGCTTGTTGAGGTTTGAGAATAGTCTTAATGTATCTATGGATTCCCTCGGGCTTCTCTATAGCTTGAGACTCACGTTTTCTTAAAAGTTCAGAATTAGCTTTTCGAACATTTTTCTTGATTGTTTTATATTGATAATCAAAGTCGATAAACCTTTTACGCCAAATCTTTTTTTTCTGTTCAAGAGCTTGCGGATACTAAGAGAAGTGAGTTTTTAAGCTTGTTCGGGGTCGGCTTTAAGGGACAAAATAATTCGATAGCCTTGTGTATATTTGAGATTATAAAGCCGTATTTAGACTGTGTGTCTATTAAACTATCTAAAATGAGTGACCAAGAAATATTAGCTAAGTAAATGTTCATTGAATTAAAATCCACATTACGGTAATCAACGAAAAATTTAGATGAGTCATTTACCATGTTGTTTTTTTTAATTTTTTGAAATTTTAGCTCGAATGAGATAGTTATGTGATCAGAATTGGAAAGAGGGACGAGGTCTCGAACGTTTGTAATTAAATCGACTTTGTCAGTAAGAATAATTTCTAGGAGTGAGCCGTTATAATTATTATCGTATCTTGTAGGAAAAGGTACCATTTGAGTTAGACAATGAGTGATTACAAAATCTGATAATGCTTTAGCTTTGACGTTCTTAGTTAAATAGGGTTGATTCCAATCTATATCAGGTAGATTTGTATCTCCCAATATAAAATTATTAGAAGACAGGAGATTGTTTTTGATAATATTTATAGTGGATTCAAAAGTTGTGAGAGACATATTAGGAGGACAATATAATAAGAAAAACCTAGCAGTTTTCTGTTTTTCCAAATGCACATCTATGGAAAGCAATTCAATGTCTAAGTTAATGGAAAGATCAATATTGACACGACTAACTATTAATTCATTATTATATAAAATTAGAAGACCTCCGCCTCTTTTACTATTCCGATAACTATTCGCCTCTTTTACTATTCCGATCATTGATAATTGATAACAACAACAACACTTTGAACAACAACACTTTGAAGAGCCAGAACTCTACAAAAAAGTTTTATTTTCTCCAGACAGCCGGCACGCTCGGCAAACTTTGGTTCACTCCGTCAAATGATTTCGACAAAGACATCGGCCTGGACAAGCTGAAGAAACTGATGTTGAGTGAGCCAGTCTTCTCGGACTCTTTCGATGGAAAGAAACGGTTTCAAGTTTGAAGTATTGGTCATGTAAATGTTGATTTACCGTTAAAAAAAATCCGTTCTTCGAGCTGAAAAGAGTATAAATCAATGTGAGTGCAATGCCTTTTGCTGGATACTTTGTGATTGTTTGTAACATCTGTAATGATCACGAGATAAAGATGATGATAATAATGAGAATTATACACTATTTTTGGAAAAAAACACCCTGTTTGCAAGATAAATTAGGGTCTCTGAACACGTTTCGTGGCTTTTAACAAACTACGCTCGTAGTTTGTAGTTTGAGCGTAGTTTGTTTAAAAGAGCGTAGAAACTAGTAAAAAGGATATCGGTGAGCAGATTACGGAAAGCAAAGTTTGACGAAAGGGCGTAGGGCGTAGGTATAGCTCACCAAACGTGGTAAATTTCTCCCGGTTGCTAGCCTAATCTCCGAGAAAGTTATTTATTTCATTTAGCTCTAGTCACTAAAAACCCACTAACTCTCTTTGCGTTTGTTTGATGCTTAGAAAATGCCCCATAAAGGCTAGGTTTAAAATTTATTTGCATAATGACATGTTCAAAGAATCGTTCTAACGGCAGGATTTACAATTAAGTGAAACTGGGAAAAATTTCTTGTCGGGTTGCCCGGTTACCCGCCCGAAAATATATTTTCCAGCAAATTCTGGTGAGCTGTGGGCGTAGGCGTAGCGGGCGTAGTTTTTTTTTAAAGGCCTTGAACAAACTACGGGTGTAGGCGGCGGAGCGGGTGTAGTTTGTTAAATGTCCGTTTTGTTTATCTATAAATAATAAGAGTTCTCATTTCACCTGGATGTGTTGAAATTTTTATTTTTCGGTGAAACGAGACAATGGCGACCGAAGGGGGGGGGGAGACTCACCCGGTGAGTAGAAGTCAACCGAAGGGGGGGAGACTCACCCGGTGAGTAGGAGTCAACCGAAGGGGGGGGGAGACTCACCCGGTGAGTAGAAGTCAACCGAAGGGGGGGAGACTCACCCGGTGAGTAGAAGTCAACCGAAGGGGGGGGAGACTCACCAGGTGAGTAGAAGTCAACCGAAGGGGGGGAGACTCACCCGGTGAGTAGAAGTCAACCGAGGGGGGGGGGAGACTCACCCGGTGAGTAGAAGTCAACCGAAGGGGGGGGGGAGACTCACCCGGTGAGTAGAAGTCAACCGAAGGGGGGGGGGAGACTCACCCGGTGAGTAGAAGTCAACCGAAGGGGGGGGGAGACTCACCCGGTGAGAAGAAGTCAACCGAAGGGGGGGGGGGCGAGATTCACCCGGTGAGTAGAAGTCAACCGAAGGGGGGGAGACTCACCCGGTGAGTAGAAGTCAACCGAAGGGGGGGGTAGAGACTCACCCGGTGAGTAGAAGTCAACCGAAGGGGGGGAGACTCACCCGGTGAGTAGAAGTCAACCGAAGGGGGGGGGAGACTCACCCGGTGAGTAGAAGTCAACCGAAGGGGTGGGAGACTCACCCGGTGAGTAGAAGTCAACCGAAGGGGGGGAGACTCACCCGGTGAGTAGAAGTCAACCGAAGGGGGGGGAGACTCACCCGGTGAGTAGAAGTCAACCGAAGGGGGGAGACTCACCCGGTGAGTAGAAGTCAACCGAAGGGGGGGGGGGACTCACCCGGTGAGTAGAAGTCAACCGAAGGGGGGGGGACTCACCCGGTGAGTAGAAGTCAACCGAAGGGGGGGGAGACTCACCCGGTGAGTAGAAGTCAACCGAAGGGGGGGGGGGAGACTCACCCGGTGAGTAGAAGTCAACCGAAGGGGGGGGAGACTCACCCGGTGAGTAGAAGTCAACCGAAGGGGGGAGACTCACCCGGTGAGTAGAAGTCAACCGAAGGGGGAGGGAGACTCACCCGGTGAGTAGAAGTCAACCGAAGGGGGGGGGAGACTCACCCGGTGAGTAGAAGTCAACCGAAGGGGGGGGAGACTCACCCGGTGAGTAGAAGTCAACCGAAGGGGGGGGGGAGACTCACCCGGTGAGTAGAAGTCAACCGAAGGGGGGGAGACTCACCCGGTGAGTAGAAGTCAACCGAAGGGGGGGGGAGACTCACCCGGTGAGTAGAAGTCAACCGAAGGGGGGGAGACTCACCCGGTGAGTAGAAGTCAACCGAAGGGGGGAGACTCACCCGGTGAGTAGAAGTCAACCGAATGGGGGGGGGGGAGACTCACCCGATGAGTAGAAGTCAACCGAAGGGGGGGAGACTCACCCGGTGAGTAGAAGTCAACCGAAGGGGGGGGGGGAGACTCACCCGGTGAGTAGAAGTCAACCGAAGGGGGGGGGGGGAGACTCACCCGGTGAGTAGAAGTCAACCGAAGGGGGGAGACTCACCCGGTGAGTAGAAGTCAACCGAAGGGGGGGAGACTCACCCGGTGAGTAGAAGTCAACCGAAGGGGGGGGGGAGACTCACCCGGTGAGTAGAAGTCAACCGAAGGGGGGGAGACTCACCCGGTGAGTAGAAGTCAATCGAAGGGGGGGAGACTCACCCGGTGAGTTGAAGTCAACCGAAGGGGGGAGACTCACCCGGTGAGTAGAAGTCAACCGAAGGGGGGGAGACTCACCCGGTGAGTAGAAGTCAACCGAAGGGGGGGAGACTCACTCGGTGAGTAGAAGTCAACCGAAGGGGGGGAGACTCACCCGGTGAGTAGAAGTCAACCGAAGGGGGGGGGGGAGACTCACCCGGTGAGTAGAAGTCAACCGAGGGGGGGACTCACCCGGTGAGTAGAAGTCAACCGAAGGGGGAAGAGACTCACCCGGTGAGTAGAAGTCAATCGAAGGGGGGGGGGAGACTCACCCGGTGAGTAGAAGTCAACCGAAGGGGGGGGGAGACTCACCCGGTGAGTAGAAGTCAACCGAAGGGGGGGGGAGACTCACCCGGTGAGTAGAAGTCAACCGAAGGGGGGGGGGAGACTCACCCGGTGAGTAGAAGTCAACCGAAGGGGGGGGGAAACTCACCCGGTGAGTAGAAGTCAACCGAAGGGGGGGGAGACTCACCCGGTGAGTAGAAGTCAACCGAAGGGGGGGGGAGACTCACCCGGTGAGTAGAAGTCAACCGAAGGGAAGGAGACTCACCCGGTGAGTAGAAGTCAACCGAAGGGGGGGGGGAGACTCACCCGGTGAGTAGAAGTCAACCGAAGGGGGGGGAGACTCACCCGGTGAGTAGAAGTCAACCGAAGGGGGGAGACTCACCCGGTGAGTAGAAGTCAACCGAATGGGGGGGGGAGACTCACCCGATGAGTAGAAGTCAACCGAAGGGGGGGAGACTCACCCGGTGAGTAGAAGTCAACCGAAGGGGGGGGGGAGACTCACCCGGTGAGTAGAAGTCAACCGAAGGGGGGGAGACTCACCCGGTGAGTAGAAGTCAACCGAAGGGGGAGACTCACCCGGTGAGTAGAAGTCAACCGAATGGGGGGGGATACTCACCCGATGAGTAGAAGTCAACCGAAGGGGGGGAGACTCACCCGGTGAGTAGAAGTCAACCGAAGGGGGGGGGAGACTCACCCGGTGAGTAGAAGTCAACCGAAGGGGGGGGAGACTCACCCGGTGAGTAGAAGTCAACCGAAGGGGGGAGACTCACCCGGTGAGTAGAAGTCAACCGAAGGGGGGGAGACTCACCCGGTGAGTAGAAGTCAACCGAAGGGGGGGGGGGAGACTCACCCGGTGAGTAGAAGTCAAACGAAGGGGGGGGAGACTCGGGGGAAGACTCACACCGGTGAGTTGAAGTCAACCGAAGGGGGGGAGACTCACCCGGTGAGTAGAAGTCAACCGAAGGGGGGGGGGAGAGACTCACCCGGTGAGTAGAAGTCAACCGAAGGGGGGGAGACTCACCTCGGTGAGTAGAAGTCCAACCGAAGGGGGGAGGACTCACCCGGGAAGTAGACCGGTCAACGAAGGGGGGAGACTCACCCGGTGAGTAGAAGTCAACCGAAGGGGGGGGGACTCACCCGGTGAGTAGAAGTCAACCGAAGGGGGGGAGACTCACCCGGTGAGTAGAAGTCAACGAAGGGGGGGAGACTCACCCGGTGAGTAGAAGTCAACCGAAGGGGGGGGGAGACTCACCCGGTGAGTAGAAGTCAACCGAAGGGGGGGAGACTCACCCGGTGAGTAGAAGTCAACCGAGGGGGGGGGAGACTCACCCGGTGAGTAGAAGTCAACCGAAGGGAGGGGGAGACTCACCCGGTGAGTAGAAGTCAACCGAAGGGGGGGGAGACTCACCCCGGGTGAGTAGAAGTCAACCGAAGGGGGGGGAGACTCACCCGGTGAGTAGAAGTCAACCGAAGGGGGGGGAGACTCACCCGGTGAGTAGAAGTCAACCGAAGGGGGGGGGGAGACCTCACCCGGTGAGTAGAAGTCAACCGAAGGGGGGGGGGAGACTCACCCGGTGAGTAGAAGTCAACCGAGGGGGGGGGACTCACCCGGTGAGTAGAAGTCAACGAAGGGGGGGGGGAGACTCACCCGGTGAGTAGAAGTCAACCGAAGGGGGGGGGAGACTCACACCGGTGAGTAGAAGTCAACCGAAGGGGGGGGGGGGACTCACCCGGTGAGTAGAAGTCAACCGAAGGGGGGGAGACTCACCCGGTGAGTAGAAGTCAACCGAAGGGGGGAGACTCACCCGGTGAGTAGAAGTCAACCGAATGGGGGGGGAGACTCACCCGATGAGTAGAAGTCAACCGAAGGGGGGGAGACTCACCCGGTGAGTAGAAGTCAACCGAAGGGGGGGGGAGACTCACCCGGTGAGTAGAAGTCAACCGAAGGGGGGGGGGGGGACTCACCCGGATGAGTAGAAGTCAACCGAAGGGGGGAGACTCACCCGGTGAGTAGAAGTCAACCGAAGGGGGGGGAGACTCACCCGGTGAGTAGAAGTCAACCGAAGGGGGGGGGGGAGGACTCACCCGGTGAGTAGAAGTCAAACGAAGGGGGGGAGACTCACCCGGTGAGTTGAAGTCAACCGAAGGGGGGGAGACTCACCCGGTGAGTAGAAGTCAACCGAAGGGGGGGGGGGAGACTCACCCGGTGAGTAGAAGTCAACCGAAGGGGGGGGAGGACTCACTCCGGTGAGTAGAAGTCAACCGAAGGGGGGGGAGACTCACCCGGTGAGTAGAAGTCAACCGAAGGGGGGGGGAGACTCACCCGGTGAGTAGAAGTCAACCGAGGGGGGGGAGACTCACCCGGTGAGTAGAAGTCAACCGAAAGGGGGGGAGACTCACCCGGTGAGTAGAAGTCAACCGAAGGGGGGGAGACTCACCCGTGAGTAGAAGTCAACCGAAGGGGGGGGGAGACTCACCCGGTGAGTAGAAGTCAACCGAAGGGGGGGGGAGACTCACCCGGTGAGTAGAAGTCAACCGAAGGGGGGAGACTCACCCGGTGAGTAGAAGTCAACCGAAGGGGGGGGAGACTCACCCGGTGAGTAGAAGTCAACCGAAGGGGGGGGGGAGACTCACCCGGTGAGTAGAGTACGAGGGGAGTCGAGAGTCACGAAGGGGGGGGGAGACTCACCCGGTGAGTAGAAGTCAACCGAAGGGGGGGAGACTCACCCGGTGAGTAGAAGTCAACCGAAGGGGGGGAGGACTCACCCGGTGAGTAGAAGTCAACCGAAGGGGGGGGGAGACTCACTCGGTGAGTAGAAGTCAACCGAAGGGGGGGAGACTCACCCGGTGAGTAGAAGTCAACCGAAGGGGGGGGGGAGACTCACCCGGTGAGTAGAAGTCAACCGAGGGGAGACTCACCCGGTGAGTAGAAGTCAACCGAAGGGGGAGAGACTCACCCGGTGAGTAGAAGTCAACCGAAGGGGGGGGGAGACTCACCCGGTGAGTAGAAGTCAACCGAAGGGGGGGGAGACTCACCCGGTGAGTAGAAGTCAACCGAAGGGGGGGGGGAGACTCACCCGGTGAGTAGAAGTCAACCGAAGGGGGGGAGACTCACCCGGTGAGTAGAAGTCAACCGAAGGGGGGGGGAGAACTCACCCGGTGAGTAGAAGTCAACCGAAGGGGGGGGGAGACTCACCCGGTGAGTAGAAGTCGAACCGAAGGGGGGGGGAGACTCACCCGGTGAGTAGAAGTCAACCGAAGGGGGGGAGACTCACCCGGTGAGTAGAAGTCAACCGAAGGGGGGGGAGACTCACCCGGTGAGTAGAAGTCAACCGAAGGGGGGGAGACTCACCCGGTGAGTAGAAGTCAACCGAAGGGGGGGAGACTCACCCGGTGAGTAGAAGTCAACCGAATGGGGGGGGGAGACTCACCCGATGAGTAGAAGTCAACCGAAGGGGGGGAGACTCACCCGGTGAGTAGAAGTCAACCGAAGGGGGGGGGAGACTCACCCGGTGAGTAGAAGTCAACCGAAGGGGGGGGAGACTCACCCGGTGAGTAGAAGTCAACCGAAGGGGGAGACTCACCCGGTGAGTAGAAGTCAACCGAATGGGGGGGATACTCACCCGATGAGTAGAAGTCAACCGAAGGGGGGGAGACTCACCCGGTGAGTAGAAGTCAACCGAAGGGGGGGGGGAGACTCACCCGGTGAGTAGAAGTCAACCGAAGGGGGGGGAGACTCACCCGGTGAGTAGAAGTCAACCGAAGGGGGGAGACTCACCCGGTGAGTAGAAGTCAACCGAAGGGGGGGAGACTCACCCGGTGAGTAGAAGTCAACCGAAGGGGGGGGAGACTCACCCGGTGAGTAGAAGTCAAACGAAGGGGGGGGAGACTCACCCGGTGAGTTGAAGTCAACCGAAGGGGGGGAGACTCACCCGGTGAGTAGAAGTCAACCGAAGGGGGGGGGAGACTCACCCGGTGAGTAGAAGTCAACCGAAGGGGGGGAGACTCACTCGGTGAGTAGAAGTCAACCGAAGGGGGGAGACTCACCCGGTGAGTAGAAGTCAACCGAAGGGGGGGGGGGGAGACTCACCCGGTGAGTAGAAGTCAACCGAGGGGGGGGACTCACCCGGTGAGTAGAAGTCAACCGAAGGGGGGGAGACTCACCCGGTGAGTAGAAGTCAATCGAAGGGGGGGAGACTCACCCGGTGAGTAGAAGTCAACCGAAGGGGGGGGAGACTCACCCGGTGAGTAGAAGTCAACCGAAGGGGGGGAGACTCACCCGGTGAGTAGAAGTCAACCGAAGGGGGGGGAGACTCACCCGGTGAGTAGAAGTCAACCGAAGGGAGGGGGAGACTCACCCGGTGAGTAGAAGTCAACCGAAGGGGGGGGAGACTCACCCGGTGAGTAGAAGTCAACCGAAGGGGGGGGAGACTCACCCGGTGAGTAGAAGTCAACCGAAGGGGGGGAGACTCACCCGGTGAGTAGAAGTCAACCGAAGGGGGGGGGGAGACTCACCCGGTGAGTAGAAGTCAACCGAAGGGGGGGGGAGACTCACCCGGTGAGTAGAAGTCAACCGAGGGGGGGGGACTCACCCGGTGAGTAGAAGTCAACCGAAGGGGGGGGAGACTCACCCGGTGAGTAGAAGTCAACCGAAGGGGGGGGAGACTCACCCGGTGAGTAGAAGTCAACCGAAGGGGGGGGGGGAGACTCACCCGGTGAGTAGAAGTCAACCGAAGGGGGGGAGACTCACCCGGTGAGTAGAAGTCAACCGAAGGGGGGAGACTCACCCGGTGAGTAGAAGTCAACCGAATGGGGGGGGGGAGACTCACCCGATGAGTAGAAGTCAACCGAAGGGGGGGAGACTCACTCGGTGAGTAGAAGTCAACCGAAGGGGGGGAGACTCACCCGGTGAGTAGAAGTCAATCGAAGGGGGGGAGACTCACCCGGTGAGTTGAAGTCAACCGAAGGGGGGGAGACTCACCCGGTGAGTAGAAGTCAACCGAAGGGGGGGAGACTCACCCGGTGAGTAGAAGTCAACCGAAGGGGGGGAGACTCACTCGGTGAGTAGAAGTCAACCGAAGGGGGGAGACTCACCCGGTGAGTAGAAGTCAACCGAAGGGGGGGGGAGACTCACCCGGTGAGTAGAAGTCAACCGAGGGGGGGACTCACCCGGTGAGTAGAAGTCAACCGAAGGGGGAAGAGACTCACCCGGTGAGTAGAAGTCAATCGAAGGGGGGGGGAGACTCACCCGGTGAGTAGAAGTCAACCGAAGGGGGGGGGAGACTCACCCGGTGAGTAGAAGTCAACCGAAGGGGGGGGGGAGACTCACCCGGTGAGTAGAAGTCAACCGAAGGGGGGGAGACTCACCCGGTGAGTAGAAGTCAACCGAAGGGGGGGGGGAAACTCACCCGGTGAGTAGAAGTCAACCGAAGGGGGGGGAGACTCACCCGGTGAGTAGAAGTCAACCGAAGGGGGGGGGGAGACTCACCCGGTGAGTAGAAGTCAACCGAAGGGAGGGAGACTCACCCGGTGAGTAGAAGTCAACCGAAGGGGGGGGGAGACTCACCCGGTGAGTAGAAGTCAACCGAAGGGGGGGAGACTCACCCGGTGAGTAGAAGTCAACCGAAGGGGGGAGACTCACCCGGTGAGTAGAAGTCAACCGAATGGGGGGGGGAGACTCACCCGATGAGTAGAAGTCAACCGAAGGGGGGGAGACTCACCCGGTGAGTAGAAGTCAACCGAAGGGGGGGGGGAGACTCACCCGGTGAGTAGAAGTCAACCGAAGGGGGGGAGACTCACCCGGTGAGTAGAAGTCAACCGAAGGGGGAGACTCACCCGGTGAGTAGAAGTCAACCGAATGGGGGGGGATACTCACCCGATGAGTAGAAGTCAACCGAAGGGGGGGAGACTCACCCGGTGAGTAGAAGTCAACCGAAGGGGGGGGGGGGAGACTCACCCGGTGAGTAGAAGTCAACCGAAGGGGGGGGAGACTCACCCGGTGAGTAGAAGTCAACCGAAGGGGGGAGACTCACCCGGTGAGTAGAAGTCAACCGAAGGGGGGGAGACTCACCCGGTGAGTAGAAGTCAACCGAAGGGGGGGGGAGACTCACCCGGTGAGTAGAAGTCAAACGAAGGGGGGGGAGACTCACCCGGTGAGTTGAAGTCAACCGAAGGGGGGGAGACTCACCCGGTGAGTAGAAGTCAACCGAAGGGGGGGGGGGAGACTCACCCGGTGAGTAGAAGTCAACCGAAGGGGGGGAGACTCACTCGGTGAGTAGAAGTCAACCGAAGGGGGGAGACTCACCCGGTGAGTAGAAGTCAACCGAAGGGGGGGGGGGAGACTCACCCGGTGAGTAGAAGTCAACCGAGGGGGGGGACTCACCCGGTGAGTAGAAGTCAACCGAAGGGGGGGAGACTCACCCGGTGAGTAGAAGTCAATCGAAGGGGGGGAGACTCACCCGGTGAGTAGAAGTCAACCGAAGGGGGGGGAGACTCACCCGGTGAGTAGAAGTCAACCGAAGGGGGGGAGACTCACCCGGTGAGTAGAAGTCAACCGAAGGGGGGGGAGACTCACCCGGTGAGTAGAAGTCAACCGAAGGGAGGGGGAGACTCACCCGGTGAGTAGAAGTCAACCGAAGGGGGGGGAGACTCACCCGGTGAGTAGAAGTCAACCGAAGGGGGGGGAGACTCACCCGGTGAGTAGAAGTCAACCGAAGGGGGGGAGACTCACCCGGTGAGTAGAAGTCAACCGAAGGGGGGGGGAGACTCACCCGGTGAGTAGAAGTCAACCGAAGGGGGGGGGAGACTCACCCGGTGAGTAGAAGTCAACCGAGGGGGGGGACTCACCCGGTGAGTAGAAGTCAACCGAAGGGGGGGGAGACTCACCCGGTGAGTAGAAGTCAACCGAAGGGGGGGGAGACTCACCCGGTGAGTAGAAGTCAACCGAAGGGGGGGGGGAGACTCACCCGGTGAGTAGAAGTCAACCGAAGGGGGGGAGACTCACCCGGTGAGTAGAAGTCAACCGAAGGGGGGAGACTCACCCGGTGAGTAGAAGTCAACCGAATGGGGGGGGGGAGACTCACCCGATGAGTAGAAGTCAACCGAAGGGGGGGGAGACTCACCCGGTGAGTAGAAGTCAACCGAAGGGGGGGGAGACTCACCCGGTGAGTAGAAGTCAACCGAAGGGGGGGGGGGGGAGACTCACCCGGTGAGTAGAAGTCAACCGAAGGGGGGAGACTCACCCGGTGAGTAGAAGTCAACCGAAGGGGGGGGAGACTCACCCGGTGAGTAGAAGTCAACCGAAGGGGGGGGGAGACTCACCCGGTGAGTAGAAGTCAAACGAAGGGGGGGGAGACTCACCCGGTGAGTTGAAGTCAACCGAAGGGGGGGAGACTCACCCGGTGAGTAGAAGTCAACCGAAGGGGGGGGGGGGAGACTCACCCGGTGAGTAGAAGTCAACCGAAGGGGGGGAGACTCACTCGGTGAGTAGAAGTCAACCGAAGGGGGGGAGACTCACCCGGTGAGTAGAAGTCAACCGAAGGGGGGGGAGACTCACCCGGTGAGTAGAAGTCAACCGAGGGGGGGGGACTCACCCGGTGAGTAGAAGTCAACCGAAGGGGGGAGACTCACCCGGTGAGTAGAAGTCAACCGAATGGGGGGGAGACTCACCCGATGAGTAGAAGTCAACCGAAGGGGGGGAGACTCACCCGGTGAGTAGAAGTCAACCGAAGGGGGGGGAGACTCACCCGGTGAGTAGAAGTCAACCGAAGGGGGGGAGACTCACCCGGTGAGTAGAAGTCAACCGAAGGGGGGAGACTCACCCGGTGAGTAGAAGTCAACCGAATGGGGGGGAGACTCACCCGATGAGTAGAAGTCAACCGAAGGGGGGGAGACTCACCCGGTGAGTAGAAGTCAACCGAAGGGGGGGAGACTCACCCGGTGAGTAGAAGTCAACCGAAGGGGGGGGAGACTCACCCGGTGAGTAGAAGTCAACCGAAGGGGGGAGACTCACCCGGTGAGTAGAAGTCAACCGAAGGGGGGAGACTCACCCGGTGAGTAGAAGTCAACCGAAGGGGGGGGGGGAGACTCACCCGGTGAGTAGAAGTCAAACGAAGGGGGGGGAGACTCACCCGGTGAGTTGAAGTCAACCGAAGGGGGGGAGACTCACCCGGTGAGTAGAAGTCAACCGAAGGGGGGGGGAGACTCACCCGGTGAGTAGAAGTCAACCGAAGGGGGGGAGACTCACTCGGTGAGTAGAAGTCAACCGAAGGGGGGGAGACTCACCCGGTGAGTAGAAGTCAACCGAAGGGGGGGGGAGACTCACCCGGTGAGTAGAAGTCAACCGAGGGGGGGGACTCACCCGGTGAGTAGAAGTCAACCGAAGGGGGGGGAGACTCACCCGGTGAGTAGAAGTCAACCGAAGGGGGGGAGACTCACCCGGTGAGTAGAAGTCAACCGAAGGGGGGGGGAGACTCACCCGGTGAGTAGAAGTCAACCGAAGGGGGGGGAGACTCACCCGGTGAGTAGAAGTCAACCGAAGGGGGGGGGGAGACTCACCCGGTGAGTAGAAGTCAACCGAAGGGGGGAGACTCACCCGGTGAGTAGAAGTCAACCGAAGGGGGGAGACTCACCCGGTGAGTAGAAGTCAACCGAAGGGGGGGGGAGACTCACCCGGTGAGTAGAAGTCAAACGAAGGGGGGGAGACTCACCCGGTGAGTTGAAGTCAACCGAAGGGGGGGAGACTCACCCGGTGAGTAGAAGTCAACCGAAGGGGGGGGGGAGACTCACCCGGTGAGTAGAAGTCAACCGAAGGGGGGGAGACTCACTCGGTGAGTAGAAGTCAACCGAAGGGGGGGAGACTCACCCGGTGAGTAGAAGTCAACCGAAGGGGGGGGGGAGACTCACCCGGTGAGTAGAAGTCAACCGAGGGGGGGGACTCACCCGGTGAGTAGAAGTCAACCGAAGGGGGGGAGACTCACCCGGTGAGTAGAAGTCAACCGAAGGGGGGGAGACTCACCCGGTGAGTAGAAGTCAACCGAAGGGGGGGGAGACTCACCCGGTGAGTAGAAGTCAACCGAAGGGGGGGAGACTCACCCGGTGAGTAGACGTCAACCGAAGGGGGGGAGACTCACCCGGTGAGTAGAAGTCAACCGAATGGGGGGGGAGACTCACCCGATGAGTAGAAGTCAACCGAAGGGGGGGAGACTCACCCGGTGAGTAGAAGTCAACCGAAGGGGGGGGGGGAGACTCACCCGGTGAGTAGAAGTCAACCGAAGGGGGGGGAGACTCACCCGGTGAGTAGAAGTCAACCGAAGGGGGGAGACTCACCCGGTGAGTAGAAGTCAACCGAAGGGGGGGAGACTCACCCGGTGAGTAGAAGTCAACCGAAGGGGGGGGGAGACTCACCCGGTGAGTAGAAGTCAAACGAAGGGGGGGGAGACTCACCCGGTGAGTTGAAGTCAACCGAAGGGGGGGAGACTCACCCGGTGAGTAGAAGTCAACCGAAGGGGGGGGGGGGAGACTCACCCGGTGAGTAGAAGTCAACCGAAGGGGGGGAGACTCACTCGGTGAGTAGAAGTCAACCGAAGGGGGGGGAGACTCACCCGGTGAGTAGAAGTCAACCGAGGGGGGGGACTCACCCGGTGAGTAGAAGTCAACCGAAGGGGGGAGACTCACCCGGTGAGTAGAAGTCAACCGAATGGGGGGGAGACTCACCCGATGAGTAGAAGTCAACCGAAGGGGGGGAGACTCACCCGGTGAGTAGAAGTCAACCGAAGGGGGGGGAGACTCACCCGGTGAGTAGAAGTCAACCGAAGGGGGGGAGACTCACCCGGTGAGTAGAAGTCAACCGAAGGGGGGAGACTCACCCGGTGAGTAGAAGTCAACCGAATGGGGGGGAGACTCACCCGATGAGTAGAAGTCAACCGAAGGGGGGGAGACTCACCCGGTGAGTAGAAGTCAACCGAAGGGGGGGGAGACTCACCCGGTGAGTAGAAGTCAACCGAAGGGGGGGAGACTCACCCGGTGAGTAGAAGTCAACCGAAGGGGGGAGACTCACCCGGTGAGTAGAAGTCAACCGAATGGGGGGGGGAGACTCACCCGATGAGTAGAAGTCAACCGAAGGGGGGGAGACTCACCCGGTGAGTAGAAGTCAACCGAAGGGGGGGGGAGACTCACCCGGTGAGTAGAAGTCAACCGAAGGGGGGGGGAGACTCACCCGGTGAGTAGAAGTCAACCGAAGGGGGGAGACTCACCCGGTGAGTAGAAGTCAACCGAAGGGGGGGAGACTCACCCGGTGAGTAGAAGTCAACCGAAGGGGGGGGGGGAGACTCACCCGGTGAGTAGAAGTCAAACGAAGGGGGGGAGACTCACCCGGTGAGTTGAAGTCAACCGAAGGGGGGGAGACTCACCCGGTGAGTAGAAGTCAACCGAAGGGGGGGGGGGAGACTCACCCGGTGAGTAGAAGTCAACCGAAGGGGGGAGACTCACTCGGTGAGTAGAAGTCAACCGAAGGGGGGGAGACTCACCCGGTGAGTAGAAGTCAACCGAAGGGGGGGAGACTCACCCGGTGAGTAGAAGTCAACCGAGGGGGGGGGACTCACCCGGTGAGTAGAAGTCAACCGAAGGGGGGGAGACTCACCCGGTGAGTAGAAGTCAATCGAAGGGGGGGGAGACTCACCCGGTGAGTAGAAGTCAACCGAAGGGGGGGGGAGACTCACCCGGTGAGTAGAAGTCAACCGAAGGGGGGGAGACTCACCCGGTGAGTAGAAGTCAACCGAAGGGGGGGGAGACTCACCCGGTGAGTAGAAGTCAACCGAAGGGAGGGGGAGACTCACCCGGTGAGTAGAAGTCAACCGAAGGGGGGGGAGACTCACCCGGTGAGTAGAAGTCAACCGAAGGGGGGGGAGACTCACCCGGTGAGTAGAAGTCAACCGAAGGGGGGGAGACTCACCCGGTGAGTAGAAGTCAACCGAAGGGGGGAGACTCACCCGGTGAGTAGAAGTCAACCGAAGGGGGGGAGACTCACCCGGTGAGTAGAAGTCAACCGAAGGGGGGGGGGGGGGAGACTCACCCGGTGAGTAGAAGTCAACCGAAGGGGGGGAGACTCACCCGGTGAGTTGAAGTCAACCGAAGGGGGGGAGACTCACCCGGTGAGTAGAAGTCAACCGAAGGGGGGGAGACTCACCCAGTGAGTAGAAGTCAACCGAAGGGGGGGAGACTCACCCGGTGAGTAGAAGTCAACCGAAGGGAGGGGGAGACTCACCCGGTGAGTAGAAGTCAACCGAAGGGGGGGGGGAGACTCACCCGGTGAGTAGAAGTCAACCGAAGGGGGGGGGGGAGACTCACCCGGTGAGTAGAAGTCAACCGAAGGGAGGGAGACTCACCCGGTGAGTAGAAGTCAACAAAATTTTTAATCTGTTTTCCGGAGTCCATTCATAGGTCACCTAAATTTTAGCGGGTGGGGGGCTAGGCGGGGTTTTGTGTACGAAATCGATTTCTTATTGTATTGTCTTAGATTTACAATCAAGTAATAAAAAAAATTGTTTTTCACAGCGGAGTTTTATTGGAAGTGATTTCTCAATTGAGTTTTTGAACTTAACTTCTTCAACTTGAATAAAATGGTAAATGAACTGCTACATACTTTATCAAATACCATAATAAAACATAATGATATAAATATGAATCTTATAAAAGCTTATGAACGTGAGAAACAAAATTTCCTTCCTGGGCGGGGAAAGGGAGGTTTTTTGTACCCTGTGGTAATCTATGAGTCCATTCATCTTTTGTTTTGCTTTGCACGGGCTGGAGTTCCATAATCGACAGTTTGTTCACTTACGAACGTTTAGTTTTTCAAAAATATAACTTTATGTTATATTTTCTTCACCATTAAATTTTTTTCTAGGGGACCGGGAGGACGACCGGGAGAAATTTAACAAGTTAGGTGTGCTATGCGAGTGCGTATCTGAGTATTCGGGAATCTGAGCGTCATTAACATGTAGTATTCTGCTCCGAGGAATTCACTAGTCGTCAAAATGAAAGTCACAATTACATAGTACTCTATTTTTGATTAACCTTCTTTAATTTTTTCATCACCACAAGATTTCAAGGGGGGAGAGCTACTCAATAGAACTCAAAGCTTGTTTACCAATCATCTGGGACAATAATAAAATGTTTCAACCATTCAACTTTGTTCTCAGAGAGAAAAACCTGGAGAACATGATTCTCAATTTCGGCCCACAGCACCCAGCCGCCCACGGAGTGCTAAGACTGGTGCTCAAACTGGAGGGAGAGGTTGCTTCTAGTCATCCTGGAAAAAATGAGCGGCAAATGTGTTTAGAAGAAAAAGCCAGACCATATCAAATTTTTAAAAGTGGTCTTTTCGATAACCTTCAATTTTGAAAAGCTTTTTGAATCATTTTGCTCATGAGCAATTTATAGATTATATGTGACCTCACTTGAATGATTCAGGTCATAATCAAAGCGGTTCCGCACATCGGATTGTTGCATCGGGCAACTGAGAAACTCATCGAGAACAAGACCTATACCCAGGTATTCACAAATGTAAAAAATTTTTTTAATTGTTACCAGCGTATAAAGACCATTTTGTGGAGCCTTCATGTTGAAGTCCTCCGGTGGGTGTTCAGTGGAGATATGTGATTTACTGAGTGAGATGAATGAGAAGTGTTGGGATGAATTAAAGGCTCTACCGTACATGGACCGGCTGGACTATGTCTCAATGATGTGCAACGAGCAGGCCTGGTCACTAGCCGTCGAAAAGCTTCTAGGGATCGATATTCCGCCGAGAGCTAAGTTCATCCGAAGTTAGATTTAATCCATCTTATCTACATCGGCAACCTAGAAAAGCAACTGAAAGTTGAATCAACCGCCGATTGGTTTTCATAGTGTTTGATGAGAATACACAAAGAACGTTAATTTAAAAGAAAAAAGAAGCTTCTTTAAACAGGTCAAGGCAAATTATTATCTAGAAAAAGTTGGCGGAAAAGAAATTTCTATCATGAAAGGTTGGGTAATTTCATGTTATTTTGTGCTATTAGAAAGATTGTAAAGGGCGGAGAAAACTAGAGGATTGAAGAGGGGGCGAGAGCGAGGACGTGAATAGAGTAAGCCAAGAATGTAAAAATAAAACTAACGGACCGCCCTAGAAAGCTTGAAAATAATAATCAAAACTTAGACATCTGAAGTTTTGAAAAGTGGAACTTCTTCGTTCAATTTTGTCTGAAACTTTTAAAAATATGAAGTTTTCAGAAGTTTTTTTTCTAAATATCATTTTTTTTTCTAAAAAATCCTTGAACTTGATAATTTAATTAACAAAGGAAATATAATATTCTTATTGTTATTATTATAACAAATCATTTATTAGTATTATAATAATAAAAAACATCTTGTTTATTGAGTAAAGTTATCAAGTTTGAGAATTACTTGGAAATATATAATTTTGAAAAAACTCCATATTTTCAAAAGTTTTGAGAAACTTGAACGAAAAAAAAACAAATTCATTTCTTACACAACATGAGAAAATCTTCGCAGTAAAAATATGAAAACAAAAAGAAACTGCTTAAACTATTGAAATAGTAAAAGCTTTTTAAAACTGAGGAAAACGTAATTGGCGTCAAGTAGACTAATGCTTGACGTAATTGGCGTCAAGTAGACTAATGCTTGACGTAATTGGCGTCAAGTAGACTAATGCTTGACGTAATTGGCGTCAAGTAGACTAATGCTTGACGTAATTGGCGTCAAGTAGACTAATGCTTGACGTAATTGGCGTCAAGTAGACTAATGCTTGACGTAATTGGCGTCAAGTAGACTAATGCTTGACGCACGGGTATAGGGTGAAAAAGTTTATTGTGTCTTCTATCTAATCAAAGTACTCGTCAATCGGACAATTTCAGCCATGTGTTGAATACCCGGTCTGAAGATATAATGGAAGTCTCTCGGATGAGTCTCATAATGGGTGAAGACATCGGTTGATCAGGTCTGAAAACGGATGTTCAAACCTTGCTTGCAGCCTTATTCGGTGAGTTGACTCGAATCCAAAATCACATCATGGGCATAACGACGCACGCACTCGATATCGGAGCGATGACGCCGTTCTTCTGGATGTTCGAAGGTCAGTTTAAACAGGGAAAAGTCCTCTCAATTGTAATTGGTGAAAGAGCTAGCAAGTAGTGAGGGGATGACCGTTTTTCTCTTATATTTCTTAGGTTATTGGGCTCCATAGAGTGTAAACGGTTTTTCAAGTAGGAACATAGGTAGACCGCACTGATCGTCATAAGTAACCAGTTTCACAGTATGATCATTCTACCCCAGATATTAATGGATGAAGAAAAACACTATTGTTATAACTTGATTAGCCGTCTATATATATATATAATATAGTGTATTGTGAATTTTAAAAAAATACAATACTGTTTCAGGAATAATATTTTTAAGGACAGTTGACGTAAGCATGTAGATTTTTTTTGAACCGCATTCAACTTCGGTGCAGCAAAGATGAATATCTGATTTGAGAGCGAGAGAAGCTGTTCGAGTTCTCTGAGCGCGTTTCGGGTGCTCGAATGCACGCGAACTACGTCCGACCAGGAGGCGTCGCTTGGGATATGCCTCTGGGCATGATGGACGACATTTATGACTGGTGAATTTTACTCTTTCAAACGGAAAGTTGGCCTAAGGGCTGATGAGTTGATTTGAAGATGACAATGAGCCATAGCTCACCAAGATGGGCTGAGCTTGACCGGGCGATCTTTGTATAAAAAAAAAGGAGGGCGGAGGGTCAACCTAAAATGCATTTTTTCGTAAAAGGAAGGGGGTTTAACCCATTCGTACCCGTCCCACCAACAAATTTTCTAGTAATGATTTTTTTGTCACCTTAGTTTTTGTTTTTTATTCTCACTCCATATATCTTCCTTCGGCCACGTCTATCAGTTACATTTTTTCATCAGTGAAAGTTTTTTTTGAGTTACCGGGCGGGCGACCGGGAGAAATTTCACAACTTTAGTGAGCTATGGACTGAGCATGCTTTAGTGAAGGATGTGTGCTTGTCCCTGAATATGTCCCCGGAGACGAACACTTTAGCAATCGTGGTTTATCTTACAAAAGTAGAATGGCGAAAGGAACAATACATATCATACACATCATATACAGTACCGCCCGAAATGTCATCATATAAAGATTATTGAACATAACTTTTTTTGTAAAAAACCGAATGAAGCTCAAGTTTTCAGATTCTTTTACTTGTATTCCGATGTCCAACAGTTCGAACCATGACTTGAAACAAAATTTGTTTGAATTAAGTTCACAAAACAAACAAAAAATTGTAATAAAAATCATGGAGAAAAAACAGCTTCTTGCATGATTTTACTTGTATTTCGATGTCCAACAGTTCGAAGAATGACTTGAAACAGAAATCGTATGAACTAAGTTTAAAAAACAACAAAAAAATCATGGAGAAAAAAAACTGAAAAATAGAATGTATACCAATTTCGATGTATCTCCTGGAGATAATCAATAAATTCTTCCAAAAGTTGTCCGGTACGGTACAGATGCCCAAAAAAAACTTCTGTGAAAATTTGAGCTCTGAATGTTATCTTTGAAAAAAGTAATGTTCAATAATCTATATATGATAACATTTCGGGTGGTACTGTACATAATAAAATCACATCACATCACAGATCCCTACGGACTCCCGGGCGTCCGTCCCCTAGGTCTCTTCGTCCCCTCCTCTCCTCTCTTCTCTCCCTGGCTCCGCCCAATATCCTGGCTTATATAGTGGTCATGTGGGTAGGGCTTTCACATCTCCTCCTCCTGCGTGATTATCAATATAGGACGATGAGGTCGACCATCTCACACTTTTATGATTGATTCAATGTTTTTTTTACAAAAAGTAATTAGCTCTGTTGCTAAACTTTACTCTAAATTCTAAAAAGTTTGTTATATTGAGGGAAAGATTCATGGTATACTTGCTTCTTCGAAAAGTAGAAAGAATTTAAAGTCAAAACAAAGTTGTTTTTTTTCGATTTTTCCTTGAACTTTTTCATTGAAATTTAAAAAATTCAAAAAACAGATTTTCATTTCTTTCTCTTATTTTTCACAGAACCATTAGTTGAAGAGTTTTATGGAGAGAGAGAATAGTTGTGTTGTTGTACTTGTTTAGGTGTGTGAAGTTCCCTGAAAGATTGGATGAACTGGAAGATATGCTGACAGAGAACCGCATCTGGAAGGCCAGAACAATCGATATTGGTTCGTGAAGAAGTTGTGGAAGAACAAGCGACCTTGTTGAAACTATCCCTGAAAATAGCCCAAGAAACTCGCCTTAGAAGGCGTAATCCTGTGTCTACTCTTAGCTGTTGTTGTTGTAGATTGCCCGCCGTAGGTCTCCGGCTGGGTAGACGAGGTCTTCTTTGACATGGCTCAGAAAACAATAACCTTACTTACATCATTTATCTAATTACATTTATTTCTCTTTCTCTCTCGGGGTTTATTTGGTTTTTTATTTTTTATATATTTTTTTTTGTTTTTTTTTATTGTTTTTTTTTATTTTTTTTATCTATTTATTTTTTTTTTATTTTTATTTTTTTCCCCTTTATTTATTTATTTTTATTATTTTTTTTTGAGAGAGAAAGGAATCACTGGTATAAGAACTTAACAACAGACGTCGGGCTATTCCACAAATCTATACTTCTTAAAAGTGTGTGGTCACAGCGACACGAGAATAAATGAGTAGTTGTATGTGGCTCTTCTAAACATTTTGGGCAAAGAGGGGATTGGGCAGCTCCTATTCTGTGTAGGTAGCTGTTAAGGGAACTTGCATAGCCACTACGTAGTTGCGATAATGTTATTTGTTGTTCCCTGGGAAGTTGATTCGTTGATTTATGGATTCTGGGAGGTTTCTTACCTAGAACTGGGTTAGGGGAGCAGGAGCTAATGAAATTTCTAACAGTCTCAGTATGTATTCTTTTAAGTGCGGCTTTCTGATCACTGTCTACTAACATCATTTCTAAGTCCTTGGCATGTTTACGAATAGTTCTAGGTGGTTTGGGTTCCATGCATTGACGATGGGAGGGGTGGTTTGGGAGGAGTCTTGCTCTTGCAACGAATTGCTTGGTAAGCATCGTGTTGTGCTTCTTTATGGGTAACATTTCGCTTTCTAGAGCTAAGTGCTCTGTGCCGGCCATTGCTAGGTTTCCTGTTGCTATCCGTATTGCTTTATTTTGGTTTGCCTGTAGTTTTTTCCAGTTCGTCTCGGCCAATTGAGGGGAGTAAATTGGTGCGGCGTAGTTGGGAACGGATCTGGTCATTGTTTTGTAGGTTGCAAGAAGGGTGTTTTTCTGTTGGCCCCATGTTCTTCCTCCGAGGGCACGTAGTATATTCAGTCTTTTGGTCGTGCTCTGTTTAAGGTATTCTGCGTGTTGTCGAAAGGTACCGAGTTGGTCTAAGACGACACCGAGTATTTTGGGTGTTTTAGTTGTCGGCAAAAGGGTTCCATGGATTTCTACCTTGGGTTCTTTTTTACATTCGCCTGTATGGGTTGTGAAAAGAGTGACCGTTGTCTTTTCCTTTTATATAATCATTTTTCGTTGTTCCAATTCTTCTACGAGTTTGGGTAGGAAGTGGTTGATCTGATCTTCACAGGTTTCAATACAGGGGCTTGAGGAGAGAATTGAGATGTCGTCGGCGTAGGCTGTCATCTGCGTGTTTCCACTCGAAACACACTGGTTGTCACTCGAAACACACTGGCAACAGTGGCCATTCGTGACTCTACAGCCTTAAGAGCCTGTCACGGATGGAGCCGGATCATCCAGTCCAGAATCGAGCGCGACCTCAGGTGGCGGATAGAGGGATGCCTCCCTACGAAGAATTCGTGCTGGGAGGTAGCGGGAGAAATCCCGCCGCGGACCAAAACTGGGTAGTATAGCTCGTCAAAGGAGGGCGATGCCGGACCGGCCTGGGCATGCCACCGGACAAAACATCAGCCAATACTCCGCTATACTTTTCAATTGCGAGTCGAGGCGCCAATCAAATAGCCTCTTGCCTATCTCCGGTCAACGACAGGCGATACGTCTCTACTCCCACCCAAAACGATGCTAGGCCGGCTTGACCACCCACTCACAAGGCCTATAGCATGAACAGGTTGCTACAACGATGTCCGCCTTCACAAGGTGCAGCATGACAGTCTCAGGACTGCAAAGGACATCAAAACCCTTCTCCGGACGCATCTTGTCCGAAGAACACGAGAACTTCTCTCATTAAAGAGAGTGTTCATAACCAAGTCTTCGATGCGGGATGCTTGCCGGCAACAACAACAACAAAATCTGCGTGTTTCCTGTGGGTTGCGGGAGGTTGTTTATGTAGAGATTGAATAAGAGGGGACTGAGCACTGCTCCTTGTGGGACACCAGATCTGCATGTGAGACGTCGACTGCTTTTTCCTTGGAAATCTACCTTGATTGTACGGCCTCTTAGGTAGCTGGACATCCATCGGACGATGGCTCTTGGCATATTCGTTTCAGTGAGTTTCTTGCAGAGAAGGGATATGTTCACTAAGTCATATGCTGCAGTGAGGTCAAGGGCGACCATGAGAGTGCGGTCCGGGGGTGGTTTCCGATTGAAGCCGTTTGTTATTTTCCCGGTTATTTCCAGGAGTGCGGTAGTGGTCGAGTGCTCTTTGCGGAATCCATGTTGCCAGTCAGCGATTTGAAAGCCTTCCGCCAGGAATGGTAATAAGACCCGTTCGAATGTCTTGGCTATAGGTGATAATATTGATATTGGTCTATAGCCGTTCAGGTTGCTCGAGTCCTTTCCTGGTTTAGGTAACATTATCACTCTTGCATCTTTCCATCTGGACGGGATAACACCGGTTTGCAGCGTGACATTGAAGAGGATGCAGAGACACTTTCTGAAGTTTTCACCGGCCATTTTGAGTAGTAGAGGGCAGATGCCTTCACTGTCTGGACATTTGGAACCTTTGGTTTTCTTGATGTCCTCTTCGATCTGTGCCTGGGAAATTTGGGGAGCGTCTGTCCGTTTGAGGCCTTTTATTAGTCGCGTTGTGCTTCTTGCTGATTTGTCGACCTCTTTAGGGGCTTGTTTGGCTAATTTTCTAGCAAAAGCGTTTGAGGCTGATGTTGGGCATAGACTTTTCCCTTCGTGGATGATGGTTAAGTGCGTCGGTTTTATTTATTTGCCGTCGATAGCCTTTATCGTTTTCCAGAGTTTGTTGCCCGGTTCGTTGTGGCTTATTTCAGATATGTACTTTTCCCAAGCCTTCCTCTTTTCGAGGTTGATGCGGAAGGAGATTTCGGCCATTATTGAGGGGAGTGAGGGGTCCGTAGGATTGTCCCTCCTCATTTGGTCCCGTTCTGTAATCAGTTTCTTCACATCTTCGCTCAAGTGAGGCGTGTATCTTGGCACCTTTCCACGGGGACTGTTGTTTTTCGCCGCTTTGGTCAAAGTGGTGGTCAGGAATTTGTGCATCTGAATTGAGTTGCCGGTGAATGGGAAATCCATGAGAATCTTGTTGATATCCCTTTCGAAGCCCTTCCAGTTCGCTTTGTAATAGTTTGTATAACAACGTGCGTTTGAGATGTTGGATGGCTGTGTTTCGACGTCAATCAGGTATGGGAGGTGGTCAGAGTTCATTCTGTTGATTGTTGACCAGTTGCAGTCGATGGCTATGTCGTTCGAGGCGAAAGTGATGTCTGGTGATGCTTTTTGTCTTGTGGGCATCTTTGAGTTGTTGAGACATACAAGATCGCTGTCGTCAATGAAGTCGCATAGTTCATCTCCTCTGCTGTTATCCTCCGTACCTTCACTCCAAACTTTATTGTGTGCGTTGAAGTCTCCGCCGACAATGAATGGTTTCTTCTGTGTTAGGAGTCGGCTGAAGTTCGGCGCGTATGTGTTGGGGCAGGACGATCGAGGTGGGATGTAAATGTTGCAGATTCTTATGGTTCCTTGGTGTGTCTGGTCCGTCGCTGGGGAAGTCACGTTAGCATAGCGAGTATTCTCTTTGACTAGTATCACAAGGCCACCTCCGGAGTTGGAGCGGTCTTTTCTTATGATCGTGTATCCTACGATATTGGGAGATGGAATACTAGCATCCATTTTGGTTTCTTGGATGAGTGCTACGTGAACATTCAACTCATGTAAAAGGTCCTCTAGCTCGGTTAGTAGGGCTCTAAGTCCATTAGCGTTCCATTGGATTATCCTCAGGTTCGCTACTGTCTGGGAGGCAGTCTGCTGGATCGGGGCTCTCTTACAAATTCTGCATCTCCATTGGGGGTTCCAATCATTAAGATTGTTAAGGTTGGAACAGCGGAAATGTACCCATTTCTTACATTTACTACAATTAACACAATTCGAAGGCGCGTTAAGAGAGCATACAGAACAAGGCCATCTTGGGCCTGGGTTAGTCTCGATACCAGCGATTTGGAGGAGTACTCGGATCAGAGACGCTGGGTCTTTCTGATCCGTGTTAGAAAAAATGAGGGTTCGAGGGAAGCCGTCCTCGTTGTCCCTTGCGGGAGATTCCATTGGGAAGATTTGTTTTGGAGGTCCATTGGGTCCGACGCCTTGTAGCGTCGTCCACAGTCGCACCGCGCGTAGGTGACCTCCGTCGCGACCTACTCTTAGCCGATATACATAGTATAACATAAAATGCCTCAGGTGGAGATCAGTTCATAGAATAGTGGTGTTAGGAAACTTAAAACACTAGGTTTAGGTGGTTTCTCAATGTCACGTCTATTGGGAATCTGTACCTGTAAAAAAGGCCACCGCTTTTTTGAAGGGAAGGCTAAGAATAATGAAAAGCGAGCAAGTCTGGACCTCTTATATTTCCAACTCTCTTTCTTGTTCTGTTCTATATTTCTTGTTCGCTTCTGATTATTCTAAGCCCACGCTTCGAATGCGCATGGATTTTGAAGATTTTTTGTGACGTCATTCAGTTTCTTTTTCATAGTTTACAAATAAGAATAAATGAACCTTTGGTCTGATTAGGATACGTTCAAGTTGGAAGTAATGTGCAATGTTGTATGTAAGGTAAAAGAAGTTGTTTTGAATGGAAACGGTTTCATGCAATGTTTTTCTCTCACCTGAACTGCGTATGAAATTTATGCGCTATCCAGAAAGTCTAGTGACACAAATGCTCTTTTCGTTCACATCCTCTCTACATCACACGCTGTCGCGTTCTCTTTTCTTCTCTCGAGGCCTGTCATCCCCCTCATGATTACAGATCTTGATATATCAGCTGGTACGAAGAAACAGCTTGGTTTCATGGTTGAGAAGGCTTGCGTGTTTCAGGTTGAGAAGGCTTGCGTGTTTCAGGTCTGGTGTCGGCTTCGGATGCTCTAAATTGGGGCTTCACGGGAGTGATGCTGCGTGGATCGGGTATCAAGCAAGACGTGCGCAAAAGCCAGCCTTACGACGCTTATGATCAGGTGAAAGCTCACTGCTGCTGAGGTTTGCTAGGGGCTCTCACTGAACCAGTCCACTGTATCTGTAGAAGATTTACTGTGTAAGTAATTGAAGAGGGCTTGCACTTGCAACGTGACTGGTAATTTCAGGTTGAATTCGACGTGCCCATCGGTACAAAAGGAGACTGCTACGATCGGTTCGTGTTTTTTTTTCCAAATTGTAGGGGATTTGTGTGAAATAGGGGAAGATCATCGTTCTTCAGCTACCTCTGCCGCATGGAAGAGATGCGCCAGTCCCTCAACATCGTCCACCAATGCCTCAACAAAATGCCTGCGGTGAGTTGCAATATCATTGTTGACAGAGAGGGAATTACAAATAAAATAAAACTGATTATAGGAAGTAAGCAAATTTTGCGTTCTACTGCAAAGTAATGGTATATCCGAGATAGTTGTTGTTGTTGCCGGCAAACGTCTCGCGTCGAAGAGAGTTGACTATGGAGAGCCGCTCTCTCCCTCCCTCTCTCCTCTCTTTTTTTAAATTTTTAAATACATCTCTTCTTCTTTCCTTCACAATAGTCTCAAAAATGAGGCTACTTCTTTTGGTTTCATCCAGAGATCTTCCAACGTGAGTCTTGTTGGACGTCTAGCGCATTTGAAGAGATGGGCCACGTCGTGAGGTCCATTGAGACAGTCTGGGCAGTAGTCAGGTATCGAGTCATCGATCCGGTGTAAGTAGTGGTTGGTGTACCTGCTGTAGCCTGAGCGGAGTTGGCTCAGCGTGCAGCGGGCGTTTCTGGAGAGGTCCACGTCTTCTTCATTTATGTCCGGTGGTGGTCGGCCGCCCAGTATGACTGGACCTTGGATGGTTTCCTTTTCTTATGAGACCATGTTTGTGTGGACTCGGTTGGCGACGCTTTTCCCGTTGTTCTTCTCTGCTGTTTCCGACAGGGCTCTTTCAACAGTGATTCTGCATGCGATGTAAAGATCAGCTTTCATGTTGCGTGGTGGGGGTCCTTGGAGAAATAATCCGTGATGGAAGTGAGTTTGGCTCAAGGTCCTTGCCAAGTATTGGGCTGATAGCATGTGAAGGTGCGATTTCGATCTCATAACTTTAGCTTCAGCATGTATGTGGTCGACGCTGGCCATTTGATGGTTTCCTGTTACGATACGCAGGCCATTGTTCTGTCCTCTTTGAATTTTGGTATGTGCTGAGGAGGAGAGAAAGCTGGCCCAGGCTGGAGCTGCGTAGCTGTATATGGATTGGCAAATGGCTTTGTACGTGAGACGGAGTGTCTCCTTTTGGTTGCCCCATGTACTGCCGGCTAGCGCCTTCAGTACATTGTTACGTTGCGACATTCGGCCTGCTGTGTCTTTCGCATGATGACTGAATGTGAACATAGAATCATACGTAACTCCAAGGATTTTGGCGGTATTCACGGTGGGTACGCTCTGACCTCCGATCGAGACATCTAGGATAGTCTTGTACTCTTTGCTGTAAGGTGTGAAGAGTAGAAGCTGGCTTTTGGCAGTAGAAATAGATAGTCCACGATCGTGGATGAACTTTTCGATGTGTGGGAGACCGGATCGTATATGTAGTGAGGCAGTGGAAATGCTCGGATCTGACGCCCATAGCGTTATATCATCAGCATAAGAGACGATTTTGATGTTTGGATCGTTGTTCGGAAGATCGCTTAGATATAAATTGAAAAGAAGCGGTGAGAGTGCGCTGCCTTGAGGGACTCCGCTTCTGATCAGGGATGAGCTTAAGAGGACGTCGCGAAAGGATGTACGGCTCGTTCGTCCTCTGAGGTACGATGCTAGCCATTTCTTTGCGAAGTTTGGGGCGTCGGTTTGTAGGACGAGATCTATGAGTACCGCTATGTCTATGCTGTCGAAGGCCTTTGACATGTCGATTGCCAATATCACTGTACGTTTAGCTGGTCTCTTCGCATTAAAACCCTTCAGCTACGTCTTTTGAAAGAGTGAGGAGGGCAGAGGTGGTGGATCTTCTTGTGGTGAATCCATACTGGTGCTCAGCTACTCTTACGTACGGCTTGAGTTCTTCCAATAGAAGTCGTTCTATGATTTTCGCCATCGGTGAGAGTAAGGAGATCGGTCGGTATCCTGGTCCATCCGTTGCCTCTTTTCCTGCTTTCAGGAGTGGGAGAATGACTGAAGATTTCCAAATCATGGGAATTCTGCCAGAGCTGAGGGAGTCGTTGGTGAGATTTGTGAGGGCGGCTATACCTCTGTTCCCGAGATAATGGAAGAGAATTGGAGCGAGTCCGTCCGGTCCGAGGGCTGTTGATTTCTTTGTCTTCTTAATAGCTGATTTCACTGCGGCCTCTGACTACTCGACAAAATCTTTAGCGTGAATGTTGTGAACTTTCTTCATGGTTTTCCGATTTTCCTTTTTTGTTTTGTAGTCGACTGGGCGTGTGAAGCGTTTGTTGAACTGGTTCGCGATTTCGAAGGAGGATGTGAGGGGTCCTTTCCCGAAGTCGATGGCGCAGTTTGGTGGGGGACGTCCTTTATCATTCAACATCTTGATCGTTTTCCACAGTTTCTTGCTGTCTAGTTTGGGATCAAAGGTCTCCATGAAGTTTCTCCAGATGTCCCTTTTGTTTCTGTCCGTGGCTCGTCTGATGTTCATGTTGAGGGTGCTGATGTCTTGGCTTGATGGGTCTGATACTCGTAAAGCGTCTCGTTTGGTCATCCAATCTCGGATTTCTGGTGTTAAGGCAACGTTTCTCTTCTTGATGCGACCGCGTGGGATTGAGCTGGCGGATGCAGATAACAGGATCTTCCGGAAGAATGGCTCAGCTTGGGCGGCGGGGAGGTCGGGAAGAGGTGTCGTGGATAACTTTTCTTCGACGAGCTGTTCAAAGATTTTCCACTTCGCTTTTCCGAAGTTGGTGAAGGAGACTTTCCTGTGCGTACGGATGTAGTTTGAACCCTCAAGGACGATTACGATGGGTAGATGGTCGGAGCTTCCAGATGGTATTGTTTTCCATGAGACTTGAGAAAGTAATTCCAGCGAACAAATGGAGATGTCTGGAGAAGATGGTCTTCCGTTGACTGGTACTGTGGTAGGCGTGTCACGGTTAACTGCGGCGTGTTCTGAAGCATCGATCGTTTCTGCGATGTGAGAGCCTCTGCTGTCTGAAGATTTGGAGAACCATGCGGCATCATGAGCGTTAAGATCACCGAGTATGATGGATTTCTCGCGATTGTGTAAGAACGGAGTGAGGTCGGGCGTGTAACCAGTGGTGCAAGAGCTCGTCGGTGGTATGTATATGTTGGTAACATCGAGCGACTTCCCATCGGCATCGAATATGCGGACGGTGAGAGATTCCAAATGTGTGTCGGTCGGAGAGGGCATTACAGTGTAGGACAGCGATTCGCTGATTCCGGTAATAAGACCGCCTCCGGAGTTCTTCTCACGATCTTTTCTTACGATAGTGTCTCCAGGAATTTGTGGACATTTGGAACGGTTCGTTAGCTTAGTTTCTTGGATGAGAAATAGATCGACTTTCAGACGAGTGACGAGTTCATGGAGTTCCGTCGTTTTGCCAGAGAAGCCATTGCAGTTGTATTGCAAAATCTTGAGGTTCCTGCTGTTGGACGTGGGGTCAGAGGAGAGAGTTTGCCTGGTGTTCGTGGTCGTCAGCGGAGTCGTTGATGTTATGCATGACGGGCAGCGGTATTCGACTTGGATGTATTCTTTGAGTGAGGAGAGGCCACTGCATGTCGATTTAGTGTGGACCCACTCTGAGCAGTAGGAGCACTGGATGCAGTTAGTATTCGCCTTTCTCTTGCATGTAGTGCACAGCCAGATCCTTGGTCCTGGGTTACTCTCGATGTCTCCGGCCAATAGGAGAAGTAGTTGGGACAGGCCAGCCGGATCGGACTGTCCCTCAGGCGAAAAAAAAGAACGAAGATGGAGGTGTAGTGAAGAGATGAGAGAGAGACAGAGAGGCTCTCTTGTAGTTTCTTCGGAGTGTGATGCTTCCGGAGAAGGTTGTTGATGTCCTTTGCAGTCTGTAGACTGTCGTGCTGCACCGCGTGAAGGCGGACATCGTTGTAGCACATCCGAGATAGTACTGAGTATTGGTTCCGTTTTAGAGTAAAGTTCGCTCTATCAACACTGTTTCCGTATGAAACAGTGTTGCTCGGGCTATAATTTGACAGAAATATTGGCATTTAACCAATAATGACTCGAAGGTTTTTCACTGGGGATCAGGCAATTCTCAATTAATACATTATTGTTTGGGACTATTTAAGAGAAAATTTGAAATTCTAGAATAAAAACTATATAAATTACAGTGATGATTTTAAGGGCGAGATCAAAGTAGATGACCACAAAGTGGTGCCCCCCACAAGAGCAGAGATGAAAGTAAGTTATGTTCCGTTAGGCTCATTTCGTCTGGAATTTATGCGAGAGTAATAGTAGAGTTTGCGCAAGTTCTGTGTCCTTTACCTTCTATTATGAAATACTTGAGCAAAAAGGCACTTTTTTACACAAGTCCTTTGAAGTAATTTTTTCATAGTTTTTATAAGAACCTAAAGCTGAAAGGAGTGCAATTTTTGACTACCGAATTTAGTTTGAAAAGACGAAAATGAGAGCGCTAAGCTGTTGCCCATTAAATAGAGAGCGTGGAAGATCTTTCTGTTGTCTTGTTCAGTATTTTAATGTTTTCGAATAAGATGTAGTCGACATCTAAGTAGGGTCTGGAGGACTTAGAGTTTCATAAACCTCATTTGACTTATTCTCTGCTTCACAGCCCTGAATTGATCCTATTTGTGCAGGAAAGCATGGAATCTCTCATCCATCACTTCAAGTTCTTCACTGAAGGTTTCCAGGTGAGCAGCCATTGCCTTCTTCTGGTGTTTCATAACACTGGAAATGCATGAAACATTTTGAGGCATCAGAAAGTGATGTTGTTTCAATATTATTCGGAGCACACCAGACGAGCTTTTCCCAGTTTTTTATACCAGAAAACGCCTTTAGAAAGTCGATCATCTCAGGTGGAATCCGAAAATAACTTTTCTGTATACGGCTCGACAAGATTTCCCCCAGTTTGGAAGAATGAGCGATGAGATTACCAACGTGATTGTTTTGTTGTTTGTTATTTGTAAACGTGTATTGCTTGAGGTACCTCCGGGCGCCACATATGTGCCGATAGAAGCCCCCAAGGGCGAGTTCGGAATCTACATGGTAGCAGATGGAACCAGTCGACCATATCGGTATGTTCAAATTTTCATTGAGGTCCGCTGTACGGCTTCTAGCTCTTTAGAAACATCGTTTGTCGGGAGTTCCTGCTAATCCTTGACCGTAGAAAAGCAGAAGATTAATCGAAAAGACGCCTCGACTCGTTTGTCCTAGACTAACCCCTCTCCGCCTAGCCATCTGACGGATAGAACCACTGCCGGAAGTGGACTTGTCCAAAGGGGGCCCAATTCTTGATGTAATAAGAAGATAGCTCAAAATTTCCAGTGATAAAGGTGTTGTTTGTTGAAAAAAATTTATGTTATTAAGAATAGTCAATCGGAACAATATTGAATAGCAAATTACATATGCAGTGGTTTTATAATGTCTCCAAAAAAGACACAACGTCAGCCGAACACAAAAATCTTGTTAACATAGACTTGCTATGGCAATGAAACTTCTCATAGTTGAGGAAATAAGGCTCCGCGTGGAATTTCACCCTCATAATATAATAGTTCAACTACTCAACAGGAGCAATTTTTTCTGTGATTGATCATGAAAGGTATTAATGTGATGATAATGATTGATTGTTCTTTCGACAGAGCTTATATCCGAGCCCCGGGCTTTCCTCATCTCGCGGCAATCCATGATGTCTGCTACATGTCGCTCATTGCGGACGTCGTAGCAGTTGTGGGAACCATGGACTTGGTCTTCGGGGAGGTGGATCGGTAAACTCTGCGGCATGGGGAGAACGGCACACCATTTCATGTACAATGATACAGCAGTCGATAATAGGATCTCAGCTGAATTCATTTACCTGAATACACCTAAAGCTAAGGAGGCTCACGAGAGGGTCAATCAATACATAGTTGTGCTTCGGACAATTCTCATTTTACCTTAAATTCTTAAGAGAACGAGTTGAGACGTGTTCCTCGCTTTGAATAAAATAAGCGAACGTGTTTCTCGTTTTAATTTGAATGATATTGAGTGCTTCGGTGATGTGATCAGAATGTGAGTTGGTCGTTCCCTCTCTCTATTCGTGATTTGTAAATTTATGAATAAAAAATAGTTTAAAGAGTGCATGAAAAAGAGTTTAGGCAAATAAATTTTTTGAACTGCCATTGTGGAAGTGAAATAACAAGCAGACCAAGATGCAAAACGGAATGAGTTAATCAGTGATGTTGTCTTTCAGAGATTTCTTGTAAATTCCACTCAAGCAAGTTTATCAGGATAACATACTTGAAGTACGGTCGCTTTACATGAAAGGATCTAACATCAAAGGTCACAAGCACTCTTGGGAATAGAAAAACCGTTCTTTGAGCGATGTGTTTAGAATAATGACAAACTATCTTCCTCGAGCCTTCTCTATTAGCTCGCTTTTCATCATAGCACCCCCTCCTCCACTGCTTGGAGAGGATTTTTTCTTCTCTTCTTAAACAATCGCCAGTCACCTTTGTCGAGCTATCTTTACGATCTTATCACCCGTACAACTGGGTGTTGCTGTTTCAATTGAAACTACTCAACACTTTTCGGAGATGGAAGAGCGCTGAATTTGAAAAAAAAAAAAAATTTCTTGAAAAATCAGTTTTCTCTTGCGCATCGGACATCGTTGGCTCGAAGAGAACTCATCGAGAACGATTGATTGATCGATTAAAAAAATTTTTTCGAAGAACGCAAAGTTCAAAGAAGAAACAACATAGTAATTAACAAAGAAGTAAAAGTAGATTTCTCGAGCAATTTAAAAACCCAGAAAAGGTTTGGCTTTTATTTGTTGCAAGCATCACCCTGGTCCCCTTATTTTTTGTTAACAATTTAACTTCGCAGTAGAGTGCGTGGAAAGCAACGCTTCCACAGTAATAACCTTCTTAAAGTGATCAATGAACGTTTCCGCTGTACTTCTGAGGTATTGTCTTTTTTTCAAGCAGTCGTACGTAGAAGAAGACAAAAAGAAACACATTCACGAAAGTAAGCAAAACTAGTCTAATTGTCTGGTTAGCGATTTCCCAGGGAATTGCTAACCAGGATCCTTTTAATTAAGGTCAAACGACCATAAGCTCCGATCGTTTTCTTTTTCGTTCCCGTGGTAAATGGCCAATGATTTTCAAGTTGTTTTTGAAGCTCAGTACTGAGAATACATGTTTTGCCTTACCATACAACATGTAAAACATGAATCAGAGGATTAATGAGCTAATGTTCCTCGACAAGCTTATTAATATGTATTTCTGTGATTACTAACCATACAATGTTCATTAATTTTTTTCACAAATGCACAACAGTGGGATTTTCGGAGGGTGAGGTATTTCCTGCAGAACACTTTGAGGAGGTACTGGGAGATCCTGCTAAGACGCCGGTTTCAGCGGGGGTCAAGGGTGTTGCACGACCCGCAGGTGATGATACATATTGCTGAAATTGTTTGAATACGGTCGGCTCTTTTCTAGTAACTTGTTTTTCAAGTGTACCATTCGGCTCAATTTCCTATCAGTAATCTTTTAACGCCTTTTTTAAATTTTTTTACTCGTTAACAAGACATTTCGCACCGCTAAAACTCCCACAGAACCTAAGTATTTTTTATGCTGAAAAATCTGCAGTCAAGTTTACGCTAACGAGACCTTAAGGTTACGAGACCGTATGGAAAAACCAGCCGCAATTACAGCTTTAGAGAAAAAATATTTCGAAGTTTCTGGTGCGATTTATCGCGGTGCAAAAATTTATGGAATTATGTTTCACTCGCAATGTTTTTTTTTTTCTGAACTGAGTCTGCTGTTTATGTCCCCACGCTTTTGTCATATTAAAGGAATAGAAAATCTGTTCTCAGTAAGCTCGCACTGTTCTGCAGTTGTTGCGAAGACGCTTTCTCGAAGAGAGTAAGTTGTAAAACGGACATTTTCCGCTCCATCGTCGACAGTCTGCAGGTCGCTGCCCTCACCGAACGACATCTTTCTGTCTTTCGTGAACGTGTGAGCAAACCCCAGCGCTCGGTTGCCGCTCGTCTCCATGTTGGAAGGGGAAGATGTTGACGGTGCCTTGGAGGAGAGAAAGGTAGAGCGTTTGCTGGCCGTATCTGCTTCGTATTGACGAAACTCTGTTGAGCGGGACTCAAACCCGCGAAGGTCTGCGGGGCGGGCACTCACAGCGTACGGGTGCGAGAGTCGAGGTTCTT
Organism: Allodiplogaster pararmata; assembly: GCA_964056735.1. Taxonomy (NCBI): domain Eukaryota; kingdom Metazoa; phylum Nematoda; class Chromadorea; order Rhabditida; family Diplogasteridae; genus Allodiplogaster; species Allodiplogaster pararmata. The sequence goes on along the minus strand of OZ057408.1, from coordinate 91,633 downwards.
CAAAATGTCGAAGATCCGAGTTGCGGGGACTTGAGAGTCGACTCTCCTCGTAGTGACGAAGCTCCGAGATAAGTGCGTCCGTGTCGCGTGGGCTCCCGTTGCGGTTTTCACTATGAAAGGGCTCGGTGTTACGAGGGTTAGAGTCGCGTGGCCCTGAAAGTCGACTTTCCTCGAGGTGATGAAGCTCCGCGAGACGCGGATCCGAGCTGCGTGGATTCGAGAATCGGTAATCTCCACGATGATGAGGCTCCGCGAGACGCGGATCCGAATCGCGAGGGCTCAAGAGTCGGTCGTCAGCCTGACGATAATCCGGCGAGAGGCTCTCCATTTGCAGGTCTTCCAAGCGGGGACCTGAAGTGAATATTTTTATGATTTGTTTAAATTTATCGAGGCTCGTGCAAAGTGAGTGATATTTCGTTCCGTGATGTATACTAATACCGATCATCACGATCAAAGAATGTCAAGTAGTGTTTGCTCTAAACATACCAAACAGGCTGTTGCAACATTAACGTGTTAGCAGTGCTTTTGATTAATCAACTATAATTATCAAATCTTTCATCATTTCTTACTAACAATATCACCATGCAAGTACCATTATAATAGAAATCCATCGCACGGGCAAAAATGGCACTCGGCCGGGACCGAACCTCTGCCACCTAACCTAAAAAGAACGGTCATTGTGCCTTAGATATAGCAATAAATCTCATGGGACAATGTGTGCTCGGTTGGTGAATTGGTAACGCTCTACAAGCCCCAGTTAGGCGGTGGAGGTTCGGTCCCGGCCGAGTGCCATTTTTGTCCGTGCGATGGATTTCTATTATAATTAGCTCATCGTTGTTTAAAAGAAGCACCAGTCTATTAACTCAGCGAAAACATGTAACTTTTATCTTATTAACTTTCATTATAGATATAAAATAATATACATAGTTGTGAGAATTTTGGTCTCAAAAAGACTATAGGAGGATTTCTACTTCTCAAACTGTATCAGGTAAAAAAATTTTAGCAGTGTCATGTTTTTGAAGGTGGGAGGTATATAACTGAGCTCTTCCATGTCCTTACTCTGAAAATCATCTCAAGACTTCCAACTCAGTAATCAAGCGTTTGGTGCGTCTTCAGCCGAAAAGTGTTGTTGTTTTTTTTTGCAGCCACCGTCATTCAATAACTTGTGTGAAAAACTCGGCCAGGAAAACTGATATTGTAGAAGCAAGTTAGAATGTCAACACAATCTTTTGTTAGTACAATGCCCCCCTCCCTAAAATACCGTTTCATATGAGTGAGTTATGACTTCTGTAAATCACTCAGTCACGACTTGTAACAAAACACTTAAGAATAATCATTCACGACTATTCGTAAAGACTGATTTGAGGAAGTTGATTCGCAACTTACTTGTCAGTCATCTAACGGCGTCCATTTCTCCAGTCTGTGAAATTTTTTTAATAACTTTTCAAGTCAGACAATTCGCTATCAATTACTTGTTAATGACTGAAACGTTATGTACATAAATACTCATTTCACATTCATGACTACCCGAGGGGATGCGGACTCCCTCGCTGGTCAGATGTAAAACACACCAACGTCTTCCTGGGGTTTCCTTTTCTCTCAGAGACGCTAAATTATTAAAAAGAAGGTATTTGAGACGGAAATCAGAAAGCTGTTCGAACCACTCATTTTGCTGCTAAGTAGAGTTCACTGACATGCTCCCTCAAACAAGCGGAGAGAAGGCTCGGGCACATCCACTGAGTGTAAACGCAGTGTCGCGTGATGAAGCACGGTCGAGGTCTTTTGGCGAGCCTCGAAAGTCTGATGCCGGTTCTCATCAAAGCCAGCTCGCATCTGAAGGCAGAAAGGAACCGTCGAGTTGGTTATTAATGCTATATTGAATGATTCCTTTTTCGAGAAGCACGTCCGTTGTAAATCAGAAATATAGTTGAGTTAACCTGGTCGACGAGACATGCCGTGAGCACGACCCATGCTTGCGCCGCTCCGGGCAGGTCTCTCACGGCCTCCTGGGCCAGGACGACATCAATGATGGTCTCACCAAGCTTCTCCCAGAAGTTGCCAGTTAGGCCGTAAGGTCGTAAGGGACCATGTGCACGACCTGAAAAGGTGAACTATGAAAACATTCCCCTTTTTTTAAGTTTAAAAAAACAAACTTACAGGCCTGAAATAATTAATGAGTCGATTTTGAAATACGTCCAAGTCCAGATTTGGTTATTTAATGTCCCGTAGAAACAGAAGCACGAAAAAACTGAGTTTGAACGGAGTTCATTCAACGAGAGATGAAACTATTTAAGAAGCAAACTAGCGATGCGCAAACCTATAAGCCGTGGGTCGAATGGAGAACCCGTGTCGGTCCTTTTAGATCTCTCCACTTCCAGATTCTTGATGACCAAGTCAATCACTTTCACAGTTACCTAAAACGGATTAGCATTCCAACATTTTTTCATCTGTTTTTGAACTAAAAAATATCTTTCAAGCAGAGGAAATTTCGGAATTCTGCCGTGTACGAGCAATGATGTCACGGGCAAAAAATAGAAAATGATGGGTTTAAACATCTTATGCAAATCTCTGATAGTTGAGCTGGCGATAAAACGCATCTCTTGAGGCCTTCGGATCGACTAATTAGCTTATTTCAAAAACAGTTTTTATTTTGCATAATTTCCAAGTGTTTGATTCATCTCTAGTTTGCCGTAAAGAATGTATAATTAGAGTGTATTGAAGTTAGAATTGTTTAAATAGTTTTTTCTTTAAAAAAGCTCTATCAATTCACTAGAGCGGAACTTTTGTTATATGAAAAAACCGCACACCGTTCTCTTTACGATACTACAACCCTCCATCTTTTTCCCATGACAAGTTTCTCCTGATTAACCCTCGCGTGGTCGCGCAACGATGCAATGTCTGAGCGCGACATGGCACAGAGAAAAGTGCGCGTGGCGAACATGTCTCTGATGACGGGTAGATGACGAACGAGACGGTCGAATACCTGGTGCGAACTCAAAGTTGCAGCAGAGAAAGAGCTTTATCGACTAATAAAGACAAAAAGAGAGCGAAAGATCACCATGAAACTTGCAAAGAAATCGCTAACTATTTGGTCAGTGAATATGTAAAATGCACATATCATTCACCGTTTTGACAACGCTCTGTCAGCTATCATCACCGTCGCATGCATCTTATTCGCTTTGCGAGGTATTGTCTGTTATCCTGGTTGCTACAGCAAGGCCAAAACCGTTTTTGAACAGAATGAGACGAAGGCAGCACAGAGAGAATGAATGATATTAGAACAAAAATTTCCCAACCTCCTCAAAAACATTTTCCACTCTTTTCCCTCCATTTCGTGTCTGTAATCGATGCCACGTGAACCTGAGCATTTCCATGATTATTTCAAAGACTTTTTTAAGAAACAGATTAGCACAATAAAAATCAAATCTGAACATTTGGAAGCCGTCATGTTCTTCGAAAAAAGGACCAGGATCACCAGGAAGGAGTAAATCCTAAGCTTTTGACGATTTCTTCTCCACGTGAACCAAACAAAACAACAACAGTGTAGAATGACTGACCTTAAAGCTCTCTTCTGCATTTTGTTGAGCTTGTGATCGTAGTTGTAGTGTCGCAGGGGGGCGCTCGCGACGACAGGAGTCGTAACAGCTAAAATTTAGCCTTGATTATTCTGTTATACATAGTACTGTTTAGTCAGGTTGTTGCACAATGTTTATGTGTGCTACTGTCGTGCAATGGGTCTCAAGCGTGAACTCCATTCCGGAACAGGCTTGCTCGAGAAAAAAGTCGAAAAACGAGAAAAAAGTCGAAAAGGTTTTTTTCGACTTTTTTCGACTTTCGACTGCGGTCGAAAAACTTTTTTAAAGAAAAAACCGTAAAATCAAACAAAAATGTGCAACCCTGTTCCGGACAGATACACACAAATAAAGGGGTTCAGAAATTTTGGTTCTACCAGGATAGGACTGTCAGCTCTTTCGGTTGAATGCTTACTATGCGAAGAGATCGTAATAAGCGAGAGGAAAACTGATTATTGTTCGTTATGGTTCGAATTCTTCAAACACCTAAACGATACATACACAGGTTCTATAAAATTGTATTTGTTATCCAAAAATGATGCTGACGTCTTTCCAGTTTTTGTTTATGAGAGTGATGCCGAAGAATATACAAAAGTGGACCTTGCTGAGCCTCGGAGACACTCGGCATGGAGCTCGTCCTTCGCATAAGACCATCTCCGTAGCTCTCTGCATCCGATGCGAGGGTATCAAAACAGCGCGACCAGTTTACTATTGGTATGTCAGCAGACTATCGACAAAGACGCTAACAGGTTTTTAGCAACTTCTCGTGTCAGAAGTGAGTATTTTTCGCAATTAAATCCATTGATTAGTAATTTTTAACGATTTATTTTTCTATTTTCGTTGCCAGGTCCTAAAATATTAACATGAAAAACAAATCGTTCTACCTCCACTAAAAGCAGTATACATACATTTCTTCCATTATGGATCAAATTATAACTAGGACACGTACTTAGTCTAGTTCAAAGGGCAGGATCAGAGGACACGTACTTAGTCTAGTTCAAAGGGCAGGATCAGAGGACACGTACTTAGTCTAGTTCAAAGGGCAGGATCAGAGGACACGTACTTAGTCTAGTTCAAAGGGCAGGATCAGAGGACACGTACTTAGTCTAGTTCAAAGGGCAGGATCAGAGGACACGTACTTAGTCTAGTTCAAAGGGCAGGATCAGAGGACACGTGCTTAGTCTAGTTCAAAGGGCAGGATCAGAGGACACGTACTTAGTCTAGTTCAAAGGGCAGGATCAGAGGACACGTGCTTAGTCTAGTTCAAAGGGCAGGATCAGAGGACACGTGCTTAGTCTAGTTCAAAGGGCAGGATCAGAGGACACGTAATTAGTCTAGTTCAAAGGGCAGGATCAGAGGACACGTACTTAGTCTAGTTCAAAGGGCAGGATCAGAGGACTCACAATGTCACCCGGGGATTATTTGATGTTCTTATTTTATCATCATTCATTCATTTCACTTTATTTCATTCAAGCCTTTATCCGTGTGATGATTAAATCATTTTCCATCTTAGTCAGACCCGAAAACGAGGTAACTCACAATGAAAACTAGTTGAATTAAGGAATATGAACGTTTTTGTAATCACAGTTTTTTGTTTAAGTCGTAATGTCAGGCATGTTCATTTATAAATTTAAGTAACTGCAAGCGATCACTCCAAAAAGTGGAACATAAATAAATTCTCGTAATGGTCTCTTCTCTCTATAACAGTGATCTCGTTCCATTGCAGCGTGCTGGTTGTTTTATGTACTTTGGCTGAACAGTATGAATAGAAATACCCCTAGCTGTACTAGCTACTCATTCTACTTCTTCTTGGTCGCACTTTTAGTGAGCGGAAAGGCGAGTGAATTCACTTACTTGATAACTTCTCGTCCTGTTCGAAAGAGTCTGCATTGGAGCCAGTCGAGCCCTCCGTCTTCTGCCGCACGGTTTTTCTGTAATTTCTGCACTTTTTTAATAGCTCTTCTTCCAAAACTGATGGTTATTTCGAAACACTTAACTTTTCAGAGGAAAGACTCAATCTTGAAAATGTTTTAACTCGATTTTTTTTCCTTTTACTCTTCCCCTACAAGGTTACTTTTCTTTTCGTGTCTCTAGTCATTAACAGTTTTTGTATTACTCATCACAATGCCTGAGAGCGAAAACTCTATAATACTCCTCAATTTATCTTTTCACTCGAGAAATCGCAACAATAGAAATATCTACCAACCTACTTTTTGTCCCACGCTTCTAAGTATTTATTTCACTCTTTAATTTGTTGGACACGACGTCATGTGAGTAGCGTAATGAACTCTTAGGTTGTGAATCACTTTTTGAACACTTTCTAATTTGTGAAAAATTTCCAGAAAATATTACTCAACATATTTACGTTTGAGGTTTCAAAAAAACTTTGCCGATTTCCTGAAGTTAGCCCTTGTACTTATCGCTACTCAAGTCAGTAATCATCATAGGAAAAACTTTTTTGCTTACGTCACGTCTTTCCCCGACGCTCATTATCTTCTTTTTCTCACATTAGTCAGGCTTATTCTCCTAAAACCTGCTAAATAGCAGTAAAAAGCGATTAGTCAAAAATTAAAGCTCATCATTTTGCAGAGAAGATTTTGATACAAAGACGTCTGAAAATTGCGAAAAGAAGGGTACCTTGCCTACTACATTACTTTCTTCTCCATTAGTTATTCAAGAAGTGTTAAAAAACTGTCTTTGTGGAGGTGTATTCTCAATTTATATTAAAATGGGTTTGAAGAAATCAAGTGCATCTTTTTGACAACTAGAAAGGCACGAGTATGACCGTAATCAAATGATCTGCTGAAAACGCAGCGTAAAGCTGCACACCTACAGGTGCCTGCACTGGAGTGTCCATTCATTGCAAAGAATGCGCATACAACCTTAGAAAATATTTGTCAAACTCCGAGCTTTCATTTTTTATGGGAGTTCTAGTATTATCAAATTGACTTCTCTTTTGTAAACCACCAACTCAAGGATAAGAAAAGCCTTAAAGGCTGTGATAGGACTCGTCAATGGATAATCGAAGAGCATACAACATAAGCGATAAGACGTTCTTGGACCACCGTCGACTCAGCGGCATTTTAGAGAACTTGCAAGAAGAGAAGCTCGTGGAGTTGTGCATCTCTGCTCGTAGATGCTAACGCGACAGTATATGTTTTTTTACAAAATGTTCACAATCGAAATTAGATTGTGATAGGCGAAGTCGAGCTATTGACGAAAAACCTCTAATGGAACGATTAGTTCATTTCCTCCCGTCTCTCTCTCTTTCTTTCTATTTCTCTCTCTTTCTCACCATTCCTATGTTTTTTCAACAACAAAAAATATTCACCTTTGCATCGTTTGTTTGATATAAGACGGTGTTGGGAATTTAGTTCGGCAATTCGTGTTGTTTCGGGGTCTGTGGCAAGTTTATCGTAAAATTCATCGGAATTTTGTGAATTCGTGGAATCAAAATTTTATTTTATTTCACCACTTCTGGCACAATAAACAATGAAATATGAAACACAAGAGTAAGCAGATAGCGAATCTCGCCTGACGGAACTCGAACTGTTCGAATTTCGTCATGTATTGTTGCTCATCACTTGACGGATTTCGAATGGTTCGGATTTCGTCATGCTACAATACTCAGCACATGGCGAAATTCGAATGGTTTGAATTTCGTCACGTTGCGATGCTCAGCACTTGACGAATTTCGAACTGTTCGAATTTCGTCATGTATTATTGCTCATCACTTTGACGGATTTCGAATGTTTCGGATTTCGTCACTTTACGATGCTCAGCACTTGACGAATTTCAAACTGTTAGAATTTCGTCATGTATTATTGCTCATTACTTTACGGATTTCGAATGGTTCGGATTTCGTCATGCTACAATACTCATCACATGGCGAAATTCGACTGGTTCGAATTTCGTCACGTTACGATGCTCAGCACTTGACGAATTTCGCACTGTTCGAAGTTCGTCATGTTACGATGCTCGCTTTCTAAATCTCACACTCTCCCCACACTCTCGCGATTTCGCACTCTCCCGGCTATTCAGCAGGTTTATATAGTACGAACAAAACGATCAACCTATACAGACCGGGTTTGCACGAATGCTATACTATTCTCTTTTCGCGACACAGAAAAAGAAAACAGTATAGCATTCGTGCAAACCCGGTCTGTATAGGTTGCTCGTTTAGTTCATACTATATAAGTCTGCTCTTATTTTGCTGAATAGCCTTGTACTGATCATCAACCGATGACGAAATTCGAACCGTTCTAAATTTGCCTTGTAATGATCATCAACCGGTGACGATATTCGAACCGTTCTAAACTTGCCTTGTAATGATCATCAACCGGGGATGATATTCGAACAGTTCTAAATTTGCCTTGTAATGATCATAAACCGGTGACGATATTCGAACCGTTCTAAATTTGCTTTGTAATGATCATCAACCGGTGACGATATTCGAACAGTTCTAAATTTGCCTTGTAATGATCATCAACCGGTGACGATATTCGAACAGTTCTAAATTTGCCTTGTAATGATCATCAACCGGTGACGAAATTCGAACCGTTCTAAATTTGCCTTGTAATGATCATAAACCGGTGACGATATTCGAACCGTTCTAAATTTGCCTTGTAATGATCATCAACCGGTGACGATATTCGAACAGTTCTAAATTTGCCTTGCAATGATCATCAACCGGTGACGATATTCGAACCGTTCTAAATTCGCCAACTCTTATGTCTTTGACACTCAGTGCTTTTGTTTTTTATTTATCTTGCTAAAGCAAAAATCTGTGTATTAAATATGACACGTGTTTCTTTTTTCAAATCCTCTGTGCAATTTACGGATAAACGAGTTTTTTTACCGCCATGTTTCAAAACTCGCCACAGACACCGAAACAACACGAATTGCCGAACTAAATTCCCAGCACCGTCTTATATGATAAATCAGAATCTACAAAAAAGTTGCATGAGAAAAAAGAAGATAACTCTATTGGAATTTTCCGCTTTCTTTCCTAAAACATGTTCCACAAACTACATACGTAATGAGCTTCTATTCTTCACATAGAGAAGCATAGAAGAAGAAAAGAGTTCAAAAAAAGTTATCCTCAGCTTCAGAGCGGAGAAAAGCGTAGAATATTTTTCATAGAATATTTAGAAGCCAGAACAAAGAGGCAGCACGAATAAATCAAGAAGTAATTGAAAAGTTGATATAAGGTAGGAGAAACTGAAAAGGGCAAAAATAAGTTAAAATCATGTTCAAAAAAGAGTCAAGATGTAGCGAAAAGGTTCAAGAGAGAAAATATAGAGTGTAATAAAGCAAGAGAGAGGGAAGTACATAAAGATAGAAGGGGGTAAGTGAGTTGGAGAGAGGAAAAATATAGAGAGTGGGAGAGAGAAAGAATGGGAAGAAATAGGAGGAGAAATGCATTAAAAAACTGGAGAAAACGAAGAATTCAAGTGAAGTAGAGTGTTTAAGAGTGTAGGAGTAAGACTAACACGATCAAGTCTTTTATTCTCATGCGCTAAGTGATTTGTTCGTGTTAGGACCGAAAAAAAGATAGGCCCGGAGAGGTCTTTCTATAAGAAGCTCGCTGCTGCCTCGAGCCGTCATTCAGGAGCTTAAATGAGTTTCGCTTGTTTACTCGCCGCCTTGGCTGATGTCAAGGACAAATTGCTCAAGAGGCGTTATATGAAGGGAGAACGCGTGACACCTTCTTTGAGGAGAACTGCGGTCAGGGGAGATCTTTTATGCCTCCATAAATGACCGGATTCTTCTAAGTTGGCAATAAGTGAAGAAGATCAAAAAGATAGGAACAAACAATGGTAGAATTATGCAGCGTTTTTATTTGCTAAAACATAGGGAAACATAACGACATCCCGTTTTTTTTTCGAGTTCCGTGAACGTCTTGTCAATAACCTAACCTAACAATAAGACTTGTACAATTATTGAGAGAGATATATTGTAATAGAAATGAACAGCGATGTCTTTTTTCTTGCGGCCAGAAAGTACAAAAATCGTACAAGTTTTAGGTTAGAACAAGGCGTCCAAGCAATTGGAAAAAAACGGGATGTCGTTATTTATTTATTTATTTATTTATTTATTTATTGAAATACATTTTGCAATGTAACAACACGAGGAAGACTCTGCTGACAAAACTAAAGATAATAATTTTAAAAAAAACAGAAAAAAACAAACAACGAGAACGAGAATGAACGACTATTATAAACTTAAATCGATGTTTAAGACCTCTGGAACATCCAGCAATGACAAATTTATCCGAAAACTTAGAATGGTTTGATTCCTGAGAAGACTGACCGGTAATTTCATAAAAAATCGAGATGTCCAAAATAACACTGAGAGCGTAAATGTTTCCTGAATCTCTTTAGTGTTTGATGTTTCACTTTTGTTTTCATTTGCGGTACTCAATGTAAAAAGAATATACGAATATGAATGATGAATTGAGTTCTCAATAGACCGTGAAATGTTATTAACATGTTCTTGCATCACTTCATTGGGAAAGCGATGGTTCAGAGTCGTATTAAATACTGCGTTAGGTCTGAATTCTGTTCGCCTTTGTCCAACAAAGCAGTTTAAGTTCGTCTGACGTTCTATGTTCTCACTAATGAAACAAACTGGTTGTGCGTCTTAGTATGAAGTCAAAACTAGCCCTTGAAGGTTATTTTTTCTATCGTCCTGACAGGTTTTTTTTCTTACAAGAAAAAAGCAAGCAGAGTTGCCGATAATTGTAAAATTATGATATACAAATAGTCGTATGGATTATTTTTTTAAACTATGTATTATTGTTATTGTAGAATAGGATATAAAAGAATTTCAGCATAAATTATGAATTCACTGTTTCTACGCTAATCACAGAAATCTGTTTCGCCCCAGCTCAGACAGATTTCTGTGCTCTCTAGGTGGTGCTCATCAGTGAGTGCCCAGAAAGTACATTAACGTTAAATTTGATTTTTTGTGATTCGAGATATCTAATTTAATGTAAAAATAAAAAGAAACTAACTTTTGATCAAGTTAAAGCACCTGATCAATTCTAGCCATAACACATAAATTTTTCAAATTAAAAAAAAACCCTTAGGCTTATGCTAGAGTTTACGCTAATGAGGCCGTACGGCTAAGGCTAACGAGAATTCATAAGACAAATTTTGATGTAAAAACAAATTTAATGTAAAAATAGAAACAAACTAATTTTTGATCAATTTAAAGCGCCTGATCAATTCTAGCCATAACATACACACACACACACACATATATATATATATATATATATATATATATATATATATATATATATATATATATATGAGACGATGCTGGGAATAATTTATGCCAAAATGCTCAAAATGTTGTTCCTCGGGCAGATTTCCCTTGAAAAACCAAGCTTTTCCATGGCAAGAAACGGAAAAAAGCGCCATGATAAATGGCAGCAAATAACATGCGTTTTGACCTGCCTGCCAAGAAAAACCGTCAAAAAACAAGCTTTCTACTTTTGTTTTCGTTTTGTCACCGCTTTTGTCACTGGCAGAATCCGGGTTTTGTTTGTCCTTGTTTTGTCACTGCCAAAATCAGGGTTTTGTTTGTACTTGTTTTGTCACTGCCATAATCGGTTTTTTTGTCTTTGTTTTGCCACTGCCACAATAGGGCTTTTTTTGTAGCCCCTGCAACCCCTTAGCCTCATTTCTTGGATGATGGAGGATCGCTCTCAGGAACTCTTTGGGGAGTGCCAATACTAGACTTTGATCTCATCCAAAAGGCTGAGATGCGATACCAGCAGCTACAACGCCCACAGACCAACCATTTCTAGCGACGTACCTCAACCGAGTTTACTAAACTCGGTTGGGGTACGTCGCTAGAAGTGGTTAATATGTGGTCATTGTAGAGCTGTATTCAACGGACAAAAAGGGTTCAAAAAAGAGCCGAGTTTGGCAGTGCCAAAACATGTCACAAAGGAAAAACAAACTTGTCCGTGATTTGGCAGGAACAAAACTTGGCCACAGAGTCATTCATCATTTGGCACTGCGAAATAGTGGCCGATTCTTCGTCCCTATTTTGGCAGCTAAAAAAAGACTAATATTGGAATTTCCTTCTCCCAAGTTCGCGTACTCGAAGTCTTGGCAAAATAAAGTTTTTGGCTGAGGAACAATATTTTGAGTATTTTGGCGAAAATTATTCCGAGCATCGTCATATATATATAAATTGATCAAAAGATTATATATATATATATATATATATATATATATATATATATATATATATATATATATATATATATAAGCGTTTTAAAAAAAAAACGCCTAAGCTTTTTTTTGATGTAAAAAAAAATTATTTTTAAATCATTGTTTTTAAATTTATTGCAGTCTCAGCAATAAATTTGCGTAAACTTTTGCCTAAGCCTAAACGATTTTTAATGTAAAAAAAATCGGAAACACTAATTTTGCTTAAGCGTTTTTTTAATGTAAAAATAAATTCAAAAACAATAATTTTTTATTTGGAAAAATGCTTAGGCTTAGGCAAAAGTTTACGCTAATGAGGCCGTACGGCTTAGGCTAACGAGACCGCATTAAAAAAGTTCTCATATTCAGCCGAAAGTGCTATCTGGAAGCCGAAAGAAAGAGATCTGATCAATTTAAAGCGCCTGATCCATTCTAGCCATAACACGCACACATATACGTTTGTACAGGGTGGCCCATGTATTCAGCCACGCGTTTACAAACGTGTATCTCAGTGCGTAAGTGAGCAAGAGTGTTCAAATTTGTACATTAATTAGCCCACAATAATAAAAACATTGGGTCAAAAAATAATTCAATTCGGACCCTTTGGCACGAACGACAGCCCGGAGTCGCTTTGGAAACGCTTCGATCACTGGACGAAGGTACTTTTCGTCGATCTTCGACCACTCCTCCTGCAGGGATTTTTTTAGAGACTCCGTATTCAAGTGAGGATGAGCATTGACTTTGCTCTCAAGGTAGGACCACACGGAATAGTCCAACGGATTGAGGTCAGGCGATGAGGAAATCCATTCTGCGCTTGAGATGAAGTCGGGAAAATGAGCGTTGCTCCATGCCTGGGTTCCGATAGCCTTGTGAGCAGGCGCAGAATCTTGCTGGAAGAGCCAAGGTGTATTACGGTAGTGGGAAGCAGACCAAGGAAACAATACATTTGAAGAATATACTGGCGGTAGTATTTCTGGTTAATTTTGACTCCTGGTTCGATGAAAACAAGGGGAGTTTTGCCGGTGGCGGACACTCCGGCCCAAACCATGACTTGTAAAGGATGGGAAGCTCTATGAACGAATCTACCAGTATCATTAGCTGCCTGTGAGTCCCGAGCAAGCACTCGCACATTTTGAGGGTCTTCCACAGTGAACAGCTTCTCATCCGAGAAGACTGTCCTAAGGTGAGCACTGTCGCGTGTCCAGAGGATTAGGGCGTGGCACCTTTTGAGTCTTTTCTCCTTGTTCTTCAGAGTTAGGATGGCAACCTTTTTAGTACGATATGGGGTGAGCCTCAAGTCCTCTTCAATGATTCTTTGAAGAGTCTTGCGTGATAAGTTCATCTCGGAGGCCATTTTTTTCATGCTACGCCTAGCATTTCGACCGACTCGCTTCCTCATGGCCTCAATCTTGTTAGGGGTGCGCACTAATCGAGGATCACCTCTTCGAAGCAAGTCAGCAAGTATACCGATCTGTTCAAACCGTTTGACTGCTTTTCAGACAAGATTGCGAGAGGCGTTGAGATCCTCAGCGATGCGCGTATTTGATCGACCAAGTTTGTGCAAGTCCACAATGATAGAGCGTGCTCTATGAGAGGCCATAATTCTTTTGAGAATCGATCGAATGATATGAAATTCGAACCTTGTGATAAAAACACATGTGAGAAGAACATATGTAAAAACTGGAGCTCAGTGCGCACTACAAATTGAATTATAAACGCCGAAAGATTGGTTGCCGAATACATGGGCCACCCTGTATATATGTACATATATGTATATGACGCGGAACGCGATAGAGTGGGCCCCGTTGGGGCAATAGAATTTTTATGTCTCCGAATTCGCTGAAAATTCTACCAAAGGGTATTTCAAGTATCGCGAGAACGATGATCAACTTTGATTTTTCTGATTCCAGCTCTTCGAAAAGCATGAGAGGGTTGAAAAAAGCTTGTTTCGCCGAAAGTACATGAGGGGGTCGCACTGTTCTAAGAGGCATATGTCAGTCAGATTGATAGCTAGATGCACCAAATACCAACTCGATGTAGTCGAATGATGTATTTTTGAGTACCTAAGTTCGTTTTTTAGCTTATTCTTTTTCACGGTTTTCGCGAGAACAAATATCAAAACAGAAATTTCATGAAAAGAGGAAAACATTATTTTTCTCTGAGTACAGCGAAAAGATCCGGTATTACAGTCAGTATGTTGTAGCCCTGAATTTTTGCTACAACTTTCGTCTACATCATTTTTCAAACCACTTAGGCAAACTCGAGATACATCGCTTTGATTTCGTATATTACTATAGAGTGGAGTATGCCTAAAGATTTCGCAAAAGAGTTAGGAGTCTAAAACAAAGATAATCAAACTTGCTATCCACTCCTGATTCCAAAATGGTAAAAAACTTGATTTTAGGACGTCAGGAACCCTGTCAAATAGGTACCTCGTTTTGAAATCTAACTTTTGAAAAAAACTTGTTTGGATTTTGAAATAACTGAACGCGTTTTTCGAATTTAAAGATGAAATTTGGCTAGTTTGTTGGAACTTCCTGAATTCAAATATACAGTAAGATTCGACTTTGTAAGTTCGATTATCGATTAATTATGCCAGTTTTAAAAAACCTGAAAACGGTTTTCTTTTCGGAACTCATCATGTTTTGATTTGAGCAAAAAGTGATTAACTACAAAAATGTTTATCGTTGTATGAGGCATGACATCATTAAAGTTCCACAAATTTCCGTCAATTTTTAAGCGAGTTATTGCCACTTCAAAAAAAAACTCTAAAATCGTCAAAATCGACTTTTTTCCAAAAACTTTTTTTTTCATTCTCATCAGCTCAACTAGACAAAGTCAATAATGTCAAACCTCGGAGAGAAACCTACTTTGAAAAGAGTTATCATGGTTAGTTCAAACACAAAAAACCTCATTATGGGTCCTAAAATACCTTTTTTCAAGTCCAGGATCTTTTTCCTGTACTCCGAGAAAAATAATTTTTTTCATCTTTTATGAAATTTCTATTTTTATATTTGTTCTTGCGAAAACCGTGAAAGTTGAATAAGCTAAAAAGCAAACATATGTATTCGAAGATACATCATTCGACTACATCGAGTCGGTATTTGGTGGATCTAGCTATCAATTTGGCTGACATATGCCTCTTAGAACAGTGCGACACCTTTATGTACTTTCGGCAAAACAAGCTTTTTTTAATCCTCTCATGCTTTTCGGAGAGCTGAAATCAGGAAAAATAAAGTTGACCAAGTTGACCACTTGAAATACCCTTTTGTGAAAATTTCACCGAAATCGGAGACATGAAATTTCTATTGCCCGATTTATGCAGAGCTAGGTTATATGTATATGTATACATTCTATATGTACACACTGTACATTCTATCGCGTTCTGCGTCATATATGACCTGCATTCGAGAATGCACATGTGTTATGAACAAATCATGAAATATACCAAATGCGAGAAGAGACATACATTAATTATGTATCATAAAAGACCTCGTCTATATCTGATCGATGTAAAAAAATATCTTTCTAATGGAGCGTTAGAATTCAACTTTTCACTTTGTCAAAGAAATCTCTGCAAAGTGATCATGGACTATGGTAAATTTATACTCATATAAAACTACTCCCAACAGTAAAAGTTATTATATAAAAAAATACCGTAGTCCATTTTCATTCTCACGGCAATTCGTGGTGAGACATTGGAGCATTCAACGAGATCACTTTGCAGAGAATACTTTGACAAAAAGAAAAATTGAATTCTAACGCTCCGTAACTCTCTCTCTCTCCCTCTCCCTCTCTTACTTTAACACTCTCCTTCCTCACACACACACACAATTTTAAAAAGATTCTCGATTAACAAAACAACAAAAGTGTAATTAATTTTATTCATAGCTGATTAAGGTGGGAATGTGTGAGGTGGATGTCCCTGTAACCAATTTTTAATAGTGTGTTAAATCGAGAGACTTTTTCTCTGACCGCAAAGAATCACTCCAGCTGATCTTTATCTCTCTCTTTTTCTTTCTCTCTCTCTTCCTCTCTCTTTCTTTCTCTCTCGCTTCTATCTCTCTCTTTCTCTCTCTTTCTTTCTCTCTTTCCATCCCTCTCTCTCTCTCTCTCCACATCTCTCTCTCTCCCCCTCTCTCTCTCTCTCTCTCTCTCTCTCTCTCTCTCTCTCTCTCTCTCTCTCTCTCTCTCTCTATCTTTATACTCTGTTAGATATTTTTTCTCTGAATCTCTTGAAAACATAACCATCCATGATGCGTCTCTCAATATTACATGCTATTTTCTTTTACGCTCTCTAGCGTTTTTTCTCTTACAGTGCAGTCTTTCTCAGAAAGACACACTTTTTATACACTCTCTCCGATGTGTATTTTTGAATCTTTTATTTGAGAATTTTTATCACGTGTTTCCAATAATCACCGTTTTCATACACGCATAATCTATGGATACGATCTTGGAAGGAAGCCATCTCCTACTCTCACAACTTGCACTCTTTGCGGTAAAGAATACGTCACGTATTCTTCCGCCTTTGTAGAACAAAGAACACAAAGATTAGCAACAACATTTTATCATCTCAAAGACAAAACGAAACAAACATAAAATGAACTAAATAGCTTAGTATTTTATTACTTTGAGGAAAAAACAAATCGAGTAAAAACAAATCTAGTTTCAACAGTTAACCATGTCAAAGACGAAACGAATCTGGAACCAAATGAATCTGAATTATAACACATTCTAGAGATATTCAACTTGCAATACTTCGACCGGATAGACTGCTCCATTTCTCCCTCGGAAACAGGGGCCATCCTGTCTAGTTATTCTCACGTCGTATTGTGCCAGAAAATAATCCTGCAATACAAACATTTTAAAAATTGTCTAAAAAAGGACTTGAAACACAAAAGAGAAATTTTAAAAAACTAACAACGAGCGGGACTCGAACTGGTCTCAGACCCAGACTCTTCTTCCTTCCCTCCACCTTCAGCCTTACGGTGATGGGATGATAAACGCGAGTCCTTATGTCCAGTTGCAGATGATCCAAAAAAGTATTTTTCTCCATATGTGTTGTTTTTATCCTCAGATTAACGAGGGAATCATTAATTTCATCCATCTGGCTCAATGTGAGTTTGTCATAAATATCTACATTCATTTTGATTCTCAGATAGGTAGCGAGAGCAATGTGAGGCATCTGAAACTTTTTTTAGTCACACAAGTAGGAGGAAAAGGAACACAACCTCTATTCAAAATTGAAAACAAAAGAAATGAAAATTATTACAGAGTGCTACCTGTACTCCCATCTAGAGATCACCCCGAATGATTAGTAATCACTAAAAACTTAAAATTTCATTTTTATAGGGTAAAAAACTTACCAGAAGCTACGAGTAATTGTCGATGAGTCCTTTCCATTTGAAAATGTCCTTCTATCCCTCAAGTTCTTGACAATGATGTTGTGGTAAATTGCAGACTGCATCCGTGAATTAGTGAGAATGCAGGATTTACATAATTTGAAAGTGACAGTACAATCAATATGGGATATGACGGTAGGTTTGGAGCAAGTGTTACAAACAGCCATAGTAATGAATCTTTGCGGTCTGAATACTGAGAAATCCCTTCCAAGTTGTTGAGGCTCTTCATGAAGGTTGACGTGCTCATGTGACGGAAACTCAACAGTTAACGGTTAATGTAGTGAACATATAATATAAAATTTTAATAAACCTCAGTGTTTTCCTCCAGTCGTTTTCTTTTGCGTTTGAAATGAACTTCCTCGTGAGTAGAAGTATCGCTTGACTCGGACATCTTAATCTTCAGATAACTAGTTAACAGGTAGAAACTGCACAAATACATTATCAGATTCATCCGCGAGTAAGTGAAATGAACCAATATTACGAATGTATCTAACACCTGTATCTCCTTCAATACGTTTTCTCGCTCGGCGTAGAGTTATGCCGGTCTCCATAACAGTTACCACATCTTCGCAATTACTTGAGAGTTCCTTTTCTTTTTTGATGGAAGACTCAGAGTTAGTTGATGAGTCAGAAATTTTCACAGGGGCCTTCTCAGAAAGGAGGGAAAGTTTGTCACTAGACATGGTGAAGTAAACGATGCACTATGATTTCTCTTCATCTATTTATACATGACTTGAGGTGATTTAAATACCATTTATATACTAAAGAGTCATTTTTGCTCAAATTGTGACGATGGAATGATTTGAGCAAAAAGCTTAAGCTTTTACCTTTACATCTGTTATAGAGAAAATATAAACAAAAGTGTCCACATACATTGCTGAAAAGACTTTGAACACGAAAAGGAAACTTTTCTACTCTAGGAAAGTTAGACAACCACGTTTCAAGGGTATTCAAACAATCATCTCCGTTTGAATCATAGTATTCAGCAATATTAAACTTATTCACAAATACAGCAATCCAGTGTTCTCCTGGCAAACTAGACTTGCTGGTGTTGAAAATAAGGCAGAAAGGTCGACTCTCGGGAATATCAACAATTGCATCGGAGGGGAAACTTCCTAGATAATAGAACCTTGTAACAGGACAATTCCTCAGAATATTATTTAGCTCTATATTAGACAAAGCAACCGCGTTAAACAACATCAGTCATCCCTTTTACATGGAAATACAATTGTTATGAATATATCTACACCTGTTGGTCATTGAAAACATTACGATAATGATCGATTTGATACATTCCGTCATACTCGGCATATACTATGAGTTGTAGTCCGGATGGAGGAGTTTGTTCAGCAAATCTCAAAGCTATTTGAGTAGTTCCACTTTGCACCAGTTCAAAATCATTATTAGCATCAGTTGGTACGAGATTAAAAGCAAAGAGAGTGAAACCGTTCCTATAGTGCTTATAAGATATTGCAATGTCACGATTTTCACTTATAGCTCCAATGTTTTCATAAAACATTGCGAAAGCTTCTGCATAACATTTTTGCTTAAAGTTGATTTTGAGAGGCTGAGCGGGGGAAAGTAACTCCTCTGGCGTCTATAGAAATCTCCGAAATATTAAAGTGCTTAAAATTGAATGGATTCTTGGACGAATGACCATCAAAAGCATCCTGCTCTATACATCCTACAACAATACGTCGCGGAACAATATCGGTGAAAAGCGTTGAATATGGAAAATCAGAACGTCCGCCGGGTATCGAAATTACACGTAGACGTGTTCTGTGATAAGGATATCTTGCAGGGTATGAAAGTAATGTTTTTTCTAAGGCGAGACCAGCTGAACTTATCACATCTACCGCACGCATCATGAGCTTCATGGAAACGACTTCAATGGATATTCCAGATTGTTTACTTGTTGTGAAATTTTCTGTTATAAAATCATCAGAATTACGATAGAAACGAAACTGTAGATTGAGGTGAGGAATGAGAAAACGGTCAGTGGAAAAGTGGTCAATATGAAGAGGCGCAACTAGATCCACAACATCATTAGATAAAAGCTCAACTCTGGAGTTGTATCCGCTATTCTCGGTACTTTCCAAACCTTCCTCGTCATCTTGATAATAACCACCGGCTTGAAGGAAACCTCGCTTTTGATCTGTACTATGGTTCAAAAGACACTCCAAGTAAGCTTTGTAAGCATAATTGCTGCAATCAAATACTTGCTGATTGTTTATCTCAAGAGTTACCTGGTTGAAGAAAGTAGCACCAATGTAATTAATCAAACCGTACTTCTCCTTAATCAATACGTTATCAGCACCTGTAGGTCGTTTGACTCGGAGACGGAGAGCAATGTAGGATTTACCAACTTGAAGGAAATGTCGTGAATCAACCAAATTGAACAAATATGGTCCAGAGTTGTTGATTGGAGTACTTGTAGGTATAGATAGCCATCTTGAGGATTCTAGGGCAACTTGCGTTGAAGGTATCTCAAACACACTCAATTCACTTCGAGTAGATGGAACAGATTTGGGGTCGATCAGTTTCCCCATTTTTTCACTTGGAGAAAATATCCTTGAGAGAGTTCAGAGACTTTTGAACCGTTCTGTGTCGCTGACGTTTCACTACTGACCTCTTTCGAGTCTTGACTCTACTTTTCTTTTTGACTATCCGAACTTTCCGCTTTCTTTTACCTTTGCCTTGCTGTAGTCTAGCGTTTGCTCGGTTTACTAATTTTTTATAGGCAGCGATCATCAAGCTGATCTTGCTGTTCTTATTGACCTGAAGAGGTATAACAAGGGATATTCATACATTCTCGTTGTTGTTGACGTCCTCTCTCGATTTGTGATGTGTGCACCTCTCAAAAACAAAACTGGAAAAGAAACTGCGACTGCTTATAATGGTATACTTTACTCTAGCGGAAGAATTCCGTTCAGACTATACACTGACGAGGGAAAAGAGTTTTTAAATACATATTTTCAAAAACTTCTGAGTGAAAAAGAGATAATACACAAGAAACCAAAGAACCATAATGTGAAGTGTGCGCTTGCTGAGAACGCTGTGAAACGGGTTAAAACCCGTCTGTATCGTGTGTTCTCTGAGAATAATACATATTGTTGGATAGATGTACTACAAGATGTAGTACATGGTTTGAATGTCTCACCGATCAAATCTATCGGAGGCATACCACCCGCTGATGTTAATCATGGAAACATGGAGAAAGTGTGGCGAAAACTATACGGAGAAGAAAGGTATAAAACTCCTCAACATGTGTTTCGTGTCGGAGACACGGTCAGACTTTCCAAGTTTAATACATTGTTCAAAAAAGGTTATAAAAACACCTTCACATTAGAAGTTTTCAGAATAAAAAATTATTATACAAGGATCCTCCTGTTTATATCATTGAAGACTTGAACGGTGAGGAGATTGACAGTATTGTTTATGAACCTGAACTCGTCAAGTACGTTCCTAAACAAGAGTTTAAAATTGAGAAAATTTTACGTAAACGGCAGAAAAATAAAAAAAACTGAGTTACTGGTAAAGTGGTTAGGTTATCCATCCAGTTTCAATTCTTGGATACTTTCCGACAATGCAAGAAGAATCCGGCAACTCTTGGCATTTGGGTACCACTTCTTGCTCAAGAGCTTTAGTTGTCTACGTCGCTCAAGTCATGTTAATCTATGCTGTAGTTTCGGTTTCTATATATAACCTAACTTTCTCGAATTGTCCTGATAACAAATTGTGGATTGCCATTCTTTCTTCCTGTATAGGGTAT